>OX940983.1:37675808-38183798 GCA_954871275.1 Leptopterna dolabrata
AACGCTTTGTCTGCTGCAGTCATCGCCAGAAGAGGAAAAATTGTTTCTCAGTAGGAGATTTATAATATCGTTATATATATTTATGTATTGATTCACAATGTGAGGGATTCAGTTTTCTCGTGACACGCCCATGCGACCCAACACCATTCAGTGCCTTCTACAGAGCCATGGCAAAGAGCCCTAATAGCAGCCTTCTAATTAAATGTGCAGTTTAATCAAGATAATGGACCGTGGAAGATCATAAAGACGCCCTAACCTTTTTAAGGGAGTTGTTTCAATTCTTGAGAGCAACTCACTTACGCAGTACTCGCGTTACTTTCATGTCTACAGACACGAAAGTGGAGGAGATTGGCCCATTGAGTGTCCCGCACGACCAATCAAAATTCGATTGTAAACGGCAGAGCTTGCGCAAAATCCTTCACCTTAATAACTGACTGCCTGTGTCGGAACTTGGTAGCTAATTCAGTAGGTACCTGTGTAATTAGTTTTAGGGAAGGACCAGTGGGACACGTAAGTGTGTCACTCCAACCATCGTATGTTTTTTCGATCATCGCCATTTTGGAAAAGTTAAAAAATGGGTACAAAATTAGGCGTATACAAAAATACAGCAACAAAAAAACACAAAAAACAAACAGACAGTATAGGACTGGACTATTCAAATGCCTAAAATAGTTTGGCGCAAATTGATCAGGGTCACATAAAAAATTGCTCGGAATCTGATTGAATTTCACGAAATCAACAAACATAGAGGGAGGTGGTAACTCTTTATCAGTGAACAAACATTCGAATACCTACCTAACTAAACCTTTAAGTGGGCAATAACTTTTGGTTTATTATTCTGTGAATAATACACCTATGTATTCGCTCAGCAAAAAATTTTTATAACACCCCCTCAAAATTTTTTCTTTTCCGTTTCAAGGTGCGTAGATTCAAAAAATGCAATGTCCGTCCGCCGTATCACGTGTACAGGCTTCATTTTTGGTCTAAAAAATTCGTTCTTTCGCACACATGCGCCATTTGGGCCCTAGTTGTGTCCCGAAACTTTTCAGCCCGATTGGAATATACCCAGGGGTGTTATGAGTGAAAATGTGTGTAAAAATAGGTACTTTTTGCGTTTTAGCAACATGTTAGTAAAATGAGCTTTTGAGGTATCGTTTTTCATGTTTTTGGGGACGAGAAGACCGAATATGAAGTCGATTTTGACCAAAGAGTGGAAAATTGAGGTTGTACCAAATGTTCAGCTCCCAAAATTGATTTTGGTTTATTATTCTGTGAATAATACACCTATGTATTCGCTCAGCAAAAAATTTTTATAACACCCCCTGAAACTTTTTTCTTTTCCGTTTCAAGGTGCGTAGATTACAAAAATGCAATGTCCGTCCGCCGTACGCCGTACGCCGTATCACGTGTACAGGCTTCATTTTAGATCTAAAAAAGTCGTTCTTTCGCACACATGCTCCATTTGGGCCTAGTTGTGTCCTGAAACTTTTCAGCCCGATCGGAATATACCCAGGGGTGTTATGAGTGAAAATGTGTGTAAAAATAGGTACTTTTTGCGTTTTAGCAACATGTTAGTAAAATGAGCTTTTGAGGTATCGTTTTCCATGTTTTTGGGGACGAGAATACCGAATATGAAGTCGATTTTGGCCAAAGACGCGGAAATTGAGGTTTTACCATTGGTTCAGCTCCCAAAATTGTTTTTTTTTTAAGTCAAAAACCTGGAAAACTGTCTGAAATCACCATCAATGTATATACTAACATTAGAAAAAGTGTAAACAGCTGAATCAAGACCATTAAATCGCACTACCAATGATCAAAGATGATCTGGGGGAAAAAAAAGTGTACCTATTTCATGTTTTGGGGGCCAAAATTGGTGAAAATCATCAGAAATAGCTATTTCAATCATTCCACATGAAAGAAACTATAAATTTAACTGCCAACAAGAATCTCTAGAACTCCAATAGAATAATAAACCCATGTGACAAGGACTTTGCAGCGTTTTTTATGAGTCAAAAACCTGGGAAATCGTCTGAAATCACCATCAATTTGTAGAATAACACTGGAAAAAGTGTCAACAGGTGGATCAAGACGATTGAATAATGGTACTATCAATGATCAGAGATAATGTATTAAAAAAAAGGAGCGTACCTAATTCGTGTTTTGGCGGCCAAAATTGGTGGAAACCACCAGAAATAGCTATTTAAATTATTTTATATGAAAGAATCAATAAATAAACAGCCAACGTTTCTGTAGTTTTGTGTTGTGGTAACATGTTAGTAACATGAGCTTTTGAGGTATCGTTTTCAATGTTTTTTCCTCGAGAAGACCGAATATGAAGTGGATTTCGACCAATGAGGGGAAATTGAGGTTCTAACGAAGTTTCAGCCTTAAATGTACCTACGTTAAGTTTTGGTATAAAATCGTCCTTCTTCCGCACACAGGCTCCACTTGGGCCCTAGTTGCGCTCCGAAGCTCGGCAGCCCGATCGGAATACACCAAGGGGTGTGGCTCACAAATGGGTGCAAAAAAAGGGTTTTTCGATGGTTTTTAAAGGTTTTAATGTACACGAGCTTGTGAGGTATCGTTTTGCATGTTTTTTTCGAGCGAGAAGCCCGATTATGGAGTTGATCTTGTCCAAAGAGTGAAGAATTGATATTTTTACGAAGTTTAAGCTCCCAAAATCAATGTAGTGAGTCAGAAACCTGGAAGGTGGCTGAAATCAACATATTTTTGTATAATAACACTGGAGGTAGTTTTAACAAGTGAATCAAGACAACTCAACGACTCTTTCAATGATTTCAATTGACCTCGCAACACAATTATCTTTAGCTTCTGTTTTACAACTGCACACGTTATCAATGTATAAATGTTTTACAAATATGTACCTTTCTTAGATCAAATTTCTATAATAATTATTGACCGTTGTTGTGTTTTAGCAACATGTTAGTAAAATGAGCTTTTGAGGTATCGTTTTCCATGTTTTTGTGGACGAGAAGACCGAATATGAAGTCGATTTTGACCAAGGAGTGGAAAATTGAGGTTGTACCAGATGTTCAGCTGCCAAATTTGATTTTTTATGAGTCAAAAACCTGCGAAATCGTCTGAAATCACATCAATTTGTAGAATAGCACTAGGAAAAGCTTCAACACGTGGATAAAGACGATTAAATGGCACAACCAATGATCAAAGATAATTTGAAAAAAAAAGGAGCGTACATACCTAATTCAAGTTTTAGGGGCCAAAATTGGTGGAAACCACCAGAAATAGCTATATTTCAATTATTTTACTTGAAAGCAACAATAAATGAACAGCCAGCATTTCTGTAGACCAATAAAATAATAAACCCATGTGACAAGGACTTTGCAGCGTTTTTTAATTTTGAGGTTTTTTTTTAATGGTTAAACGTTATCTAGGAGATGTATTACGAAATATATTTTATGTAAGAAAGTATGAAAGTGAATTGAAATGGTTGATACGTTACTCCGAAAATTCGCTCATGCTGTCATGCCGCATGACTGGAATAATTTATACTGAGATCATGTAGTGCTCCTTCTTTCTCAAATGAAATCCTGGCTATGGGAGGCACACACTGGTGCCAGCATGCCCCAGTACACCGGGACACGCCCTGCATGCGAAATCCTGAAGCCGAGGATGGAGCTAGAGATGTAGTTGGAGGTTATTATATTTCACAAACGGCCCTTCCGCTCGACTGTAATTGTATTAAAACATGTCGGATGGATTTTTTTTTTTTCAACCCCTTTCGCCAACCGTCACATTTCATCTGCAAGCCTTTATATATCTTCGGGTTGAGTTTCCAACATTTTTTTTCCTGTCTCGCGTTTTCACATCAACTAACAGTGTCCTCTCGCGGATACTCTGAACAGCAGTAGTAGGTGAGAGCGTTTTCTGTTTTACCAAATATCCGAAGAAAATAAGCTACAGTATAGTGGGTGGGTAGGCACGTATGTACATGTACAACTAAGTAAAAACATGTCTCCCATCATTATGAACTGACTCGTCAAATTCTTGATTGCAATTGGCACCCCCCCCCCCCCCCCCCCACGGGAAGAACAAAAATAGTCAAATGTCCTGTGCAACGTACGGGTCATCCAGCTCGAAGTCCACGGAAAGATTTCTAATGAGAACGAAATGGATGGAAGCGGTTTGCTTAGGAGGACTATTGGAGGGGGTGCTGAGGCTGAGTTGGTTTACAGGAAGACCAGGGCCTCCCCCTTGATCGTGACCGTTCCAATCAATTTCATATAATCGTAACGTTGTTTATGGCTTCTCGTTCGATGAAGGTAATTTCAATGACAAATTGCCCTAATTAGTCCCCCTCATTTTCCACACCCGTCCTTCGTTAAGTGATAGCCATAAATAAACAGGTAATCCGTGAGTTACCTTAATATAAGAGTAAATACCTAAGCTTACCTAATAAATAATTATGAAATCGATCTAATCTAATTAACGACGCGAAAATAATTCTTGCGCGCAACCCAAAAACAATGTTGAAAATCAATGCGCGGTACATGGGTACTGAGCCACTTTTTTTTTTTAACCATCGAAATAGCACTCGAAATTAGCACACTCTTCACGCCTGACAAGTGAGTGGCAGGTCTTTTCTAAATGAAATTTCGCATAGTTCGAATTTAAAAAAACAAATTGGGTTTCTTCTTTGGGGGGAAAACATATTCAATAGCGTTGCACGCTTTTAGTGCTTTGAAAGTCGATGGACCTGAGATAAATCGGTGAACGCACTACCGGCTGAGACGCTATATATATAAACCTGCCCACCTTGCAAACGCAATGGCTCCACCGGATGGTAAATACTATCGATGCCCTTCGTTGACTGAATCTCAACGAAGACGTTCCGGACCACTTAGACTTGATTAGCACCGAGGAAACCCCTTTTTGAAACGAGATATTTCAACGATGTTCAGATGCTGAGAATACTGCAACACGATCAAGGTGTGATGAGGATTACCTTCGACATGTTTTCGCGCATTTCGGGTTTCGGCCGTAATATGATAGCTTTCTCACCTAAGCAACGTGGACGTACACAATTAGTTGATGGGTCCATTCGGTGGATGGATGGAGAACTGACGTATTTTCTGAATCGTTCATTCAGAAAATAACACTAGAGGAAATATGACACCGTTCCTGCCTTAATTTTAAACGAACGAAACAGTCCAATCTTGATAGAATTCACGTGGGACCATCCGACACCGAACCCCACCTACCTTCCAAATCTCAGCGCATTACGACAATTTCTAGGGTAGTTATGGGCTCCACCAGGATTTCACGTTGGCGCATGGGCAGACGAAAGTTGATGTACCTTACCATTGACTTCAATATGGGACTATCTGTGAACCAACCCCCACCTACCCTCCAAACCTCACCGCTTCACGACGATTTCTAGGGTAGTTGGGCTCTATCTATAAGGATTCCACATTAGCGCATGCGCATAAAAAAGTTACAGTACTTTTTCAACGAATATGATGAGACCATCTGTGCTCCAACCCGCGACTACCCTCCAAAGTTTAACTCACTACCACTATTTTTTCGGGTAGTTATGGACGTTACAAGGAATTGGCAACATTTCGTGTTTGCGCATGCGCATACGAATGTTACAGTCAGAATTTGATGAAATTGATATAGAACCATCAGGGTACCATTCTGCAACTACCCTCCAATTTCAGCTCTCGTCGACGATTTCTAGGGTAGTTGGGCTCTATCTATAAGGATTCCACATTAGCGCATGCGCAGAAAAAAGTTACAGTACTTTTTCAACGAATATGATGAGACCATCTGTGCTCCAACCCGCGACTACCCTCCAAAGTTTAACTCACTAGCACTATTTTTTCGGGTAGTTATGGACGTTACAAGGAATTGGCAACATTTCGTGTTTGCGCATGCGCATACGAATGTTACAGTCAGAATTTGATGAAATTGATATAGAACCATCAGGGTACCATTCTGCAACTACCCTCCAATTTCAGCTCTCGTCGACGATTTCTAGGGTAGTTATGAGTTTTACAAGGATTTCACGTTTGCGCATGCGCAGAAGACAGTTACAGTACTTCATGGATTTTGATATGGGACCATCTTTTGTCAAACCCGCACCTACCCTCAGACCTCGGAATTTCAACTCATTACGACCATTATTTCGTATTGTCGTGGTTCCCCTCAAATCTACTCTAACCATTCCTATGTAATATAGAAAGATTTAACCAAATAAACGAAGGGAACGACAAGCCGGGTAGCGCCAAGCGAGAAGGGTTCCTTCTATCAACCGCCATCGCTCCTCAACGGTCATAACGGCCGACTGTGGACGGGGGCCGCCGGGCGACCTTCTCTCTCGACCCTCTCTCACGACCTCTCCCTTCTGCCTTCTGACCGTCTCTCACGATCTCTCCCTTCTGCCTTCTCTTGCACTCGCTGTGCTGAAAACCGTGCGGTGCTCTCCTCTAGTACCTGCTGTGGTAAAAAACCGCGGGGTACCAGACTCCACATCCCAGACACCTGCTGTGGTGAAAACCGCGGGGAGCTAACCTTCCCTCCAACTAACGCCTGCTGGGGTGAAAACTGCGGGGCGTTAGAAAAAAGACTCCTACGGAGCACATCATTCCTCATCCGCCTTCATCCAACCTCTCAACTTCATCCTCATCCAACACACCCACCATGTCGTGAGCACAACACACGAACGACACGTATAGTTTTGCCCGGGGCAAGAAAGTGACCACAGACCGACAGACAAGGAACGAAATATTATATGTTACTTGATGTCTTAAACGTAAAATGTGATGAAATTTTCTTTTCAGAGGACACACATTTTTTCCGACTCTTGCACGAATACAAAGCTTTCCTAACTTCGGTAGTGAGGAAGCAAACGAGGGGTTTGATATACCTACCTAAACTCTTTTAAGGGAAGCTAATTTGAAATTTCTCAAAATTGCTGCGCATTTTATACAGAGATGAAGTTCTTACAGTTATTACAGCATCATATAATATGTGGGTCCTTGTGATGAATGTGTTAGAGCCACCACGAGCGGTGTGAGGGAGGATGTGCCCGGAATTTGGTTATGAGCGGACCACCACCATGCCCGAGATCTTTTAGGAAGTGTGTCCGTTGGTTATGGGCGTACCACCACCATTCACGGATTCTTTTGGGTGTAGGAGAGAGAGACGAGGTAAGGAGGAGAGAGAGTAGTCAGCGACTAGAGGAGAGCGTAGAATGAGGGAAAAGGTGCAGGAGACGAGTTTTTATAGGCTTGGGAGCTGTCTCCCTCCATCCTCTAGCTAGTAGAGGATGGTGGGGACCTCCAGGCTGGCCCTAGACTCTCTTGCGTCCTCTGTCACCACTTCTACGTTTATTTGGCGAGATCTTATTTCTATGTACAAGAGTTGTGGTTCTGGGAGGATACATCGACAGTCCTTAGTCTTGTAATAGGTAACTTTAAACTGACACTAGGAATCGTGTCGTCCAGGTCGTCGTTTTTATAGTTGTCCTATTCACATTTTTTCAAGGGAGGATAGAATTAATGAATCGTCATCATTCGGGACATGCTGGATGTTGACCTTGACTTGAATTTTGCAACACGTGTTTGAAACTGTGCATTGTGAGCGGTAAAATTCATAGCCAAAGGAGATCAAGGGATTTACTTCTAGAACTCTCCATCGACAGTAAGCGTCAGTGCGAGACTGAATAATGTGAATGGAGGAAAAACGGGAAGACTTACTCTGACAGACGTTTCACTGAATTACTCGTATTTAACCGACAGTCTGATACTGTGGGGAGCGGGGAAAGGGATCGGATTAATTGGGTCAACTCAGCCGATGGGCGGGCTTATCAGTCGGGAAACCATTTCCGCGTGACGTAACCGTCAGATCCACCGACTGGAACAGCCTGCGATATCAAAACCCCGACGAGGTATCAGCAGCAGCTATCACTTCCCTCAATGCCAACTTCCCCTCTTGGAATTTGAATGGCAAGGAGACCCCTCCCTGATGGAAGAGCTCTGTAGTTGGAAGATGAAATAAAACTTTTTATACTGGTTTATATTCAATAATAAACCTTTGGAATCGAGCATGAAAATTCTAACCCCCCCCCCCCCCCTCAAAATTTGACGGTTTACGTTTCAAGGTATGTAAAATCCAAAAATGCAATAAAAAAAGTTCTGTCTGTCCGCCGTACGCCGTACTGACCACTTTTCTTAGTTACCATGAAAAAAATTGATGAAATTCGGGTTATAGGTTTCGTTCGGGGTCTAGTTGGTCCTCGAAGCTCGGCGTTGTTTCGATAGAAGGGTATGGTTTTTTTACGTTATTAAATTTGTCTTGAGCTAAACAATTTTTTGAGACCACCCGGAGTCCGGCCGGTACGTCCAGCCGTTCGTGTGCACCAAAAAGCTTCGTCAACACGATCGTGAATCAAAAGGTATAAATCCGGCCCAGATATCATCACTAGGGAGCACCTGATTATAATCAAGGATGGCTGTATGAAGTCGAGTTGGTTTTTCTGCGATATTATTTCATTTGAAGAATTATGGCTCTTTTGGATTTTACTGACAGGCACTTTTGTAACTTGAATAAACGTTATGCTCCTAGTAGGTACTCGATTTACGGCTGTCCTGGGGGAAGCTCGACTGACCATAGAAAACAGTGACCTCCGCAGAAGGGGCATCTACACAAGTAAATAATAAACCGTTATGTAATAATGTGCAGCGATTTTTTTTTTCTCAACTGATGAAATAGCAACCTGTCAAGTATTTAGCAAATAAAAACCCTTCAACCGATACAGTGGCTTTCAGTCACTGGCTATCAGTTGCCACAAACTTCCGAAAACTTCATTGAATAATAACCGCTCGGACGAGACATATAATTGACCGGCAAAGGTATTTTGCATTACAAATAATTTCTTCTTCTTCTTCTTACTATTCTTATTTCAGAGTGTTTACACACGGTAATTACTGCATTAACAACTTACTACGTACATCGTACTCAAAAGTTCTTCTATTAATCTTTAGTTCTTCCACCTTGTGTTCTTCTATTAGTATGTAAATTATTTTTTTTATTAATACGTAAGAGTATAGACTCACCATTCGATGATCATCACTATTGTAATTGGGCTTCTATTCGCTTCCACATTTATACTGAATAACGTATATTTAAGGGGTAAATACATGATCATTCTATTGGGGCCCGTGCTATTGAAAAATAAATAAATAAAAGTTGGGTAGGTACCTACCAATTTCGGACCTCCAGCGGCGCTTTAATCATCAAGTAGCGCTATAATCGTCAAGTAAACCAAAATGCCAAACATATGATGTGTTCTAGTGAATTGGGAGTATCTAGAGGAGGGGGGTTTTTGACAGTGTGGAGTTTTCACCAACTGAAAGCTTTCCAACGATTTATAAGAAACGAAACCACGGAAGTTGTAACACAGCAACGACTAAACCACGCGGTGGTTTTAGATATATGGAAACCATAGAAAACCACCGGTAACGCAAAATCTGTCACGTTTTCAAATACTGACCGCCCCTCCAAGGATAAGGCAAGTACCTATGTCAGAAGAATGAACTATTTCATCCTCAAACGGGGACTATCGTACTACATTGAATATTCAAGAAAGATTCTCATTACAGAAAAAATGTTTTACAACCGGAGAGCCGTCGTGGCACCCTGAGGTGCCGCAAACAACATCTTGGTGTGCCCGGGGTTGCATCAATTACACTATTTTTTACTGATTCCTAACTCCCGAAGTAAGTAGTATGGCGTTGCATTAACAAAAAAAACCAAACAAAATATTATTTCTAAAAACCACAGTCATGCAGCATGGCTATAAGAGCGAATTTTCGAAGTTTTCGGCATCTTCCTCCTCCGCCTAAAATTTTCTGAAAATTAATTTTCGGCCAATGTTTTCCCAACTTGATACCATACAAAATTAAAACAGGAGTAGTTTTACGTCAAGTAAAATTTGGGGTGGAAGGAGGGGGAGGGGGAAATAAAAAATGTTTTGAATACCAGAAGAGTAGGTATTGGGTACGTAACAAATTTTTTGTTCCATTTTTTGCCGAGTAACACCTCGGTTTGTAGATTTTCCAACGCTGAACACGATGGTGAAGTCAGAATTGCGATATCCCATTCCGTTATCAGATTAGAGCAGACGAACCAGGAAGAACATCTCAAGAAATAACCACGTTCCTTCATCTTCAAAGTGCTCCAGTTTGAGAACAGAATGAGATATCGCCATTCTGATTTCACCATCGTGTTCAGCGTACAAAAACCTTTAAAATGAGGTGTCACTTGTCAGACTGTTTCATTTTGGGAATTTATGGGTAATTCCCCCCCCCCCCCCAAAACTCCCCAAAACTCCCCCTTAGAGTGACCCGATTCTGCCCATCTTCGAACTTAGCCTTTCGATTGCCAAGACAGATTTTTCGTGCAAATTTGAACTTTTTATCTCAATTCTTTCGAGAGTTATCGTCTGGAATGACACATACATATATAAATATATAAATATATATAAATATATATATATAACTCGGCCCTTCGGGCCTCGCCAGGGGGCAAGCCCCCTGGACCCCCAAAGGGGGCTCCGCCCCCTCGGAACAGCTTCGCCGTTCCTCACCCCCGAAGGATGTGTTCTTATACTTCGTATAACAAAGGAGAATTTGCTATGCAATTTACCCCCCCCCCCCCACACCACCAACACACAAAAAAAAATAAACAGTCATGCAGCATGACTTAATGAGCGAATTTTCAAAGAAATATTCGAATTAATGGCTATGGTTTTGAATAAAGGAAAACTTCGGTCTAAAATTTGGTTTTCTATGTATATTCTCTTCGTATTTATTTTAATTTGTACGTTTTGTCCATCCTGATTCTACCGTTTGTTTATTACGTAATTGTACTAAGTGCTTATTTATTTGATCGCTGTGGGTAAATTCAAGGAGTTGTACTAATCGTTTGCCTCCCCCTTTTTTGCTTCGAACTCTCGTCTTCAATTAATACTTCTCACATTTTTCAATCTGACCACTCTAAGGGGGTGGGGGTAAGAGTTTAAAGATTATCCTAGTTTTGGGTAATTTTTGCGCACTTTAAATGCTCTAATTTAAGAACGGATTTAGATATCTAAAATCCGATTTCACTATCGTGTTCAGCGTGCAAAAACCTTTAAAATGAGGGGTCACTTGTTAGAAAATAACATTTTGGGGATTTTTGGGTAATTTTTGCGCACTTTAAATGCTCTAATTTGAGAACGGATCAAGATATCTAAAATCCGATTCCACCATCGTGTTCAGCGTGCAAAAACCTTTAAAATGAGGGGTCACTTGTTGGAAAATAACATTTTGGGGATTTTTGGGTAATTTTTGCGCACTTTAAATGCTCTAATTTGAGAACGGATCAAGATATCTAAAATCCGATTCCACCATCGTGTTCAGCGTGCAAAAACCTTTAAAATGAGGGGTCACTTGTTAGAAAATAACATTTTGGGGATTTTTAGGTAATTTTTGCGCACTTTAAATGCTCTAATTTGAGAACGGATCAAGATATCTAAAATCCGATTCCACCATCGTGTTCAGCGTGCAAAAACCTTTAAAATGAGGGGTCACTTGTTGGAAAATAACATTTTGGGGATTTTTGGGTAATTTTTGCGCACTTTAAATGCGCCAAAACCCTCCTTAGAGTAGGCCAATTTCGCCCATCTTCGAACTTAGCCTTTCGATTGCCAAGATAGATTTTTTGTGCAAATTTGAGCTGTTTATCTCAATTCTATCGAGAGTTATCGTCTGGAGTGACACATATATAAATATATATATATATATATATACATATAAAAAAGTGTTAAATTTCAGGAATCGTTTTAGAATGGTCTGAAACGGATTTCTATGAAGAAAATTTCCAAAAATTTATATTATTTAAATTTCGAAGCCATTGCAATAGCTTCATTTTCTTTGAAAATTCGCTAATAAAACGATTCTGTTTAAACGTTATTTATTTACATTTATTTCTGAAGGAGGTAACAACAAAGCTTTTTGCTCTTTAGTCGCTATTGAAAACAATTTTCCATAGAAACACATTAAAAAATGCCAAGCGGCGCCCGTTACCATGAAATGTAGGTAACTAGTTATTCATAGGTAACAAAGATAACGTTGGTAATTCTTTATCACATTCCTCTTTGTGCTCATCTTTATCACATTCCTCTTTGTGCTCATCTTTATCACGTTCCTCTTTGTGCTCATCTTTATCACATTCCTCTTTGTGCTCATCTTTATCACATTCCTCTTTGTGCTCATCTTCATCACATTCCTCTTTGCGTGACGCGTTTTTGTGACAGGATATTGTGACAGGACATTTTTTTCACATGACCCCCGGCGTTAAAATTGCATAGCAATTAATATATACATATAATTTTTGGTGTCTTTCGGCAGGGAATTCAGGATGGACTGAAACGGATTTTGGTATAAAAATCTTTCGGAAATTCGAGTTTAAAAAATTTTGGACCGAGAACAATAGCTTCCTTTTCTTCGAAAATTCGCTAAAAGGAAATTTGTACTGGAAAAGCGGAAAAAATGCAATCAGTAGGTACTTGCGAAAACCAAAATGATGCCGGGTTGTACCATAGTTTGTTCCAAATTGCCCATAAATACAGACATTACTTGGGTGCCTCACTGACGATCCTCGTTTCACAAATAGTTCACTTCTAAGACCGCGCTTGCAATTCCAGCCATGCAGCATGACCATATCAAGGAATTTCCAAAATAGGTGGCGTTTAGCTATTTTCGACGATTTAACGATTTTTGACACACGAAAACTCAAATTTGACCCCTATAACATGTAGAGATTTGGAATCAGAAAAACGCATTTCTATGTAAATTCCTTTGCTGACCCAAAGCAGCGAATATTTGCACACCGCCCAGAAAATCAAATTTGAACCAGTTTTTGTGAATCAAGTACATACATATGCATGCATTGCACAAATAGTTAAAATCCGTAGATGGATTCAGATCCCCTTAAAAGGATTTGTAACGAAATGTTTCTTTGCCAGTTCAAGTAGCTGTACACAAAATATGGGATCCACCGCAGTATTTATTTTCATCCGAATATTCGCTGAAATCCAAGCGAGTTCCAGTGCCTGGCGGGAAGGCCCTAATTCAGAAAAGTCTCGCAGTTTGCAGTGAATAAATAGAGCCGCTCCAGTCTCAAACTATACATCCGGACCGGCCGTGTTTACTGAAGCTCCAGCCCGTGCAGAATGTTCAGAATAATCGGACGCGCAAAAAAAATATACAGAACACCCCGAATGCAGGAACAAACACGGATTTGAATCGGTCCGGGTGTATTTTTGCCACAGCTTACAAATTCTTTGGAACACTTTGTTTCCCTTCCTCCGTCATCCTTTTGGTTCATTACATCATTTCACCGTAACTGTATAATATTTTGTAGCCTTCTCATTAGTGTACCATTGTCTGCAAATGTTACTACTTAACGCGGGCCTTTATAGTCAACAATACCATCAATACCATTGTTAATACTACTTAACTTGAAACAGAAGTGGAAACCAAAACAATGATGCACGGTATTTTGTATGACCGTTATGGACAGGGAAGATTTTACCTAGGGGACACGTTTCTGTCCCTACTTATAACAGGTCACCCAGTCCCTAGTTACAACGGATCGCCATTTTCTAAATGACTCGGGTAGTGAGGTACAACAACATGTGACAATACATTGTAACTAAAATGGGAGTGTTCTTCGTGGGTAAGTTACTCTTTCAGGTCATTACAGGAGGATTTCGTACAAAAGGCAATTAAAGATGGGAAAAATCACAAAAATTGGGGGGGGGGATTCTGGTAGTAGACGGAATCACGAAAGTAGGCGGAAAAAATACTATTAGCCATCAGCACGGTGCTGCCACCTCGAGGATGGAATTTTCCCAACACTCCATCTATTGGTTAATTATTTTCAGTAATAAACCTTTGGAATCAATCGACCACGAAGAAACAAAATTCCCCCCCCCCCCCCCCCCCCTTAAATTTGATGGTTTGTTTCTAGGGTCTTGGAATACGAATATCGAATAAAAAAAATTTCGTCCGTCCACTGTACGCGGCTTTTTCCTTAATTCCCATGAACAAAAATTCATGAAATTTGGTTTGTAGGTCCCATTTGGGCTCTAGTTGGTCCTCGAAGCTCGGCGTTACTGTCACTCAACTCTAAGGGGGGAAAAATAGGGGTTGAAATATCCAGAGTATCCCTCCCTATCTCGGAAAACGGTATTTTGGGGGGTGGGCTTTCTCGCATTTTTAAATAGTTCGATTTTTTTCTGAATTTCTGAGACCATCCGGAGCATTCTACGATGTTGCCATAAAATTTGCCCTGAAGAGCAGTAGGCATCAAGCTGTGTTGACAGCGCACACCACAGGTCTCCTGCTAGCAGGACGGTATATCTCAGTGGTTTAACTAGCTAACTGATAGGTACGCTAAAGTTCCCGAGATCGAAACCCCGTAACAGAATATTTTTTCACTCCACATCAACAATTTCCCTTGAGAATTTCATTAAGTATTTGTGTTTCTTTTTGCCATTTTAGCTACTGTTTGTCATCGACAGAATTATTCTAGCAACATTTAACTCGTGATTTAGGTAGGTACCTAGTAACGAGTACGGGGTTAGGTACTAACCTACATAGGGTCTGCGATGTGCATAATATGTATAGAATAGTACATATTATATTGCTATGCAGTGATGCCTCCACTCGGTTACTGACAAATCACACATGTGGAATCTCTTATCCAGCTGTTAATACAGTAAAAATATAAGTTGAGTTCTTCTTTGACGGTTAACTAACACGTTGCCCAATTTATTGTTGTTGTTTACATTTTATCACTACACCTATTTCACAACAATATAGAAGGGTTATCTACACAGAAAGCTGTGATCTGTAACAGAAGGGTATTCTGTACAAAATAATAAACCGTTGAGTAAGTATTTGCAGCGTTTTATCCCTGCGTTTGTCCCTATGTACAACTGCACCTTACATATATATCAAGTCTGAGCTTTCATTTTTGACCAGACCACTAACTGCTTTTTTCGTTCTAGGGGGTGTGGGGTACAGGTGAAGGACTCACAGTCAGTAGCGGTGCCTCGGGTCTGAAAACGGTGGGGCACCACACCAGAACACAAAACCAACAGATTTGTCTACAAAATACCTCAAGGCAACAACACCCGTCCCCTATTTACTGATTGAGTGATATTCAGAAAAGCTTATCTCTTTTAATCAACACTCTATCGTCGTATGAAAGCGTCGACAATTTCTACTGCAAATTAGCCACCGAATTCATGTGTTACAAAAATACAGTAAATTAAAGTACAACAAAACAATGACCCGTTGGCCGGTACCTACTTGAATGGAGAAGCTATTCAATCCACAAACAGGAAAAAACGCACGTATGTACCACAAATACAAATCTGTCATCGGAACCGAACGCAAAACAAAATTGAAAACTGACAGACAGAGAAAGCGATGTGATTCAGTGGAGTGAAGTTCTCAGCTTAGTTGACATCTGTAAATGTAGGATATAAGCCGGTGACGGACATGTGATTCAGAGACAACAAAAAATAAATAGGAAAAAGAAGCATCTCGTATCGAGATGACAAACTGAATCGAAGGGATCGAATCGAGTGTGAAATGAACGATTTTGGGGTTGAAATCAGATTATGGGGCCGGGGCCCAAAGTGGGCGTGGCGAACAACATTTTTACTCGACTGAGCATGCGCGGATGGGCAACTTTTCTTGGCTGCCATGGCGACACTAGGTCCCAGGACCCAGAACCTACCTGCCAGTTTCAGGAGCCCAGGTTTCGATTTCGATTGCATGACATCGATTTCTGTCGCTTTATTCCGATAGCATGCTCGGTCTATGGAGCTAACATTAAGGAACCACCATGGATGCTCTACTAGAATACGGAATATCCATAGCCAGAGAACTCTGGCGTGTGGCTGTTGAACTTGTGAAAAATGCTAGGTAGGTGCAGTGCAAGGAGGAGAATTCAGATGCCAACTGAACAAGGGAGTTTTTTTTTACTCCTAGTGTTTTTGGGTGCCGGGGCAGTGGCCCAAGTGGCCTTATGGACGGAGGCCCCTGCTCTCAGTGCATCTACGAAACATTCGCAAGACAACCATAGACAAACTTGAGTAATTCGGTCAGCCATGATTGCTTATATCCAGGTTCGAATGTGGTTGTGGAAAACCGTAACTTACATCCCTCTGGCATCGTTCAACAGATTTATTTAGGCGGTTCATCCCTGTGGTATCGGATTGTGAGAAAGACATGGGTTACAATAAACTTGACTGTGTTCTGTCGGACCAGGGGAGGAGAGAGAAGAAAAAAAACTGTGAACAAAAATATAATTACAGCTGGGGACAGAGCTGCTATCTCTCGACCAAAAAAAGGAGGGACAAATAAAATAGGACACAAAAGGGAGCTGAATGAAAACTGTCTGAAATATAACGTTCCGATTTTAGGGTTGAGATAAATTAGTTGGGACGTTTTCAATGGTGGGGAAAAAGCGGCGGGAAACAAAATGAGAAATGAAGAAAAAAATACGGAAAAATGAATGGAGGGAAAGAGCGAGGGAGAGATGTGCGGGATGGGTTGAGGCGAGGAGAGATAAAGCTGAAAAATGTCGGTAGGGAGTTTTGGAGAGTGTGAGCGCAATAGGTGAAGCTTTATCACGGGATGAAAGCAGAAGTGAGTGATTCATCAAAATTGGCGACGAGAAAGAGGGGGGTATTGGATCAATCACATATCGGAGAGGGCAAAGGAAACGGGAGAGTGGAACACAGTAGCGGAAGCTGGTGAATGATGAACGAACGGGTCCTCTGGAACGAGTTGCGCGGGACTGGAATAAACCCGTTCGCCGTCACTTGGAAAGCTTTCGGTGGACGGTTTGGGAAAAGGGAAGGTTACGTCGGGAAGGTCCATTAATTACTTAGCGTTTTACCGAACCTTGCGGGGTGAGCGACGCATTTTGGAGCTTTGGCACAGGATGGGATGAGTGAATAACAATTATGATTAGCACTTCAAACGTCTCTGGTTTAGTGGTCCATGGAACACGTGGGACTAATGGCTTACACAAAAGTGTACCATTGCCGAACGTTAGCGAGGCTTTTACTTAGAGTGCAGACATTTTCGGTTGACTACATACCTACCTATGTACTCGTATATAAGTATGTACCTAGCTATATGTATGTCTGTACCGCGCTACAAGCCAGCATTTTCGGTATTTTCACTTGAAATTTTTAAAGTATACTCCTTAGGCCTTCAGACTTTGCTATACAGTTGTTGATGCCACCAGTGCCAGGGAAAGGCGCCACGGTGGCACCAGCGGTGTCATCTTTCAGGAACATGTGTATTTGGTACAGTTTCTCATATTTTCCACCACGCTGAATCGAATGGATTAACTTTCAAAGCTCTATAGTTCATCCTTACAGCGACTGATAAATAATTAGCCACAAAACGTGTTAAGAACAATAGCTTTTATTGATTTAGGAATAATAGCTTTTATTGATTGTGGCACATATACATAGGCAGAATTTAGCCTATTTTCAAAATTGCTTGAGGCACCTAGTCAGCGTACCCACTATTATGGGCGACTGTAAATTCAACCGATTGTAAATTCCACAGGTTTTAGGCTTTAGGGTGATGTAAATTCCACTGATTGCCTAGCAGGTAGATGAAGGGTTAGATGGCAAGTCCATCGCTACTCGATATCGTGTATTATAAAGTAACACATAAATGGTTATGTGAATGTATAACAAATTTAGAAAAGCTGCGAATTCCTTGTCACTTGGGTTTATTATTCTACTGGACATACCTACAGAAATGCTGGAAAGTCATTTATTGTTTCTTTCTTGTGCAATTACTGAAATAGTAACCAGTTTTGATGGTTTCCACCAATTTTGGCCCAAAAACACAGAATAAGCTCCTATTTTTGACCAATTATCTTTGATCATTGATGGTGCCATTTTAACTGTTTTGATTCACCTGTTGATACTACTTTTAGTATTATTATACAAACTGATGGTGATTTCAGACAATTTCCCAGATTTTTGAATCATAAGAAACGAATTTTCGGAGCTAAACGTTCGTTACAAACTCAATTCTTCAGTCTTTGGTCAAAATGAACTTCATACTCGGTCTTGCCCTAAAAACCATGGAAAACTGTACCTCACAAGCTCAAGTTCACTAAAACCTCAAAAAACCCTATTTTTACAACCAATTTTCACTGTAACACCCCTCGGTGTATTTTGATCGGGCTGCCGACCTTCGAAGCACAACTAGGAGCCAAATGTGTTCCCAAATGGTGACCCAAATTGTGTGCGGAAGAACGAGGATTTTAGATCCAATTTCAACATAAATTTAAGGATGAAACTTCGTTAGAACGTCAGTTTTCCACTGTTCTGTCAAAATCAACTTCATATTCGGCCTCCTCGTCCTAAAAACAATGGAGAACGATACCTCACAAGCTCATGTCACTAAAACACCAGAAAATAACATTTTTATCCCCATTTTTCACCCATAACACCCCTGGGTATATTTCGATCGGGCTGCAAAGTTTCGAGACACAGCTAGGGCCTAAATGCAGCCTCTGTGCGGACGGACATTGCATTTTTAGAATCTACGCACCTTGAAACGTACCTAAAAGAATTTTGAGGGGTTGTTATACAAAGTTTTTGCTCTGAGACATAGGTGTATTATCCACACAATAATAAACCAAAACTCTGCAAAGTCCTTGTCACATGGGTTTATTATTCTATTGGACATACCTACCTACAGAAATGTTGGCTGTTCGTTTATTGTTTCTTCATGCGTAATAATTGAAATAGCCATTTCTGATGGTTTCCACCAACTCTGACCCTCAAAAACACGAATTAGCTATTTTTTTTCTTTTTATTTACAAATTATCTTTGACTGTTGATAGACTGTGTTGATTAACCTCCTGATACTAGGCGTTGTTATACAAATTTATGGTGATTTCAGACAATATCCCAGGTTTTTAACTCACAAAAAATTAATTTTGGGAGCGGAGCCCTCGTTACAGCCTCAATTCTTCACTCTCTGGTCAAAATCAACTTCATTTTTGGTCTTCTCGCCCTAACAACAATGAAAACGATACCTCACAAGCTCATGTTCATTAGAACCTCAAAAAACACCCATTTTACTCCCAACAAAACTTTTTATAATTTTCGAAAAAAAACCTCGCGTCGCCTCGCGTATCTATAGCTATTACCTAGATGGTTTTGTGTAGTGAAATTTCTTTTTCTTGATACCTAACATCCGATGTCCACAAAACATAATCAGCTTCAAACATCTTGAATGGTATTAACTTACAACGTCTCTTTCTAGTAGGCACAGTTCCAGTGGCGCATCTGGCGGAGAACAAGGCAACTAGAGATGTTCGAAGAAACTGTCAGAGATGTTCTCCTTCCTAAGATATTTATGTATTCAAATCTCCTCTTGAAGAAAAAAGTTGATAACAGCAGAAATTTCATTTGTGCCTTGAGAGATCTTCGCATTACGGAAACGAGATTTGAGCGGAAAATAATTAAAACTTGAGATAGCTTTTAATATTGAATGGATGATTTAAAAAGAAGAAAACCCAAATCCTCTTTCTACCTCGGGAGCATTATAAATTGCCATCTTCGCCGCTCCTACTAAAAGATGATGAAAAATATTAGTTATTCCATTAAATACATAATATTTATGTACGCCAAATGAGCAACGAATTTCCAATATATAATTGATTCACCTATGCCCCATCCAGATCTAGAAAATTTCATTAATTTCCAAAGTCCTATCAATCTCAAGTTTCTCTAACTTTCAAAGACCCTTCTTTAAAAATATGGAATTTTTAAAATTCTGTACCCATTAGAAACAGGTATCTTCAAGTAAAATGCTGCAAAATCGTTGTCACATGGGTTTATTATTCTATTGGAAATACCTACAGAAATTTTGGCTGTTCATTTGTTGTTTCTTTCATGTGCAATAATTAAAATTGTTCTTTTTGAAGGTTTCCACCAATTTTGGCCCAAAAAACACGAATTAGGCTCCTATTTTTTTACAACACATCTTTGATCACTGATAGAGTCATTTAATTGTCCTGATTCACCTGTTGATACTACTTCTAGTGATTTATACAAGTTTATGGTGATTTCAGACCATTTCCCAAGTTTTTGACTCATAAAAATATGAATTTCGGGAGCTGAACCTCAAAAAACCCTATTTGTATATCAATCCCCCCACCAATAACACCCCTGCGTGTATTCCGATCGGGCTGCCGAGCTTCGGAGGACAACTAGGATCCAAATGTGTTCCCAAATGGGGACCCAAACTGTGTGCGGAAGAACGACGATTATATACCAAAATCTAACGTGAATTTAAGGCTGAAACTTCCTTAGAACTTCTATTACCCACTCTTTGTTCAAAACCGACTTCATATTGGTCTCCTCGTCCTAAAAAACATGAAAAACGACACCTCACAAGCTCATGTTACTAAAACACCAAAAAACCCTATTTTTACACCCATTTATCACCCAAAATACCCCTGGGTATAATCCGATCGGGCTCCAACGTTGCAGGACAGAACTAGGGCACAAATGAACCCTGTGTGCCAACGAAGTTTTTAGACCGAACATAATATATGGATGAACGGCGTACGACGGACGAACATCGAATTTCAGGGATCTAAGCACCTTGAAACTTGAAAGAAAAAATGTAGAGGGGGGGGGGGGGTCCAAAAATTGTTTGCTGAGCGAATACATAGGTGTATTATTCACAGAATAATAAACCAAAGTAGGTACCTATACTCAAAAACAGTGAAGTGAGTTTGCCAAAAAACTACGAATTAGTGCTGTGGGGCTCTCAATGGGGCGGGGGGGTTTCAATGTATATCGATCCAGAGTGCGAAGAGTGGATTTTTACAAATCGCCTTCAAGTTGAAAATAACAAAAATGGCATTTCTGTCTCGAGGGACCTTCGCGCTGCAGAAACGGGGTTAGCTAGGAATTAGGTAGGTACTGAGCGAAAAAATTGAAACATTCTTTGTCGTGAGTCTTATTGATGATTATTTTTCTTATTTCAGAGATCACCATGGATCATTCTTTCCCACAATTTACTTCGGAAAATTCTGAACTTTTACAAAATATTTAATCTCATCAGTTCATAATGTGACAATCTCATGGACTATGAAGGTCTACATCGGAGACGGAGACAGACGTTCCAGTACGTACTGGATGACCGAATCTCAATCCCAAGGTTCCACTTTACTGGACCAGATGATCGAATCTCAACCTCATCGCACCCGGTGAATAACCAAGTTTGGTGGACATTCTTAAAAAACCCTACCTCGGCTTTACGGAAATTGGATTATTTACCACACTGCCTTCCTGATCATTAAAACAACGTGCTACTCGAAAGTATATACCTAATATTAGGGTGTAACGAGCAAATGTAAAAGTGATTTGAAAACTGGCGCCAATTCGAACTTTTCGTCGGAAATATCTTCTCTGTGCGTTTGTCAACATCCTGATACCAGTTATCGCAAGTTATCAGTTATCGCATCAGCGAGATGCACAATACCGATGATACCATCAAAAATGCTGCCCGATTCCACTATTGGAAGAAGGGGAATGCACACATTTCCTATGGATTTTTCATCATACAACCTCAGTTAAATTTCGTCATTAGGTATTGGTAGGTATTACATTTTTGTTCACGAATTTGTATTATTTCTACATTAAGGGCGGTATTCATAGTCCTCACTTTAATTAAAGTAAATGCTTAAGTGAACAAATAAGGAAGCAACGTCCACTTGGGCTATTCATAGTCAGTGATAAAGGAAATGCTTAAGTCTTCCTTTAGCATTTCCTTTATTCCTATTTCATAGACAATAAGTAAAGAAAAATCTTTACTTTTTGGCCTAAATAAGTGGAAAAAACTGAGGTACGTCGAAAGGTACCTTAAGCATTTCCTTATTGATCGTTTGCACTGTTCTCTTTTCATTTATGTCATCTTTTCAGTGTCATCATTCTCGGCATTTTTATTTCTTTTCCTAATATTATTCGGGTTTTTTGTTTGTTTTGATACGATGGATTACGAAATGTTGTTTGACTTCGATGAGTGGGATGACGAGTTCGATGTAACGGAGAGCATGCGGGTGATGCATACCGGCTTCATTTTCGGTCTAAAAAATTCGTTCTTTCGCACACAGGCTCCATTTGGGCCCTAGTTGTGTCCCGAAACTTTGCAACCCGATCGGAATATACCCAGGGGTGTTATGAGCGAAAATGTGTATGAAAATTGGTATTTTTTGTGTTTCAGTAAAACGAGCTTTTCAGTATCGGTTTCTATGTTTTTGTGGGACGAGAAGACGAATATGAAGTCAATTTTGACCAGAGTGGAAAACTAAGCTTCTACCAAAGGTTCTGCTCCTAAAATTGATTTTTTATGAGCCAAAAACCTGGGAAACTGTCTGAAATCACCATCAGTTTGTATAATAACACTAGAAAAAGTGTCAACAGGTGAATCAAGGCAATTTAAATGGCACTGCCAATGATCAAAAAAAGTAGCGTACCTAATTTGTGTTTTGGGGGCCAAAATTGGTGGAAACATTCAGAAATAGCTATTTCAATTATTTCACATGAAAGAAACAATAAATGAACAGCCAAAATTTCTGTAGGTAAGTCCAATAGAATAATAAACCCATGTGACAAGGACTTTGTTTATCAATTACCTTTGCATTTTGTAAATGTTCACTCTTCGAAGTAATCCTAACGTGAGCCGGGAGTTTGCCATCGATTTTGATAGTTCATCAAAAATTGTTCCAAACGTTTTCGATTTGTTCATTATTGACTAACTTTATTGACTTTGCCTACTAATAAGATTCTGCCTGACCAAAAGTAGGATAAAACCCAATTATTTCTTTTTTCTAAGACCAATTGGTAGTTGATTCCACTGAAAAGGCAAACCAAGGAACTACAGTAAGAACGTAATTTATATTTAAAAGGATAAGTAAACAAAGTTAAAGAGTGAGTAAAAACAAAAGGGAAGAAGGAGGGAAAAGAAGGGAGGAGTAATACAGAAGGGAAAGGGAGAAGTAAATGCACGTCAGCACCGCTAAACGCGAGCACCAAGTGTATAATAGAAAAGTTTTCAAAATAAAACAAAGGTTGCTTGCTCCACTGTTTACCTGTCCTGACACAGGGAGGATGCTGGACACAACAACGGAAAACCGACAGAACGGCACGGCTAATAGGCGAGGACATGTAACTAAACAAAAAAAACACACCCTGCCAGAACTGCCAACTTAAGCTCAAACCAGAGAGTTGGGAAAAATTTTGACTTAAATAAAGATTTTTCTTAATTTTATAAAGTAAAAGATTAAGTAAAGATTTTTCTTTACTTCGGGGAGTAATGTCTATGAAAGCGAAATCAGATAAAGCATTTCCTTAAGAAATTATTTTACTTTCAGAAGTAAAGTATTATTTTTACTTAAGTCAGGACTATGAATACCGCCCTAAATAACTTATTCCCAAACTTTTTAATATATGGCCAGTCTAAACTGCTTTTTCGACTCATAAATTGATGCTATTTTTTAACCAAACAATTGGCCACTGACTTGTGTGAGCTACTTCACAGTTTTCCTAACAAAAGATTGTCTAAAACAAAATTCAAATATACCAATTTCTTCGTCTTGATGTGTCCTTTTTATACATTTGCCCCATCGATATTTTCATGCACTTCAATGCGTCATGGAGCCATTGCCCCTTTTTCTGGGACAAATGTAGAAAACGGCTCCCTGGTGCATTGGAGTGTATGAAAATATCGATGGGGCAAATTTACAAAAAGAACACATCAAGAAGAAGAAACTGGTATATTTGAATATTGTTTTAGACAACCTTAATTTTCCTGACAAAAGATTGTCTAAAACAAAATTCAAATATACCAATTTCTTCTCCTTGATATGGTGTTCTTTTTATACCTTTGCCCCATCGATATTTTCATGCACTTCAATGCGCCATGGAGCCATTTTCTACATTTGCCCCTGAAAATTAAAAAAAAACCGTTTTTTCATCACTGAGATCAATGTAATTAATTAAATTTGATGTATGTATCCTAATCTAGATTAGACTGCCCAATCGTTAAACAAACAAAATTAGGGATATTGCTCAGTTGTGCAGAAATGTAGAAGGTTAAATTTGAACTAGTGCAAATATGGGACGCAATTGCCCCGCTCCACCCTACTTCATTTTCTTGATTTTGTACATTCCATAGGAATCAGTCAAAAATGATCGTAACAATAAATACAGGCTTTTTCATTGAGTAGGTATACAGGAGGAGCGTCTGAAAGCTCCGAATTTTCCTGTTCATCAGGCATAATCGAAACCTACAGGTACGTCTGGACCTGTCCCGTTATTGAACGAGTGCAATCCACAAGGTACTTGAGAATAACAATCGACGAGGATCTCAGGTGGGATTGCCATGTGCTAGCGCTGACTAAGAGACTCCAAAAATTTATTTATTTATTTTATAAACCTCGGGGATGCCTTAGTAAAGGAAGCTTAATAATTATTTACAGGGCACTGGTACAGAGCGTTATCGGATTTGGAATTATCGCGTTGGGAGGAGCTGCTCCAACGGTTAACACAGAAATCACGCAGAAATCTATTCTAAAGATAACCACATAAACCCCGAAGATTTCCCACTGTTGATCTGTATAACTGTATTTGGGTATTCTCTGTTCAACAATTATACCTCAAAATGTCCCTCTCCTTTTAGCGAATTTTCAAAGAAAATGAAGCTATTGCAATGGCTTCGAAATTTAAATAATATAAATTTTTGGAAATTTTCTTCATAGAAATCCGTTTCAGACCATTCTAAAACGATTCCTGAAATTTAACACTTATATATATATATATATATATATATATATATATATATATATATATATATATATATGTGTCACTCCAGACGATAACTCTCGATAGAATTGAGATAAACAGCTCAAATTTGCACAAAAAATCTATCTTGGCAATCGAAAGGCTAAGTTCGAAGATGGGCGAAATTGGCCTACTCTAAGGAGGGTTTTGGCGCATTTAAAGTGCGCAAAAATTACCCAAAAATCCCCAAAATGTTATTTTCCAACAAGTGACCCCTCATTTTAAAGGTTTTTGCACGCTGAACACGATGGTGGAATCGGATTTTAGATATCTTGATCCGTTCTCAAATTAGAGCATTTAAAGTGCGCAAAAATTACCCAAAAATCCCCAAAATGTTATTTTCTAACAAGTGACCCCTCATTTTAAAGGTTTTTGCACGCTGAACACGATGGTGAAATCGGATTTTAGATATCTAAATCCGTTCTTAAATTAGAGCATTTAAAGTGCGCAAAAATTACCCAAAACTAGGATAATCTTTAAACTCTTACCCCCCCCCCCCCTTAGAGTGGTCAGATTGAAAAATGTGAGAAGTATTAATTGAAGACGAGAGTTCGAAGCAAAAAAGGGGGAGGCAAACGATTAGTACAACTCCTTGAATTTCCCATTTGACATATAATTGTTATGATACCTTCATAGATAGACAAGTACCGGCCCACGTATTACTAGAAGGAAGACGAAAGAAAAAATCTATTTCAAATTATTCAATTTAGGTACTAACAGTAGGAGGAAGAAGGTTAGGTAGGTATCTTATCAATTTATTATCAGTATCATACGAATATTTGATATTCAAAGGTAGGTAGGTACTTAACATGATAAAAATAATATCAATGAAGAAGGAAGGATCTACCTACCTAGTAGAGCAAATCTTGAACTGGTTTTAGATACCAGGCCTGAAATCGTAGTCAAGAGGAAAGGCCATTCAGAAGGAACAAGGAATCTACTCATAACAAACGGTAGAATCAGGATGGACAAAACGTACAAATTAAAATAAATACGAAGAGAATATACATAGAAAACCAAATTTTAGACCGAAGTTTTCCTTTATTCAAAACCATAGCCATTAATTCGAATATTTCTTTGAAAATTCGCTCATTAAGTCATGCTGCATGACTGGTTTTTTTTTTTTTTTATAAACATCCTGAATTTTTCAACCCCTCGAGAAATCCTCCCTACCAATTTCGCTTCATTTCCCAAGCAGTAGTGCCCACCACAAAAACACGCCTGTGGAGTACATCAACATTTACATTATAGCATCCCATTCTTGGTCCGCTCACTGCCTGATGAGATCTGATCACCCTCAGATTTTACTCGTTCTGTTTATTAAGAAAAAATATATTTTCCTGGCTTATTTCCCTCGTACTTAATCGAAAACTGTCTAGTGTAGCATCAATGTGAATTAAGATGTTACATATCTATATAATCAAGTTGTTGCTGAAAGAAGTTCATATTATTTGCGTTTAAACACCTAATGTACATAGTTTCTTGTGTCCTCCCAGAATTTTATCCTTGCGATGATACTTCTCACTCACAGATCCTTAATAATATTAACTAAGATAGAATAACATAATAGAATAAGAAATAGGATAAGCAACTCCCCCCAACCGCACAGGGCTTGCCTTATGGTTGCCGTAAACTAACAAACTGTAGACCGGTTTCGGTTGCTAAACCATCATCAGTACACAATAGAGTCTATTGTCTAGAGTCTATAGATTCTATTGTGTACTGATGATGGTTTAACAACCGAAACCGGTCCACCGTTTGTTAGTTTACGTGGAAATAGACTATTCTATTTTTATCCTGTAGTTTTTTGGTATGGATTTCCAAATTACGCGTAAGTTGGTAGACGACTACTGACAATTTAAGACGTTCTCAACACTCGAATTGAGAATTTCGTTTTTCCGAGATACCATTACAGATCAATTTTTTCCCCATCGCTTCTCGTCTCTTGTGGAAGACGATTGAGGGAAGAATATTAATTGGCCGGGACCCTACCAGTGATTGATGTCGGGGAATAAACGTTTATGAGGTGCTCGATTAATGAAGCTCCCTCTGTTCAGCGGCGGCGGCCCACCTCCGGAGGTCTGACCTATTTAGCGAAGGGGGAGAAATGTCAATTATAAGATTAGATCAGTCATTACCAGAGGGTTTTGAAGGCGACCGCACTTGAATTCGCAAATGTTCTATGGGATAGGGTCGGCCGAAGTGAACCGATTGCACGAAGATAGCGGGCAAACGCGTTGTGATGGCCCCTTTTGTCATCGACAAACCTTAATCAAATGGTGAACATCAAATTACGGTTATGCCGATCGGTGGCGCCAAAATTCTCTTCAGCGCTCTCAACAAAACCAGTACATAGTGGCCGTTCCGCTGGAGATTACAGGTACTTGTCTGCTCTACATTCCTAAGGTTAGAAGCAGCCTTTCGGGCAAAAGCTCTATCACAGCAGCTGAATGTCCCCAATTAGCTCACCGTTATACACAAATCGGCCGACGGGAAACTGACAATACTGAAAATAAAAAATTTACGGTAAAAAATTATTTGTGTACCGAGTGTGACAGTGGGGGTGGACCCTCGAAAGTCCCCCTCCTAGACCAGCGAGATTATCACCGGTTAAGAAGGGATATCGATTAGGCTTCCGCCCAGTGACCTCGCCTCCACCGGACCAAAAAACTACACGAGAACAGCCACACTGTTACACTCTTCCCCATATGACATACTTCTGGGTAGCAGAAGTATGAGAGGGAAAAGGGGGAATGAAAAGTAGTATGAAGTTCTGGTTCAGAAAACGACATCTGATGAACTTCAGGGTGACTAACCTCCATCGTAATGGTACGACCTCAATAATATTTACTGGTGGAGAACAAAGCTCCTACATACGAGTACTGGCGTATAATGTTGTCAGAGGTTGTTGTTTAGTGAATTGTGCTCATCTGGGCAACCTCTAGGTGATCAGCCTCCATCCTTAAGATGGAATTGGGACTTGTAAACTGGGGCATGCCATCAATCGCCTTCAAATTAGCTCAGTATATAAAACCACCTGTTTCAGGATTTTGTGAGTTTACATTCAGGGTAGGTACCTGCCCCTACAACAACAAACTGCATCATCGGTCTCTGCAGGTGGTTGGAGGCAGGGGGGGATGATCCTCTTTCATTTGAATAAAGATTCATCGAAATCGATCCAGTAGTTTCGGAATTATCGCGGGAAAAGAAGAGAACCTCCTCCTTTATTCTGAAGTTGGTAAAAATTAGTACTCCATTAGTACTTCTACAAGCCGGAAACTCTTTGAATAAGAAACTCACCAATTTTAGGACATAAATGGTTGAAAAGTAGAGATGTGGAGGGTGAAAAGGTGTGGGGAGAACCACCGGCCATTAGCAACGAATGGCACAGCTCAGCACTTGTGTTAGATTGGATCCCTGGATGGACCCTCTCCAAGGACGGTCACTAGAATCCGCCGTTTTTGCTTCTCAATTGAACGTCAAACTTTTCCCTTCCGTCCTTTTCCTTTCAAGGGATGAACCCGCGGAATAGGATCGACTAAGAAACTGCTGAATACGCCCCGGAGTTTTTCTGGACTTGGGACCTGCCATTAGGCTTTACAGGTGTTTTTGTGGATTGGGCCTTCCCGAGAAGTTGGGGTCCCTCCGGGAGACCCCGGAACGCTTTTGTACTTGATATTCACCGTTTTCCTGGTCTGAGAGCTGGAGTCGTAGTTTGGCACAAGATCCAGACAGGGAAAACCCGAGGTGCCAGTCCTTGGAACATCGCACTGAAACAAACTACACTATGATGAGGTTCTTGACCGCTGGACTAAAAACAGTTTGGAGGCTCCTGAGGTTCCATCAGTGAAAAACGATTCAAACGCCATTTCATTCACACTAATTTTATTTTTACCCTGTTCATAATCTATCATTTACTCACGTTTTTTCTCATTAGCCCTGAAGATGTTGAATAAATTCAACGAAACATTGGCGTAAAGAAAATCGATTTTCCTACCAATTGATAAACTTGGGTAACCACGTAGTTTTTATCATTTACCAACTCAGACAGTGTTGAAATCATCACCCGAAACGCTTAAGCAATATTTACCGCTTCCTCAAACACCACTAACTAGATTTTTCAAGAGTCAACTCACTAAATCACTAAACTGTTTAACTGAAAACCAGTTTTGAAAACTTCGTATTAGTACAAAGACTTGAAAACACATCAACTATAATACCGTGCATATTTTTCAAATATTGTACAACTACTCATGACCAACAAAATAAAACCACAGCTTTACTTGGGAAATGCAAAACTCTGCGTGAACGATAAATTAATGTCCCATTACCAGGTGCACGCAATTTTGTCGCTTGAGTGGTTATTGAAATTTGAAACAGGAAGCACAGCTCAATATCCTGCCCTCATCACATAACATTATATTATCCACAGAGTTATTGAAGACCGACTTGAAGATCACCGACTCGACATACCTGTTCAATTTACTCAAAGGATATACGAATGGTTAATTAAACAGGGAAATTTAAAGCCAAAAATATACTGTCATGGTACCCTTACAACATACCACTCCAAATTGTACATAATATAAGATTGTTTCTAATAAAGTCAAGGAGAAGGCGAGCTGTGTGATGCAAGGGACACAGCCAGGTAGCTCTCCCTCCAACAGCTTTCAACGGCTGTAGGAGGGGGGGTTAGAGGCGCCTTTATAAGGCGCCCTCCTTGCCCAGCTCGCCACTCTACCGATCTCACTCGAACTCAAGGCAAATGAAAATTAGCGATTTATTAGTCAAAAATGTCATTGTGAGGTTCACGACAAAGTAAGAAAGGGTCTGTAGTTTTCAAAGTTACCTATTTTCCTTGAAAATTATCGACGCAATTTTCTGCAAGTCTCCAGACAACAGCTCTACATGAGATAATATTTCGGTCCTCATTTGAACCAGCGGCTTCATATAAAATATAAGGATTAAGCAATGAGCAACTTCATTCCAGAATACCTTACCTTGTCAATGAATTCATTCGTTTGAGGCAATTTTAACTCGTGTAATGTCACTCAAATGTCTCATAACTCCTTTTCCCAGTTCGCTCACTACGACTGTACATAGGTATTCGGTACACTTTTGTTACTGGCTAGGTACCAACCTATTCATTACAAATATCCTTCAAATATGAGAATGCAAAAATATCAATTTAATCAAGCAAAATCAATTTAATAAAATAAAAAAAGCTGCAAAAAACGCAGTGGTTTACTATTTACCTGTATTTTTTCTTAGGTCAATTCCTACCTTCGAGCTCCCTCCAACGCCAAAAATCGAGTATTGGAGCCGGCCGGGGTATAACAGTTGTAGTGAGTCCCTCCAGGAATCACTCCTCTAGTAAACTTAAGTTCTCACCAATATTCAACCACGAAAGTTAGGCTCCGTTAATAAACGATACGAGTGGGGAGACAAGCCACAGGACCCAGGGTACACAACCTGGAGCCCCACCATCAACCCCCTGTTGGGGGGAGAGGACTAACTTTCCTATAAAACCCCGGATCCTGCGACTTTAGCTTCATTCGACACTTCCTCTAACCAGCTCTCTCTTCTCTCCTCCTACCATGCTCTCTCCTCCTCTAAAAGAACCTAGATGTCGGTGGTGGTCAGCCCATAACCGCCTAGGCAACCTCCTCTCCTAAAAGATTCCAGATGTCGGTGGTGATTCGCTCATAATCGCCTAGGCGAATTCAACCACTCACCTCTCCAAAAAGATCCCAGATGTCGGTGGTGATTCGCTCATAACCGCCTGGGCAATTTCCCTCACACCACCGTGATGCAATTTTAAATTCATCACAACAGTATTACATAAATATTATATAAATATTCGGTTGATTCAACAGTTCTATTGTTCATAAATATTAAATAAATATTCGGTGGAGTCAACAGTTCTATCGTTCATTACATTTAAGCATAGGTAACGTTTATTCAAGTTACAAAAGTACCAATCAACAAACTCCAGAAGAGCCACCATTTTTCAAATGAACAACCAACAACCAACTCGACTTCATACAGCCATCCGTGATTATAATCAGGTGCTCCCTAGCGATGATAAATATCTGCGCCGGATTTATACCGTTTCATTCACAATCATGTTGACGAAGTTTTTCGGTGTATGCGAACGGCTGGGCGTACTGCTCCGGGTGGTCTCAACGAATTCCGGAAGCGCGGAATCAATTTAAAAACGTTAAAAAACCATACCTTTCTAATGAACGTTTTCAAGCTACGGCATTCTGAAAATTTCAAACCCTATTTTTCACCCCTTAGAGAAGACTGACAACGCCGAGCTTCGAGTACCAACTAGACCCCAAACGGGACCTACAAACCAAATTTCATTAATTTTTGTTCATGGTACCTAACTAAGGAAAGTGCGAAGTACGCCTGGTGGCGTACATGTTTTAATGCCTTTTTCGGATTCTAAATACCTACCTTTAACCCTTTAACCCATTAGAGCCCGTGGGGCCTAACAAATTCTGAGAGGGGATAAAACAATTTTTTTTTTGTCATGCTCGATTCCGAAGGTTTATTATTGAAAATAACACACCAAAAACATGGAAAACGTTACCTCACAAGCCCAAGTTCACGAAAACCTCGAAAATATCTCATTTTTCACCCATAACACCCCTGGGTGTATTCCGAGCAGACTGCCGTGGTAGGGGACACAACTAGGGCCCAACTGAAACTTGTGTGCGAAAAATAATTTTTTTTTTTTTAATTAGACCGAAAATTAAGGTACCTGGATACAACGATGCCACGGCAGACATTCTCGGACGGACATTGCACGCCTTGGGATCTGCGCACGCACCCCAAATTAACAGCCAACATTTCTGTAGGTATTTCCAGTAGAATAATAAACCCATGTGACAAGGACTTTTCAGCGTTTTTCGTTTCGTAACTTATCCAGACAATTCGAGAAATGTGTAGGTAAGGTAGGTAGGTATGTCTACGTGGCATGGGGTGTGCCACCAGAGCAAGGATTCTCCTGATTCAGACAGGTACTCGGAACGATGAGAACACCGTATAGGTCCCTTATCAGTAGTTTTTGGAAATTCCAGATGGTGTTAATCACTAAGTTCAATCAAATATGTAGAAACTCCCAAGTAGATACCTAAATTCGTCATTTTACTACTACACTCACGTTTATCGTTATAAGGAAATATGACTTACAATAAAGGGAAATAACAAAGTTGTACTTACCTTTAGTACTGGATGATCCGTGAATGAAGGTGGTAGAACCCAAATCGCAGCACTAATAATAAAAAACACAATCACTGGTCAACACAGGTTAACCTGCACTCACGTGAGCTATCGGAGTGTCCATATCACTTCTCGGGGTTATTCGGCGGATAATACTGAGGCGATTCCAGGAGAAAACACACAAAAATGTATAATCTAGTCCAGGAATTATTGTTTAAAGATCAATTTTGACGAAAAACTACCGCATACCAACCAGCAGCGGGCGATCGAGGGACTTACCGGAAAGTAGCAGCTTGTAGATATTTAATTAATATTTTCTCCTTTCATTTGCCTGAATTCTCAATCTATTTTTCGGTTCGTAACTTATCCAGACAATTAAAGAAATGTGTAGGTAAGGTAGGTAGGTATGTCTACGTGGCATAGGCTGTGCCCCCAGAGCATCGATTCTCCTGATTCAGACAGGTACTCGGAACGATGAGAACACCGTATAGGTCCCTTATCAGTAGTTTTTGGAAATTCCAGATCGTGCTAATCACAAAGTTCAATCAAATATGCAGAAACTCCCAAGTAGATACCTAAATTCGTGATTTTGCTACACTCACGTTTATCGTTATAAGGAAATATTACTTACAATCAAGGGAAGTAACAAGAGTTGTACTTACCTTTAGTAGCGGATGATCTGAGAATGAAGGTGGTAGAACCCAAATCGCAGCACTAATAATAAAAAACACAATCACTGGTCAACACAGGTTAACCTGCACTCACGTGAGCTATCGGAGTGTCCATATCACTTCTCGGGGTTATTCGGCGGATAATACTGAGGCGATTCCAGGAGAAAACACACAAAAATGTATAATCTAGTCCAGGAATTATTGTTTAAAGATCAATTTTGACGAAAAACTACCACAAACCAACCAATAGCGGACTTACAAGAAAGTATCAACAGGGTGGGCCTTGGTAGGTTTTTACTTAATATTTTCCCTTTCATTTGCCTGAATTCTCATTGTATTTTTCGTTTCGTAACTTATCCAGACAATTAAAGAAATGTGTAGGTAAGGTAGGTAGGTATGTCTACGTGGCATAGGCTGTGCCCCCAGAGCATCGATTCTCCTGATTCAGACAGGTACTCGGAACGATGAGAACACCGTATAGGTCCCTTATCAGTAGTTTTTGGAAATTCCAGATCGTGCTAATCACAAAGTTCAATCAAATATGCAGAAACTCCCAAGTAGATACCTAAATTCGTGATTTTGCTACACTCACGTTTATCGTTATAAGGAAATATTACTTACAATCAAGGGAAGTAACAAGAGTTGTACTTACCTTTAGTAGCGGATGATCTGAGAATGAAGGTGGTAGAACCCAAATCGCAGCACTAATAATAAAAAACACAATCACTGGTCAACACAGGTTAACCTGCACTCACGTGAGCTATCGGAGTGTCCATATCACTTCTCGGGGTTATTCGGCGGATAATACTGAGGCGATTCCAGGAGAAAACACACAAAAATGTATAATCTAGTCCAGGAATTATTGTTTAAAGATCAATTTTGACGAAAAACTACCACAAACCAACCAATAGCGGACTTACAAGAAAGTATCAACAGGGTGGGCCTTGGTAGGTTTTTACTTAATATTTTCCCTTTCATTTGCCTGAATTCTCATTGTATTTTTCGTTTCGTAACTTATCCACACAATTAAAGAAATGTGTAGGTAAGGTAGGTAGGTATGTCTACGTGGCATGGGGTGTGCCACCAGAGGATCCTCGACTTTATAAATTATAAAGAAAATATTACTTACAATAAACCTAAAGAGCAAAATTTTACGGTACCTTTAGTACTGGATGGTCGGTGAATGAAGGTGGTGAACCAAATCGCAGCACTGAACACAATCATCATCGGCGCGGGCCGACAATGCACCCACGTTGGTTTTCGAATTGCCCATATCACTTCTCCCGATTAAATCGGCGGATACCGAGGCGATTCGAGGAGAAAACTCACAATAACACAGTACAATTTAGTCCAGGAATTATTCTTCTATGATGAATTTGGAATAAAAACTACCACTTACCTACCATCCGTCGCGGTTGATCGGGCCAGACTGACTAATAGAGAGGGGCGGCAGCGTGGGGAAGGTGATGTGGCTGGGCGTGGTGGGGTAGGTAGGTATTCACTCGATTTTTTAAAATTTATTTAGTTATTTATTTATTTTATTTTTTTACATTTACCTGAATTTTCATTGTGTTTTTCTTTTCCTAACTGCTTCAAACAATCGAAGAAATAATATACAAGTTACTTATCTATGTGGCACTGGTTGTGCCACGAGGGCATCAGTTCACAACATGATTTAGTTACTTGGAACGATTAAAACACCAACTATACAACCATTGGTGGTTTATGGAAATTCAAGATCGCATTAATGACCAATTCCAATAAAATAGATGGAAAATTCCAAGTATTAACCTAAATCTGGAGAGTTTAAGCTCTGGCGGGCAGACCCAGTGCCAGGTAGATTGGTAACTTCAATCATTTCGTGGATTTTTTTGGAAAAGTGTAAAAACAGGTAGATAATAAGTCGGGTAAAATAAAGGGGAAAATAATTAAAGTACCTAAGTGCCTACTTCCCCACCACTTACCCCACCATGCCACTCCTCACGACAGTCCCTCGATCACCCGCGACGGATGGTAGGTTTGTGGTAGTTTTTCGTCAAAATTCATCTTTAAACAATAATTCCTGGACTAGATTATATATTTTTGTGTGTTTTCTCGAATCGCCTCGGAGTGATCCGCCGATTTACCGCGTGAAGTGATATGGGCAATCCTATGAATAACGTGTGTGCACTGATTGGCCAGCGTTGATCAGTGGTTGCGTATGCGGTTTGTGCTACGAACTGGATTCTACCTTCATTCTCGGATTGTACACACTACTAAAGGTAACGTGCAACTTTGTTATTTTGATTTATTGTAAGTAATATTTCCTTAAATAACTGCAAAGTCGAGGGTAATCATCATTAAACATACAGGTAATTATGAACCATATTAGGTAGTAAAACTACTTATAGCAACATTGGGGGTAGGTGCATTTTTTAAAAACTAAATAGGTATTAATTTATTATCTTGTTGCAAAGTGATGAGCCCCTTGACGATGAGATACGCACTTTCTCCTAGGTGCAATTAAACTATAGCAAATGGTGGGATGTGGAGGTGAAACTGGAGAATCCAAGTCAGGAGATCCGACTTTGGTGGCACAGCCAGTTCCAAACTGTTAATTTTCATGATTATTTGGAAATGGTACGAAGATGAACAGGAAAATACTATGACAAGTCAGGTCAAATAAAACGGAAAATTTCGTTCCTGCCTACCAACTCAATCAATGGTTGTGTGTTGTGATTTGGTTTTGTACCACCTTCATTCAAGATTCTACCACTACTAAAGCTCCGTACTATGTTATTCGGGTTTATTGTAATATTTTCGATTATTTTTATTGCAATAAATGTCGAGTTGACGTCTTCTTCTTATGCTTCTTTCTTCTTCTTCTCTTCTTCTTATGCTCATCGCTTAGTGGCCAGTTACGGTATTTTTTCCCTCCGCCGCGCCCTAATTGTAGGACTGGAGTCAAATTTCGTACGTGCCCTTTCTAGAACCCAAGCCCAAGTCCTGTCCGCCCCCGAAACTCAAACCCTTTCTGAGCCCATGAAGAGAGAAAGTCGGCATATTCCCATACCTGTATACTTCACCAATAAAAAAACTAGGTTTGTACTTGCGGTTAAAGAGATTGAACTAATCTACATCACAAAAATATCATTACACTTCTTCCGGGTAGTTTTTTTAAATTGTTGGTTTATTATTTTCAATAATGAACCATTGGAATCGAGCATGAAAAAAAAAAAAAAAAAATCTAACCCCCCTCCCCACAGTCCTCAAAATTTGATGGTTTACGTTTCAAGGTATGTAGAATCCGAATATGCAATACAAATATTTCTGTCTGTCCGCCGTACGCCGTACTGGCCACTTTTCTTAGTTACCATGAAACAAAATTGATGAAATTCGGGTTATAGGTTCCGTTCGGCGTCTAGTTGGTCCTCGAAGCTCGACGTTACTGTCAGTCACCTCTAAGGGGTTCAAAATAGGGGTTGAAATTTTCAGAAAGCCTATACCTTTGTTTTACGTGAATTTTTTTTACGGTTTTAAATAGTTCTTGAACTTACGAGTTTTTTAAGACCACCCGGAGCACCGTACGTCCAGCCGTTCGTTCACAGTAAGGATCCGAAGTTACAATTGTAAAAACGCTGCAAATCCCTGCTCAACGGTTTATTATTTTGTACAGAACACCCTTCTGTTACAGATCACAGCTCTCTGTATAGATAACCCGTCTATATAATATGATATGTACTATTCTATACATATTATGTAGATCACAGACCCACCGTAGGTTAGTACCTAACCCCGTACTCGTTACTAGGTACCTACCTAAATCACGAGTTAAATGTTGCTAAAATAATTCTGCCGATGACAAACAGTACCTAACAAAAAGAAACACACATAATGAAGTTCTGAAAGAAATTGTTGATGAGGAGTGAAAAAAAAAACCAGTCATGCAGCATGACTTAATGAGCGAATTTTCAAAGAAATATTCGAATTAATGGCTATGGTTTTGAATAAAGGAAAACTTCGGTCTAAAATTTGGTTTTCTATGTATATTCTCTTCGTATTTATTTTAATTTGTACGTTTTGTCCATCCTGATTCTACCGTTTTGGGTTTTGGGTAGGTTTTGCGCACTTTAAATGCTCTAATTTAAGAACGGATTTAGATATCTAAAATCCGATTTCACCATCGTGTTCAGCGTGCAAAAACCTTTAAAATGAGGGGTCACTTGTTAGAAAATAACATTTTGGGGATTTTTGGGTAATTTTTGCGCACTTTAAATGCTCTAATTTGAGAACGGATCAAGATATCTAAAATCCGATTCCACCATCGTGTTCAGCGTGCAAAAACCTTTAAAATGAGGGGTCACTTGTTGGAAAATAACATTTTGGGGATTTTTGGGTAATTTTTGCGCACTTTAAATGCGCCAAAACCCTCCTTAGAGTAGGCCAATTTCGCCCATCTTCGAACTTAGCCTTTCGATTGCCAAGATAGATTTTTTGTGCAAATTTGAGCTGTTTATCTCAATTCTATCGAGAGTTATCGTCTGGAGTGACACATATATATATATATATACATATAAAAAAGTGTTAAATTTCAGGAATCGTTTTAGAATGGTCTGAAACGGATTTCTATGAAGAAAATTTCCAAAAATTTATATTATTTAAATTTCGAAGCCATTGCAATAGCTTCATTTTCTTTGAAAATTCGCTAAAAGTTGCAAAAGTACCTACCAACAAACTCCAGCCCCTTCTACGTAGATGGTATAATGAACCGTTGTGTAATAATTTACCGTTGAGTAATGATTTACCGTAGTAATAATTTACCCATCAATAATACTTCAACGTTTGTTCAAGTTTCACTACCTACCAACAAACTCCAAAAGAACCATCATTTTTCAAATGAAATAATATCACAGAACAACCAACTCGACTTCATACTCCGCCAATATAATCAGGTGATCCCTAGCAATGATTTTATCTCCGGCTAATTTCCTATTGTCGGGGCGTCCCTGGTAACGAGATTTCGTTTGAATGTATACAATTTCATTCACACTGGAGTCGAAAATGCCTGTCGGTGCAAACTTCGGGGCCTTACTGTGAACGAACGGCTGGACGTACGATGCTCCGGATGGTCTTAAAAAACTCGCAAGTTCAAGAACTATTTAAAACCGTAAAAATATTTACGTAAAAAAATGGTATAGGCGTTTTGAAAATTTCAACCCTTATTTTGAACCCCTTAGAGATGACTCACAGTAACGTCGAGCTTCGAGGACCAACTAGACCCCGAACGGAACCTATAACCCGAATTTCATCAATTTTCATTCATGGTAACTAAGAAAAGTGGCCCGTACGGCGTACGGCGGACAGACAGAAATATTGGTTTATTATTGGTTTATTATTTTCAATAATGAACCATTGGAATCGAGCATGAAAAAAAAAATTCTTACCCCCCCTCAAAATTTGATGGTTTACGTTTCAAGGTATGTAGAATCCAAAACTGCAATAAAAATATTTCTGTCTGTCCGCCGTACGCCGTACGCCGTACGGGCCACTTTTCTTAGTTACCATGAATGAAAATTGATGAAATTCGGGTTATAGGTTCCGTTCGGGGTCTAGTTGGTCCTCGAAGCTCGACGTTACTGTTAGTCATCTCTAAGGGGTTCAAAATAGGGGTTGAAATTTTCAAAACGCCTATACCATTTTTTTACGTGGATATTTTTACGGTTTTAAATAGTTCTTGAACTTGCGAGTTTTTTAAGACCATCCGGAGCATCGTACGTCCAGCCGTTCGTTCACAGTAAGGCCCCGAAGTTTGCACCGACAGGCATTTTCGACTCCAGTGTGAATGAAATTGTATACAATTCAAACCAAATCTCGTAACCAGAGACGCGCCCACAATAGGAATTTGTGAATACGGCCAATCATTGGTAGGGATCACCTGATTATATTGGCGGAGTATGAAGTCGAGTTGGTTGTTCTGTGATATTATTTCATTTGAAAAATGATGGCTCTTTTGGAGTTTGTTGGTAGGTAGTGAAACTTGAACAAACGTTGAAGTATTATTGATGGGTAAATTATTACTACGGTAAATCATTACTCAACGGTAAATTATTACACAACGGTTCATTATACCATCTACGTAGAAGGGGCTGGAGTTTGTTGGTAGGTACTTTTGCCACTTTTTTCACTCCTCATCAACAATTTCTTTTCAGAACTTCATTATGTGTGTTTCTTTTTGTTAGGTACTGTTTGTCATCGGCAGAATTATTTTAGCAACATTTAACTCGTGATTTAGGTACCTAGGTACCTAGTAACGAGTACGGGGTTAGGTACTAACCTACGGAGGGTCTGCGATCTACATAATAGGTATGTATAGAGTAGTACATATTATATTATATAGACGGGTTATCTATACATAGAGCTGTGATCTGTAACAGGAGGGTATTCAGTACAAAATAATAAACCGTTGTGCAGGGATTTGCAGCGTTTTTATTGCAGTTTTGGATTCTACATACCTTGAAACGTAAACCATCAAATTTAGAGGGGGGTAAGAATTTTTTTTTTCGTGCTCGATTCCAATGGTTCATTATTGAAAATAATAAACCAAAATTGGTATAACATCAATCTGAATTGGACTTCGAATTGAATTGGAATTCATTTCGAATTGTCTAATTGGCATGGTGCACATTGGCATGGTCCGAAATGGTTCAATCAATCGTTTTCTTTTGTTTCTTCAATAAATTCATTATGACTGGCCTAGGCCTTTCCAATCACAAGGGCCGGCCAAGGCTACGCGTTCTGCAATTCTATTGGCGAACGCTGTCTGCGATTCACATAATATGTACCTATAGACTAGTACATATTATATAGACGGGTTATCTATACAGAGAGCTGTGATGTGTAACAGAAGGGATGTGTATTCTGTACAAAATAATAAACCGTTGTGCAGGGATTTGCAGCGTTTTTCATAGGATAATGACAGATTTGCACTGGTTTCAAAGTGGGGGACACATACGGAACTACACCCCAAAATATAATATATATGCGGTATGCTAAATCTAGTTAGCACTCAAACAACATTTTATATAATATAAAATGAAAAAAAAAGCCTATGTTGAGTAATTATTTAGATAAAAATTATTTAAACAATGTTTTTTAATGAATGCAAAATTCGATTGATTGGATTTATAGAGTGAGGAAATGTCTAATGAAGATACCGCTGAGGTGGGTACTCACAGTTGTGGAGGTCGAGTTTTTCCATATCCACTGAAGAAGCGCAGGAGCAGGAACGCACTGAATCTAAACCACTTTTAGACCAAGAAAAACCAAATAATTTTAAGCGCCGACCGCACACTCACCCTTCAACGTCCCGAAACAAACTGAGCTGCGTGAAACCTGAAGGTGCAGGGGACCGAGTGGACAACAGAATTTTGGAACGAGCCAATCAGAGACGAGCATTTGGGTGGTGTGACAGTTGTTTACACGACTTCTCAAAAACACCTTTGAACCCGAATCTTAAAAAGTCTCTTTCACCGCTCGAAGGTCCGCTGTTTGCAACACGGGACTAATTTTCCTAGAACTCAGAACCCCTAAAATTCCTCTGAGGAAGGCAGGTGGCTCAGTTCTGCACGTTTATTCCCCCTTTCATGGCTTCCAGTATTTTTCCATAAAATATCACTGGTCACAGGATCTGGATGCCTAAAAAAAGGCTTAGTTGGGGAGGTGACAGCAGGAAAATGAAAACGCTGCTAAGTCCTTGTCACTTGGGTTTATTATTCTATTGGACGTACCTACAGCAATTCTGAAAATACATTTACTGTTTCTTTCACCTGCAATAGGTAATTGAAATAGCTATTTTTGATGGTGTCCACAAATTTTGACCCCTAAAAACACGAATTAGGCTCCTTTTTTTCACAAACTATCTCTGATTATTGACAGTACCATTCAATTGTCTTGATTCACCTGTTGATGCTACTTTCAGTGTTATTATACAAATGTATGACGATTTCCAAGGTTTTTGACTAATAAAAAATGAATTTTTGGAGATGAACCTTCTTTAGAACCTCAATTCTTCGCTCGTTGGTCAAAATCAACTTCACATTCGGTCTCCTCGTGCCAAAAAATATGGAAAACGGTACCGCACAAGCTCATGTTACCAAAACACCAAAAAGCCCTATTTTTACACCCATTTTGGTTTATTATTCCGTGAATAATACACCTATGTATTTGCTCAGCAAACAAATTGTATAACACCCCCTCAACATTTTTTCTTTTACGTTTCAAGGTGCGTAGATTCCAAAAATGCAATGCCCGTCCGCCGTATCATCCATATGTACCTACTTCATTTTCGGTCTGAAAAATTCGTTCTTTCGCATACAGCGCAAGAACAAACGGCATTCGGGCCCTAGTTGTGTCCCAAAACTGTGCAGCCCGATCGGAAGGTACCCAGGGGTGTGGGTGATAAATGGGTGTCAAAATAGGGTTTTTTTTAGTGTGCAACGTGAACCTGTGAGCTATCGTTTTCCATGTTTTTCAGGGCGAGAAGACCGAATATGAAGTCGATTTTGACCAAAGAGTGGAACATTGAGGTTCGAACAAAGTCAGCCTTAAATTCACGTTAGATTTTGGTATAAAATCGTCGTTCTTCCGCACACAGTTTGGGTCCCCATTTGGGAACACATTTGGATCCTAGTTGTGCTACAAAGCTCGGCAGCCCGATCGGAATACACCCAGGGGTGTTATGGGAGAAATATGGATGTAGAAATAGGCGTTTTCCGGGTTTATTGAGATTTTAGTGAACATGAGCTTGTGATGTATCGTTTTCCACGTTTTTTAGGGCGAGAAGACCGAATATGAAGTCGATTTGGACCAATGAGTGAAGAACTGCGTTTGTAACGAAGGTTCAGCTCCCAAAATTCATTTTAGCGAATTTTCGAAGAAAAGGAAGCTATTGTTCTCGGTCCAAAATTTTTAAAACTCGAATTTCCGAAAGATTTTTATACCAAAATCCGTTTCAGACCATCCTGAATTCCCTGCCGAAAGACACCAAAAATTATATGTATATATATATATATATTTATATATATATTTATATATTTATATATTTATATATTTATATATTTATATATTTATATATTTATATATGTATGTGTCATTCCAGACGATAACTCTCGAAAGAATTGAGATAAAAAGTTCAAATTTGCACGAAAAATCTGTCTTGGCAATCGACAGGCTAAGTTCGAAGATGGGCAGAATCGGGTCACCCTAAGGGGGAGTTTTGGGGAGTTTTAGGGGGGGAAAATTACCCATAAATTCCCAAAATGAAAAAGTCTGACAAGTGACACCTCATTTTAAAGGTTTTTGTACGCTGAACACGATGGTGAAATCAGAATTGCGATATCTCATTCCGTTCTCAAACTGGAGCACTTTGAAGATGAAGGAACGTGGTTATTTCTTGAGATGTTCTTCCTGGTTCGTCTGCTCTAATCTGATAACGGAATGGGATATCGCAATTCTGACTTCACCATCGTGTTCAGCGTTGGAAAATCTACAAACCGAGGTGTTACTCGGCAAAAAATGGAACAAAAAATTTGTTACCTACGTACCCAATACCTACTCTTCTGGTATTCAAAACATTTTTGATTTCCCCCTCCCCCTCCTTCCACCCCAAATTTTACTTTGCGTAAAACTACTCCTGTTTTAATTTTGTATGGTATCAAGTTGGGAAAACATTGACCGAAAATTAATTTTCAGAAAATTTTAGGCGGAGGAGGAAGATGCCGAAAACTTCGAAAATTCGCTCTTATAGCCATGCTGCATGACTGTGGTTTTTTTAAGATTAAAAAACCTGGGAAATCGACTGAAATCTCCGTACATTTGAGTAATAACACTATAAGTAGCATCAGCAGGTGAATTAAGGCAATTAAATGGCGCTATCAATGATCAAAGATAATTTGTATTTAAAAAAATAAAAGGAGCCTTATTTGTGTTTATGGTGTTCAAAATTGGTGGAAACCATCAAGAATAACTATTTCAATTATTGCACATGAAAGAAACAATAAATGAACAGCCAACATTTCTGTAGGTATGTCCAGTAGAATAATAAACCCATGTGACAAGGACTTAGCAGCGTTTTTTCGTTATTTGAAATGGGGTTTCAATGTTTAATTTTGCGAGTGATTTAGTTTGTTCTTGGCGTCCAAGTGTTCCTCCCCATAAAAGGTTCGTCAATTATTGCTTCCGAGTCTGCGAAGCAGCGGAAGCCTTGTGTTCACTTTCGTGAGCCAAAAAATTTTTGTCTTCAGAAATCAAAATTTCCACTTGCATTTTGCGTTTCAAAGCCTACTGAACAAATTTGGTTCCGTGTCTGTCGGTCTGTGGGTCTGTGAGTCTGTGAGTCTGTGAGTCTGTCCGCATTTCCTTGTTACAGCCATAACTTCCACGATTTTGAATTGATTCAGCTCAAATTTTGAGGGATGGTGCGGATAAGGCCCCTTGAGGTCCCATACAAATTTCAACATGATTGATCCAGCGGTACGTCCTGCGCATGCGCTAACGTTAAATTCAACAAACACGCATAACTTTCACAATTTTGATTCAATTTCGCTCAAATTTTCAAGGGTTGTTTGGACAAGGCCTACTGAGTTCCAGTATGAATTTCAGCATTATCGGGCCCTCGGTGCGCTCTGCGCATGCGCTGGCGTGAAATATATTCAATTTCCTTGTTACAGCCGTAGTAACCAAAGATTTCACACAATTTCAATGTAATTCTCAGGGATTAAGCGGGTAGGGCCCATTGAGGTCCCATATAAATTTCAACATGATAGAGCCAGCGGTTCGCCCTGCGCATGCGCAACGTGAAATTCTTCAAACACGCATAACTTTCGCAATTATGTATAATGGACGTAATGTATTATGGACGTAATGTTATGTAATATGTATATTTCATGTAATGTTATGTAATGTTATGTAATGTTATGTTATGTAATGTAATGTAATGTTATGTAATGTAATGTTATGTAATATGTATATTTCACGTTACGTAATGTAATGTTATGTTATGTTATTTTGCTTCCGAGTCTGTTCTATTTTATAATGGGTCACTCTGATTGTGACGAGGAAGCTCCTGTGCACCTTGGCAGTGTATTTTCTCTCAGTTCCAGACTAAACTATGTGATGGATGTCTAGATTTTCATTTGAGTCGTTCCACTGTGTGCCACGAACAAAGCGCTAAGTTCTTAACAGCAATTTTCAATAGCCAACTCTGTCAGCGGTTCTCAGTGGGTCATTAACCTCGTTCCTATCAAACAGAAATGTTTTCTTAAAGAGATTCGTCGTTTTTAGGAGAGGCAGAAGAGGGAAACGCCCGCTCGAAACAAATTGTATGAAATCGTCTAATGGAGAGGCACCGGCGGACTTGCGACGTCTGAAGCCTGGAGGACGGGAACAAGGGAAATTGCTGAAAGGAAATGGGAAATAGCTGCGTTCCGGAGGGTTAGGAAGGAAGCTTTTTGTAGCTCAAGGCCCACGGCGCCAACATTCGCACTTGTAGGGGGTTTGAGTGTGCCATTTTCGAAAGTTTTGATCAGAAGCGCCCTCTCGGAGCCCCCCGATTTTCCTATCAGATCTCAGAATTACAATATCCAAACTCAAGTTCGACTCTTCGCCATTGTGCGAGAAGAGGGTCGAGAAACTTTTCATTCGCGTCTTTTTTTCGAGGAAGGAAGTCTCCCAGTGAAACGGAAACTGGTAGGAAGTTACAGCTACCGACTTGAACAGGGTTGCTTGGTTAGATATACGTAAAATTTCTATTGCATGAATCAGATTTTGGGATACTGACTCAGGTGTTATAAGGAATTGATGAGGCCAAGTTGAATACCTGCAATTTGAGCCTGACCACATAAAACTGTGGTTCACATTTTTTGTGCGACCACTAAAAAATCTTTTAAAATGAACGAACTTACAAAAAACTGATTTACCATGAGTGGTAGAAGGTACATGTACCCGAACCAAAAATGACAAGGAACGAACATATTTCAGTAGTCAACAATAATTTCCCCAAGAATGCGGTCAAATTAGGCTGAACATAATTTTTTAAAAAGCACTGCAAATTATTACAAAGCGGTTTAGTTTACCTGTATAGATGCCCGTTCTGCGTAGATCACTGTTTTCTGTGTTCAATAGCTACCCTTCAGCTTCTCCAAGAAAGCCCTGAATCGAGTACTGGAGCGGGCCCGGGAAAAAAAGTTTCATAAAAATGCGCAGAACTAAATAATGAATTATCTGTTGTTATTCATGAAACATCACGTTTGTTCAAGTTAAAAAAGTACCGATAAACAAAATCCGAAGGAGCCATCATTCTTCAAATAAAATAATATCTCGGAACAACCAGTTCGACTTCATACAGCTAACCGTGATTATAATCAGGTGCTCCCTAACAATGATATCTGGGCCGGATTTATACCGTTTCTTTCACGATCATGTTGACGAAGAAGACGTACCGGGTGGTCTCAAAAAGTGCTTTAGTTCGAGATCAATTTAAAAACGTTAAAAACCCGTACCGTAAGTTTCGAGCTACGGCGTACTGAAAATGTCAGCCTCTATTTTTCACCCCTTAGACAGTAACGCCGAGCTTCGCGGACCACCTAGACCCCGAACGGAAGCGACAAACCAAATTTCATTAATTTTGGTTCATGGTAATCAAGGAAAGTGCGAAGTGCGGCGTACGGCGGACGGACAGACTTTTTTTTATTGCATTTTCGGATTCTACATACCTTGTAACGGAAACCATCAAATTTTGAGGGGGGGGGGGGTAATTTTTTTTTTCTTTTTTTTCATGCTCGATTCCAAAGGTTCATTATTGAAAATAATAAACCAAAAATAAATAAATACAAATAAAAACAAATTCGAAGTAGGAAATGGAGCAAACATTTTTGAACTAAAATGAATCAGCTGATCGTCGGCTGCAGGAAAGGAATCCTCTTCCGGCGATTGAGACAACGCGATAGATAGCTACCATTGCTTTTCCTCTAGAATAACTTCTGCAACTATTCGTTTTGAATGGAGAAAGCAATAATAATAATGTTAAATGTTGTCAAACAGTCAAACACCCGAAAGATGATTTCCATGTCCCTCGATGCTCATTTTATGAATGTGAAAATAGGCCTCACGTTCAATCACCTGTACCTATACACAATAGGAGGAGAAACGCCATGAATTTCGAATAAACGCTCTAAATCTGAAGCCAACATGGGCCAACGTTCTGAAGGTGAAACGCCTTTTCTCAGTTTTTGACGAGTTGAGGTGTTTCTCCTTCACATTAGGCGCAAATAACCCGTGGTTTGGGGCGCTTTAAACAAGAGTTGAGGCGTTTTACCTTCAAAACGCGACAGTGAGGCGTTTCCCCTTCGAATCGTTCGATTTTACGATGTTGATGTTCGGAATTACCCCCACTTCCAAATGCTGACTTCACCATCGAAAAGACCATGTCAAAAGGGGGTGTCGTGAGTCCCTCCCGGGACTACTCCTAGCAGACTTAAGTTCTCACAAACATTTCACTAGCCAACTTTAGTTCCTGTTAATAAACGGTACGAGTGGGGACCAAAGCCGCAGGAGCTGGTACACAACCTGGAACCCCTCCATCCTCTCCCTGCAAGGGAGTGGAAGGAGAAGGCTTCCAGGGCCTATAAAACCCCGTGTCCTGCGACTTTTCTCTCATTCTACGATTCCTCTAGCCGCTGGCTACTCTCTCTCTCTCCTTACCATGTCTCTCTCCTACTCCAAAAAGATCTAGCCGATGGTGGAGGTTCGCCCTTAACCAGAACTAGCAAACACTCCTAAAAGATCGGTGGAGGTCCGCCCTTAACCGCACAAACATATCCAAAAAGATCTAGCCGATGGTGGAGGTTCGCCCTTAACCAGAACTAGCAAACACTCCTAAAAGATCGGTGGAGGTCCGCCCTTAACCGCACAAACATATCCAAAAAGATCTAGCCGATGGTGGAGGTTCGCCCTTAACCAGAACTAGCAAACACTCCTAAAAGATCGGTGGAGGTCCGCCCTTAACCGCACAAACATATCCAAAAAGATCCAGCCGATGGTGGAGGTCTCGCCCTTAACCAGAACTGGCAATTTCCCCCCCCCGCCTCTCGTGGTGAATTTTAGCCAATTTTAAATTCATCACAGGGGGGTTACGAGAAAATCTCATTTTCGTAAGTTCGTAAGTAATCTCATTTCGAGTTGAGGCGTTTTTGTTTCACACGGCAGTATAGGTACATACAATTTGAAGGCACTGTACTTGTACTTCATTACTGATTTTAAAGGGTCGGTAAGAAGGAACGATGAAGCTGTTCGGTATAATTATGTACTAATCACCCCAACCCCTAGGGGGTCAATGTTCATGCAATGTCCATTCAGGTCCCATGGACACATGCGAAATCGGGATCTGAGATCCAAATTCTAGCAAACTGTGTAGCAAATTCTAGCAAGCAGTGTTCAGTCCTTCTTATGAAAGTATGTAGTAATTGAAATATATCACCAGATTTGCGTTGGAAGTTCCTGAAGAAAGAACGCTTCCGGCCCTAAAAACCGCGGGGCGTGAACTCGGTTTCCGAGGGCGAACCGGCAAACCGAACTCGAAATTTATTACTCGCTCTTGTAAATTACGGCGCGATTTCACGGAACCTGTTCAGTTTATGGAGCGCGAAACGAAGCTTTCAACGAATTATCAAAGTACGTCACAGGCCATAAGGCACCCAGGCAGGCGTTGCGTCCATAAGGCCACTTGGGCCACTGCCCCGGCACCAAAAAACACTGTATAGGTATAGGTAAGTAAAAAAAACTCCACTGTACAGTTGGAACTTGGAATTTGAATTTCCCTCCATACACTGTACCTAGCATTTTTCACAAAGTTCAACAGCGACTCGCCAGACTTCTGTGGCTATGGAATGGAAATTCTATGGATATTCAATATTATAGTAGATCATCCGTGGTGTGCTGGATAGACAAAGCATCTTATCGGAATAAAGCGACAGTAATCGATGTCCTGCAATCGAAATCGAAACCTAGGCTCTTGAAACTGGCGGGTAGGTCCTGGGACCTGGTGTCGCCATGACAACTGAGAAAAGTGGCCCTTCCGCGCATGCTCAGACGAGTAAAAATGTTGTTGGCCACGCCCACTTTGGGCCACTCGCCAAAATCTAATTTCTACTCCAAAATCGTTCGTTTTCACAATCGATTCGCTCCCTTCGATTCAATTTGTTGTTTTTGTTTTTGTTTTTTTTAGTGCCGGGAAGAAACACTCAAGCTAGGTTCACATGAGACGCAATTCCGGACGGCAGTCCGGCACGGCTATGCGTTCTACAATTCTATTGGCCAACGCAAAATGGATTATTGCAACGCAGTGTCTTGGATACTATATCAAAATCTCCAGATATTTTCCGCTGTCGGATCAGTTGCCGGATCTGCGCGGAGGTTACTGCGCACACCTCTCTCGTTTGGTTGTTCAGCCATATTGAAATTCGACATTATGTGGTTGATTTTGCGGTTTCGAGTTCGAGCAATTGTTTGTTTTTCGCGATTGCATTTTGTTATGACTCCGCTGCCAAGTGAACGCCTCTGCGGCAAAAATTCCGGCAAATGCGTTGCCGTGCCGGATTGCCGTCCGGAATTGCGTCTCCATGTGAACCTAGCTTCATTCTTCATGCAGACAGTTGTGGTTAGAGGTTGCGTGTTTTCTTCTTGTGCATTCAATTCAATTTGACATCTCCATACGAGATGCTTCTTCCTCTTCTGTTTTGTTTTTGTTGTGAATTATATTCGCTTTCTCTGTTGTCAGTTTTAATTTTTTGCGTCAAATTGAGCGCATTTTGCGTTCGATCCGGTTTGGATGGCAGATTTGTATTCGAGGTACATACGTGCATTTTGTCCTGTTTGTGGTCTTGTGGATTGATCGTCGTCCTAACACACAGATAACTACCTAGCTTCAGGTCAATAGCTTCTTCATTCAAGTAGGTACCGGCCGAAGGGTCATTTTGTTTTGTTATAGGTATTTTAGTTTACTATATTTTTTTAACATTTGGTGGCCAATTTGCAGTAGAAATTGTGGACGTTTTCGTAAGACGATAGAGTGTTGATTGAAAGGGAATTTGCTGAATATCAAACAGTAAATAAGAGAAGGGCGTTTATTGTTGCCTTGGGGTATTTTGTAGACAAATCTCTTGGTTTTGTGTACTGGTTTGGTGCCCCATCGTTTTCAGAGCCCACGCACCGCTACTGGTAGTGATGGGCAATTCGAATGAATAATCGAATGCGGCATTCGATTATTCAATTCATTCGGATATTCGGATGTGAGATTTCAAGTATTCGAATACTTTCGCATTCGTATCGTAGCGAAACTAGCGGTATCTTCGCGAAGCTCAAGATACAGGAGGATGGAACTGCGACAAGAGAACCTGTGCCTGTGACCAATGCGAATGCCCAAGTACCTACTGTCACAGAACAACCATAGCTGAGACTTTCATCCGAACTCTATCCCATTCCATTGGTTATTTTTCATTCGAATACTTTAGCATCTGTTCTGCCTTTGGTTGTTTTGCATTCGGATCTGTTGGAGGTTTTCCCACTCCTTTTTCATGATGCAAACGAATCATTCGAATGAAAAGAGCTTCATCCGTGTAACTAAGTAAGATCAATGAAAAATCAAGTTATATTTTACCTATATATTCCTGAATTTTCTATTCTAATGTCAGTATCAAATAGGTAATTAAATTTTTTTTATTCAATATAAATCCTATATTATTACGTTACTTATTTTCCAAGTAGGAAGTTTTATTTTATTTTATTTTTTCCAATCGGCTACTAAATTAATAATCAGGTACCTAATCTAAATAAATCATGTTTTTAACTGGCCGATAATAATAATAATCCATCCACTTACATACCTATTTGGTCATTCACATTTTGAATAGTAAAATATAGGCTTATTAATTATTAACTACATGGAAAACGAAGTTCGAAAATTTGTAAACTTTATTATGAACAAAATTAAAAACTCATGGTAATGCAACAAATTATGGTACTATATAAAAATGCTGAACATCATTATACCTAAGTTGTTTTTCAATACTTGTAGGTAGGTAGGTAGATACCTAGAAGAATTAAATCACAATACCGAGATCGTTTGTATAAAAAGAGGAAGTAAAAAATACTGAACGTCTTATAAATTTACGATAAGTATATTATATTTCGTACACCTACCTCATCATCATTTCGTTGTTTATTTATTTTTTGTTCTTCTTAAATCTGAACATGACAAAACACACTATTTGGTAGAAAGATTGCACTAAACTCAAGAAATACTGAACACCACTAGATACAGATTAAAATCATAATTCAAAAATTCACAAGTTCAAAATGGCGGTGGGTGTTCCCTCAACATTTGAATGAAATCATTCGAATGATCATTCGATTATCAAAATCATTCGAATACTTGGTATTCGATTATTGAAATCATTCGTTTCGCCCATCACTAGCTACTGGTCACAGGGCGAAAAGAAAACGGAATACGGAATCGGAGCTCCCGCGTCATTCGAACACAGGTGCAGCATGGCAGTGTGACGTCACGGTTACGATTCAATGTTTCAGGTTGGCAGCATTGCGCTGGCTCAACTACTTCATCACGACCTGTATCCTTTCCATAAATATACAAGACAAGCCAGATCCTCACAACCTCAACCCGGGCAGAAAAAAGTTCCAGTAGTATAGTGTTTTCTGTGGTCATGACTTGTACCATGGAAGAAGAGCATCCATCCATTCTTCCATAATATGGACCTGATACGTTAGTAAGTATCAGTAATCTATGACCTCAACAAACAGAGTTCATCATTCATCTCTTATCTTAGAGCTAAGGGCCGGTTTCACCAATGCGGATTATCCAGAGTTCAATCCCGGCTGAGGTTTAAGCCATCGATTCTGAGAAAAGACAGTTTCACGAACGCCTAATCTAGGAATAAGTCGCGGCAACGGCGTATTAAGTTAATACCTCGTTTCAGGTGGTTTAAACCTCTGATCTACGGTTGATCTCCGATTCTCCTCCAGGCCATCGCCATTTTGAAATCTATTTTATCAGTGTTTTTCATATGTACTTCTCAACTTGCAATCTTGCATCAACATTTAGTGCGATGAATCGTTACATTGAAGTGTTTGAGTCATCCTTGGATGAATATTTCAATGAACTTCTGGAAGTGGCCGCGCCCAGACGGCGATAATACGCGAAAGGGTCGACCATTTCCACAAGTGGGATGACGGCGATTTTTTCGCGAGTTTCCGCCTTCCGACGGAAGGGATGAGCTTAGTGCTCGATGCAAGAGAAAGCCTTCTAGTTCTCGAAACAGAAATGTGAGTGCAACCAAAAATGTGTAATAAATATAATTTTACACCAAACCAGGTAGGCAACAACGTCGGACCCATCATTATTTATTTAGTAGGTAAACAAACCTTCATAGTACGTGGTAAGTACTCGCAGACTGCGCTAATAAGTACATGTATAACTTCTTCTGCATACAGCGAATTATTGTAAAAAAGTAGATATACCTTTTATAAAAGAGCCTAGGTAGGCTATCTATAATTTATTACAAGAGCTGTCTCGAAAGATGTAAGATGGTCTTTTGTAGTAATGACAGAGTGGAGTCGAGCAGAAGTTCTCAGAATGAGAATGACAGAGGCTAGAGGCATAAGAAAAAATCGCGAAACTTCCTCAACTGGCTACTATTATGCAGTTTAATGTCTCCACAACAGAGAATGGCGGACAAAATTTAAGTATCCATAGAAGAAATATCACAGATCCACAACTCATGGATGAGCATCTCTCCTCCATGTCATCTGTAATACGGGATTTGTGTTTCTGGGGATAGCAATGCTGATGCAAACTGAACAATCTCGGCTTAAACCCAAGTTCGGCTAAACCGCGGATCAAAAACGTTGGTGAAACTGTCGAAGCTCTGAACCACAGATCAAATTTGAATCCAGGATTTATTGATACCAGGTTTAAGCTGCGTTGGTGAAACCGGCCCTAACAGATATTGTTCTACAGCTTGGTCGATTAATCTGTTATTGTGCTGTTTAGTTTTCAATCTTGAATCTAATTAGGTAGTACATAATTTTGTTGACAAACTGTTTCGTTTTCACAGTGCTTCCACCAGAAAATGTCAGTGTGTTTTGCTTTTCGCTGTAGTAGCCATAGTGCTGAGAGAAAAAAAGAGCTCAAGATAGGTAACCTGTATAAATAATGTACCTATAGTATTATGGAAAGAGGAGTCGGTAAGTACCTAAACCAACCTATTCTTACATGTTACTTAATAGTCTGAGGCCCGGTTTTTCAAACCTCAGTTAACTTTGACGATCGTTAACGCCGCGAAATGTCGTTTTTCAAACCATGGTTACGAGTTGACGCTCCGTCAGTTTGACGTAACCACAACCGCGCGTCGAAGTAAGGTTAACTACGCCGTCAACTGTCAACCACTGTCTTCCGTAGACAAACAGGACATGAAAGTCGAAATTATCATTCAACACATGACTGTCTTTAATCATATAACCTACCTTCATCATTCAACTGTCTTTATTTATATCATACTTCCCTACCTTTATTTAATCATATTTACTTACCTGATCATAATTATTTATTTAATTACTTACCTATCAACTGTGTTGTCTACTGATTTTATCTACATTAATATCGGATACGACTCTTCTGCTGCTCCTTCCTTGATTCCTTGATTTTATAGCTCACGGGCTTCAGCGGGAACGCCGGTTGGTTCCCCGATACGAATATTTCAGCCAGTGGAGTGACGACGAATTTGCGACAGTTTTCAATTTTTCTTCTGCCTCGTATAATTAGTATAGGTAATCGGTTTTGTAATTGAAACTAGGAGTTGAAATATATGTTTTGAACCCTGCATTTCCTCGGTTGTGTAATATAACTTCTCCTAATATCCTCTGGACCTGGTGGTTCAATGTAGAGTAGGTACAATACCTCTTGGTACCATGGTGTACCTCATTATTCAAATTACCATTCACACACGTTAAAACTTGTGGGGAATCTATGGTTTCCCACCAACATATTTGATGGGGCAAATCTGGGAGGCCCAGAAACCACGAAATTTCGGAGTTTTTTCTTTTTCGATATATCTCAGAAACGAATGATCATATGCATTTTTTCACTACCTATATACTTTTTAAAGAGCATTAGATTCTCTACAGTTTGCACTACCGAAAGTTGTTTCTAACTCTGATAGCAAACGAGCTAGAGCTCATCAAAAATTGACAGTTTTTTCCAACTTCTGGAAAAATCACAAAATCTCACAATCACCTCCTTTTTGCTTCCCTACACCTCGTCCAAGGTGTTATTAGAACGTAGTAGACATGACTGTATGATAACCACATTCAAAGACGATGTTGTAATTGAAATGACAGATAAGCTTTATTAATTAAGAGATGGAGCCAGTTCATGTAGAAGTGGTTGGTTGATGATGACGGTCCCGGAAGACCGTGCAAAGGCAGATGAAAGGAACAGGCGTGTAGTGGTATGCCGAGAGTAGCCACCTCTACCTACAAAATATGCAGAAGCTGGAATTGACAATGGATCCTTCTGCATATTACAGGTTCACTGCCAAGGGGCATTTCACAATACGGCGAACAGATAAGCATTGGTCTGGGGTTTGGTCAGAAATAACCAAACACAACTTGAGATTGAAGGCAAAAACCAACGTAAATTGGAATCAAAATCAAATCACAACAACTACCAAACACCAAACACTGAAACATGAAACTTTCATGATCGGAAAAGCAGGAAACACCAAGGCGGAATAGGCTAAAAACCCGCAATGATTGCCAGAATATCATCTGGGGAAACTATTTGGATGCTGTGAGAGAACAGGCGAGGTTAACGGCGTCGTTAGCTAACAACGCCTTGACTACGATTCTGTGGACCCGTCAAGTTGACGCTCGTCAAAAGTATTTTGACGGTCGCTAGCTAACGGCGTGATCTGTTGAGGTTTGAAAAACCGGGCCTGAATGTATTCTGTAGGGCGTCGTACGTTTGATCCCCGCAGAAGTGAAAGTCCACTTCGCGTTCCTATCGTTCGTCCCTGCTAGTCGAGTGCGGTGCCCTACGGACTATTACCTTTCATCCCCGAAGAAGATAATGACGATAAACTCGAATAGTAGTGACCACAACGCTTAGACGTTTAGACCAAATATGAAATGCACGAACTGCCACAACCATTAGAGGGGAAACTATCCCGTGAATGAGCAGGTTGTTTGGGACTTCTGAATAGATTAGTGGAATGCATTGTCAAGCGATCTGGATGCTCGCTGGCGCTCGCATCTCAAACAAGATAAACAATCCCAGAAACTATCCCGTGAATGAGCAGGTTGTTTGGGACTTCTGAATAGATTAGTGGAATGTAATGTTAGGTATGTAACAAGACTGTTTAATGCCTTCGAAAATACCAGAAAAGAAGACAAGTAGAGCAGGAATATCATCGGTTATATGTTGTGGAACTGACGCACATCGGGGACGAATGATAACATCGGGGACGAAAGGTACTTCTTGCTGAGGGGACGAACCGTAACAGCGGGGACAAACGCTAACATTTCCTACGGGGACGAAACGTATAGTCCAGGAGCCAGCCCAGAAAAGTGGTAGTAAAACCTGGAGAATTTCGGACTATAGAAGTTCATAGGGCATAGGTTGGTGGATCCTTTAGCGGCCGTCTGCCACCTCATAGCCGGGGGGTGTAGATATGGTGACCATTTGAAATTGCGAAAATTCGTCAAAATTGCAAGTATTTACGGAGAGCTGAAACTTAGATAGGATGTACTACACGATGCGAGTAAAACGAAAAACGATGTCTGCCGCTTCATACCCGGGGGGAATGCACTGGCAGACGGCACTCGAAAAGTTGTACTTTTTGCGCAGAAAATGAAACTGTTTGCGGACTTTTGAAATTTCGGCCATTGAAAGTCATCGACATGGAGATACAAATAAACCTAGTCTGCCGGCAGTAGTCCGGTGGGAAGTACCTACTGGCAGACGGCACTTGAAAATTTGTACTTTTTGTACAAAAATCTGAACTATTTGCGGACTTTTGAAATTTCGGCATTTGAAACTACTTACCATGAACAGACAAATAAACCTAGTCTGCCGGCAACAGTCCGGGGGGAAGTACTGGCAGACGGCGCTTGAAAATTTGTACTTTTCATACAGAAAATTGAACTATTTGCGGACTTTTGATATTTCGGCATTTGAAACTACTTACCATGAACAGACAAATAAACCTAGTCTGCCGGCAACAGTCCGGTGGGAAGTACTGGCAGACGGCGCTTAAAAATGTGTACTTTTTATACAGAAAATTGAACTATTTGCGGACTTTCGAAATTTCGGCAATTGAAACTGCTTACCATGACCAGGCAAATAAACCTAGTCTGCCGGCAACAGTCCGGTGGGAAGTACCGGCAGACGGCACTTGAAAATTGGTACTTCGTTCCAAAAATTAAGTAACATTTTATAATCGTCGCTATATACTTCGCAATTTACAGCTACCTACGATAAAATGATCTGCCCTCCACAATTACCTACCTTTTATGTCGTCTGAAACCTATTCCCAGTTCTAATTCCTACTCTCTCAGCAAGTGAACCGACAATTTACGTAGTATATATTCTTAAACAGTATAGGCCTATATAGGCAATAATCTTTTTTTGTGCAGTGTATACACAGTAATAAAATTCTTCAATAACAAAAATAATCAGTAACCCCATCATATTTTTTTTTAACCAGGTCAGGGTTGATCCACAATAATCTTCAATAACTGGGAACTCAACAGTACGAAAAGGGATAGAAATTTAATCATGTTTTCTATGACAATATCTTTGATATCATAACATATAACGCAGGAAACATATCTTTAGGACCCAGATGAAACGTTGACCAAAAGTAGTCCATAGCATTGAAGGATTCAATATTATTTTTTCACAATAAAGGCCTCAAGAAAAGTTTCTGAATAAAGATCGTAGTTACAAATTGAAACTTGAATTTACACACGTCTGAAATCAAATTGGGATAGGCTATCTAACGTACGGAAAAACTACTTTACAATAATAATTATAAAACGAAGGTAGTATTTTTTTTTTTTTTTTAATCATTAAAAGAAGAATAACAGGAAAAAGTAGGTAGTAATGAACAAACTCGAGAAAATCATTATATAATTTCAATCGACGTCGTCGTCCTCATCGCTGGTGTCAGTCATTATCCTCATCATCTTCTGGAATGTGTTCCTCTACGACAATATCTTCCAGCTTTTCTGGAAGTGCAGAGCCCTCAAACCATTTCACGACATACGATCCATTCACTTCTATCCATCCAAACTCATCAGCTTTAATTTTAGGAGGATCTGGCAGTTGTAAATTAGCCCACATCAATGAAACGTACTTCTCCCTCAGTACATGCTGAAATAAAGCCTTCTTGCGTTTGCTTTGCGTTTCGGAATTCCGAAGAAGATAAGAGTGTGATTATTGCTGAACGCTGCCAAAGTACACTTTGAGTCTTCCTGAAGTTGTACGATATTAAAAGGTTTCTTCTTTCCAATAGGGAAGAAGGCTGAGGTATAATCCCCCCCCCCCCCACCGTAAGCGTGTGAAGGAAAGGGAGAGCTGTACACATATCGGGCTCCAACTTCGCCACGATTCTTCGTATATCAATAAATCTATGGTCATTCCTTGCCAGTGTCCCTGTCTCGAGCCAAACTCTCACATTGTTATGGATGCGATGAATTTTTCCAATAACTATTATGAGCACATCTGTATCACAACTTCTTATGACGACATTCGAGGCCTCTTTGAACGCAGTCAAAAGGTGTATCATCCTGGAGTCAGCTTCTACGTGCCCACTTTTCAAACTGGATTCTACACGGACAGTAACTATATCCCCCGTCAACGAATAAAAAAAGCAGCAGGTTTCTTCTCTATTCGCGTGAAGCTCAAATTGCTTGAAAAATGCGGCATATTTTTCAGAGACCCATTCGTTGATAAGAAAATTTAGCAGACATTCCTTGAACGGGATACTCCTTAATGCTTTGATGATATCTATCGAATCTTTTGGTCTGGCTTGCTCACGTGGTACGTAATGTCGGAACCACCTACACTTCTTGAATCTGATTTCGAGGTCTTCAATGGATGGTGAAATATATCGATCGAAAATAAGATGGATCCGGAAACATTTAGTGGCGCTGATCTTTTTTAAAATGGCTTTTGCAATGCCTTCATACGTAGTAGGAAGGGTGTTACCCAATTGGTGCAATAAATGGAAACCGTCTATTATTAACACATCAGTGGTAGTAGGTGCTTTATGGGAAGTAAGCCCTTCCAAATATTTCAACAGCACACTTTTTTGGGTTTTCAAAAGCGTTCCTTCGTGATGGCCTAAAGAAAGAGGAACGGGGGTTAAAGGAAACTTCAGCACAGACTCCATGTCAATGTTGTTTCTAAGGGACACAGTAAGGAGACGTCCAAATAAATTCCTCTCCATCTTCAAGGATTGAGTCTTTTCAGCTTTTTGATTTTTCAAGATTTTACAAGGCCATTCCTCGAAATCAGGTTCTTAACTTCCTAGCTGACCGCCCTGGACTAACAATAAAAAAAGCTGAAAAGACTCAATCCTTGAAGATGGAGAGGAATTTATTTGGACGTCTCCTTACTGTGTCCCTTAGAAACAACATTGACATGGAGTCTGTGCTGAAGTTTCCTTTAACCCCCGTTCCTCTTTCTTTAGGCCATCACGAAGGAACGCTTTTGAAAACCCAAAAAAGTGTGCTGTTGAAATATTTGGAAGGGCTTACTTCCCATAAAGCACCTACTACCACTGATTTGTTAATAATAGACGGTTTCCATTTATTGCACCAATTGGGTAACACCCTTCCTACTACGTATGAAGGCATTGCAAAAGCCATTTTAAAAAAGATCAGCGCCACTAAATGTTTCCGGATCCATCTTATTTTCGATCGATATATTTCACCATCCATTGAAGACCTCGAAATCAGATTCAAGAAGTGTAGGTGGTTCCGACATTACGTACCACGTGAGCAAGCCAGACCAAAAGATTCGATAGATATCATCAAAGCATTAAGGAGTATCCCGTTCAAGGAATGTCTGCTAAATTTTCTTATCAACGAATGGGTCTCTGAAAAATATGCCGCATTTTTCAAGCAATTTGAGCTTCACGCGAATAGAGAAGAAACCTGCTGCTTTTTTTATTCGTTGACTGGGGATATAGTTACTGTCCGTGTAGAATCCAGTTTGAAAAGTGGGCACGTAGAAGCTGACTCCAGGATGATACACCTTTTGACTGCGTTCAAAGAGGCCTCGAATGTCGTCATAAGAAGTTGTGATACAGATGTGCTCATAATAGTTATTGGAAAAATTCATCACATCCATAACAATGTGAGAGTTTGGCTCGAGACAGGGACACTGGCAAGGAATGACCATAGATTTATTGATATACGAAGAATCGTGGCGAAGTTGGAGCCCGATATGTGTACAGCTCTCCCTTTCCTTCACGCGCTTACGGGGGGGGGGGGGGGGGGATTATACCTCAGCCTTCTTCCCTATTGGAAAGAAGAAACCTTTTAATATCGTACAACTTCAGGAAGACTCAAAGTGTACTTTGGCAGCGTTCAGCAATAATCACACTCTTATCTTCTTCGGAATTCCGAAACGCAAAGCAAACGCAAGAAGGCTTTATTTCAGCATGTACTGAGGGAGAAGTACGTTTCATTGATGTGGGCTAATTTACAACTGCCAGATCCTCCTAAAATTAAAGCTGATGAGTTTGGATGGATAGAAGTGAATGGATCGTATGTCGTGAAATGGTTTGAGGGCTCTGCACTTCCAGAAAAGCTGGAAGATATTGTCGTAGAGGAACACATTCCAGAAGATGATGAGGATAATGACTGACACCAGCGATGAGGACGACGACGTCGATTGAAATTATATAATGATTTTCTCGAGTTTGTTCATTACTACCTACTTTTTCCTGTTATTCTTCTTTTAATGATTAAAAAAAAAAAAATACTACCTTCGTTTTATAATTATTATTGTAAAGTAGTTTTTCCGTACGTTAGATAGCCTATCCCAATTTGATTTCAGACGTGTGTAAATTCAAGTTTCAATTTGTAACTACGATCTTTATTCAGAAACTTTTCTTGAGGCCTTTATTGTGAAAAAATAATATTGAATCCTTCAATGCTATGGACTACTTTTGGTCAACGTTTCATCTGGGTCCTAAAGATATGTTTCCTGCGTTATATGTTATGATATCAAAGATATTGTCATAGAAAACATGATTAAATTTCTATCCCTTTTCGTACTGTTGAGTTCCCAGTTATTGAAGATTATTGTGGATCAACCCTGACCTGGTTAAAAAAAAAATATGATGGGGTTACTGATTATTTTTGTTATTGAAGAATTTTATTACTGTGTATACACTGCACAAAAAAAGATTATTGCCTATATAGGCCTATACTGTTTAAGAATATATACTACGTAAATTGTCGGTTCACTTGCTGAGAGAGTAGGAATTAGAACTGGGAATAGGTTTCAGACGACATAAAAGGTAGGTAATTGTGGAGGGCAGATCATTTTATCGTAGGTAGCTGTAAATTGCGAAGTATATAGCGACGATTATAAAATGTTACTTAATTTTTGGAACGAAGTACCAATTTTCAAGTGCCGTCTGCCGGTACTTCCCACCGGACTGTTGCCGGCAGACTAGGTTTATTTGCCTGGTCATGGTAAGCAGTTTCAATTGCCGAAATTTCGAAAGTCCGCAAATAGTTCAATTTTCTGTATAAAAAGTACACATTTTTAAGCGCCGTCTGCCAGTACTTCCCACCGGACTGTTGCCGGCAGACTAGGTTTATTTGTCTGTTCATGGTAAGTAGTTTCAAATGCCGAAATATCAAAAGTCCGCAAATAGTTCAATTTTCTGTATGAAAAGTACAAATTTTCAAGTGCCGTCTGCCAGTACTTCCCACCGGACTACTGCCGGCAGACTAGGTTTATTTGTATCTCCATGTCGATGACTTTCAATGGCCGAAATTTCAAAAGTCCGCAAACAGTTTCATTTTCTGCGCAAAAAGTACAACTTTTCGAGTGCCGTCTGCCAGTGCATTCCCCCCGGGTATGAAGCGGCAGACATCGTTTTTCGTTTTACTCGCATCGTGTAGTACATCCTATCTAAGTTTCAGCTCTCCGTAAATACTTGCAATTTTGACGAATTTTCGCAATTTCAAATGGTCACCATATCTACACCCCCCGGCTATGAGGTGGCAGACGGCCGCTAAAGGATCCACCAACCTATGCCCTATGAACTTCTATAGTCCGAAATTCTCCAGGTTTTACTACCACTTTTCTGGGCTGGCTCCTGGATTAGTAGTAATTTCGCCGCCCCAGGGACGAAACGTAATACTCCCATTCTGTACGCACTAATATGTTAGTTTGAATGTATTTTTGCTTGAAGTAATATAGATCTACGCAACAAAAAAAATCATTATTCAGGTACTAGATAGGTATACTTACGTACCTGGATGAACGAGATGAGTAGCTCCCAACTTGGCTACCTACTAACCAAAAACCCTTCAAAACATTCTCGACCAAAAACCACTCGATCAGTTTCATTCTAGTGCTCGGTACGATCGTACCCAAAATGAATTTCTCCGTATAATATCTCTCCTACGCTTCAGACATTCAAATAGGTACCTACTAGATGAGCAGAATAGTTTCGTGGCAAGAAAATCCAGATTTAGGATGATGCCCTGTGTTGCAGGCGAATCGGTTGGTATCTTATTATGCCCACCAAAAACATTTTTATTCAGGCCTTGAACGGGAGGTAAGGATGAAGTCAGCTTACTGTTTCAGACGATTTTGGTTTATTATTCTGTGAATAATACACCTATGTATTCGCTCAGCAAAAAATTTTTATAACATCCCCTCAAATTTTTTTCTTTTACGTTTCAAGGTGCGTAGATTCCAACAATGCAATGTCCGTCCACCGTACGCCGTATCACGTGTACCGTCTTCATTTTTGTTCTAAAAAAGTCGTTCTTTCGCATACATGCTCCATTTGGGCCGTAGTTGTGTCCCGAAACTTTGCAGCCCGATCGGAATATACGCAGGGATGGTATGAGTGAAAATGTGCACAAAAATAGGTACTTCTTGTGTTTTAGCAACATGTTAGTACCATGAGCTTTTGAGGTATCGTTTTCCATGTTTTTGGGGACGAGAAGACCGAATATGAAGTAGATTTTGACCAAAGAGTGGAAAATCGAGGTTCTACCAAATGTTCAGCTCCCAAAATTGATTTTTTATGTGTCAGAAACCTGGGAAATCGTCTGAAATCACCATCAATTTGTATGATAACACCGGAAGTAGTATCAACACGTGGATCAAGACGATTAAATGGCACTACCAATGTTCAAAGATAAATTGAAAAAAAAGGCAGCGTAACTAATTCGTGTTTTAGAGGCCAAAAATGGTGAAAACCATCAGAAATAGCTATTTCAATTATTTCACGTGAAATAAACAATAAATGAACAGCCAACATTTCTATAGGTATGTCCAGTAGAATAATAAACCCATGTGACAAGGACTTTCCAGCGTTTTTTTGTTCATCACAGCTTGCAGGTGGCGAGCCACCGAGCCAAAATATTGTCGCTGATTATGCAGCTGCTGTTTCAGCGACGAGTTGAAATCCAGTAATCCAACGATTTTTGAAAGACACAAGAACTCCTCGGTACTCACGTCTAATGATCACAACCTTGGCTAATAAGGGACGAACCAGCATACTGCAGGGCTACTTGCCTCTAGTAACCTACATAAATATGTAGATGCACCTACCAATTTACTTTCATTCCATTTTACTTTTTTTTCTACTCAGATAGCTGTATGTATAATACATAGTTTCTACTACGTTCCCAGAATCTCGAATTAGCATTGAAAGAGGTGTTTGATTTTGATGCAGAAAAATGTTGACAAATGTTGGATTTTCTGTGTTAGGTACCAAATCCTCATCATAAAACCCATCTGTGGAGTGCTTTTCTTCTTGTTCAACTCATTTTTCAATCTGAGTGTGTACTATTTTGTCAGAGTTCCGACAATTTCATTGAGAGAAGGCAATAAAGGGGGTACCTACCTACTTCACTTTTGCTGGTGTTCTGGGCCTTACTGTTTTTCCACCTTGAAATTCAGAGATAAAATTCTTCAGAGTTTGAAAATACTCGTAGGTACCACGTTAATGGTGTCACTATCGGCATCAAGCCGTAGCACCTCACGGAATTAATTTTATGGGTAGGTTAATTACTTCGATATGAATGATCCTCATCCTGTAATATTATTAGCAATAATATTCTCAATAATGGTTTGAAGTAAGCTTTCTATTCCCCATCCAATGCATGCATTACTCAACAGTATTAATTTACGTTGGTTTATGAAACTTAGGTACTTATTGAATTTGGAGCCTCTTGAGGCGTGTAAGTCTCCATCACCTCCTCAATAATTCCCCCCTTTTTACGGACGCCTGGAGCCGTCAGAGGCCTGTAAAGTCCCCACATAACCTCTTGGTTTCATATTTATGTACTCTTGGTCCTTCAACGTAGGAATCAGTGCCTACCTTCGAATGATACCATATTACTGAATTTCCAGAGCAAATTGCCTAATTAGAAACTAGTTACTGACAATTTTTCGTGGGCTTGCCCACATACTTGAACCCAGTTTTGCCCCAAAACGTTTTTGTTCGTTTATAGTTACCTTAATCCCCCAATGCAGAGCTATTTTTGATCGTTTTTAGTGAACCAAAAAATCTCAACCGCAACAGCGCATTTTCTACGAAAAATTCGCTAAACTACGGTTTGATTTTTTTTAGATTTTGATGTAAAATTACTGTCAATAATTTAAATGACGAGTGAGAATGGATACGGTAATTATGCACTTGCTGATACAAGCGAGCATTCTTCCAAAATTTACGCAGTATACCGTTTTTACTGTGAACCTTGTAGCACCATTACTTGTTTTCATTGGGATACGATGACATTCTGATGAGATTTATGGCGGTTGTAGCACTGTAGGAAAAATTATGCATGTTAACATTATCAGCGATTGACTTAGGTATCTTTTGAAATATAATATTATAAAAATAAATTATCTAATAAAATGTAGGTAACGAGAAGTTTATCATTCCAGGAGCTATCATGCCAGTATCCAGCCTTATGTATATTTAGATTCTATGTAACCTATTTAGTCTACATGTTCACAAAATAATCATCACGAAGTCGTTCATCTGCAGTAGCAGTGGAGCTTATAGTCTCATTTCATTGGGAAAAAGGCTGCATACGAAGAAATGGTCTAGGAAATTCCCAATTGTCTCTTATTTTTTATAGAACAAGACTAATGCTTTCTGTGGATCATAACTTTTAGTCTCTAAGCTAAGTGTGTCAGGTAAACATGAGCCATACGGAGTCAGTTCACGCTATATTCCTATAGAATACGTGAAAACTGCAGCCTTTACCCAACAGATTTGAAGAACTTTTGTAAGTTGCGTTTTAAACTTTAAACATTTTTTTTAATTGGCATTAACACTGAGTTATACTTCTTTGGAATTTTAAATTTATTGGCATTAACATTGAATTTTAAACGACAGAAGTGAAACTCGGTATTGTTATGTAGTTTTCCTGATCTAGTGTTTTGTTGATTCAAGTCGTATAGAAGGGAATGGTTTTTAGAATGCGCCACTCACACAGTTTGTCCATTGTTGTAAGTGCCTCATTCCCACCATAACTTGCGAAAAAATGACAGTATGGTAATATTATGCCATCTGTCATAAGCGCCAGAGAGCAGCGTATCGTATGCACCTATCTGATTTGACCAAAGTATCTTAAGCGCCAGAGGAGACACGCTATTTTTCCAAATAATTCTTTTCCAGCAAGACATCAAGAATATCGTAAGTACCGAAAAGTATATCGTATCTACAACTGTTCTCCCAGTTCTTCGAAATAGCACGAATAGCGTAAGCCCCTTTCTTGAAAAAGTACTTGTCGTGAGTCCCTCCAGGAATCACTCCTCTAGTAAACTTAAGTTCTCACCAATATTCAACCACGAAAGTTAGGCTCCGTTAATAAACGATACGAGTGGGGAGACAAGCCACAGGACCCAGGGTACACAACCTGGAGCCCCACCATCAACCCCCAACAGGGGGTTGGAGGGAGAGGACTCACTTTCCTATAAAACCCCGGATCCTGCGACTTTGGCTTCATTCGACACTTCCTCTAACCAGTTCTCTCTTCTCTCCTCCTACCTTGCTCTCTCTCTCTCTCCTCTAAAAGATTCCAGATGTCGGTGGTGATTCGCTCATAACCGCCTAGGCAAATTCACCTAAAACCTCTTCCAAAAAGATCCCAGACGTCGGTGGTGATTCGCTCATAACCGCCTGGGCAATTTCCCTCACACCACCGTGATGCCAATTTTAAATTCGTCACAGTACTACTTCCCAGGGCTTTTATGCAATTTTTTTGGTTTATTATTCTGGGAATAATACACCTATGTATTCGCTCAGCAAAAAATTTGTATAACACCTCCTCAAAATTTTTTCTTTTCCGTTTCAAGGTGCGTAGATTCCAAAAATGCAATGTCCGTCCGCCGTACGCCGTATCACGTGTATGTACCGGCTTCATTTTCGGTCTAAAAAATTCGTTCCTTCGCACACATGCACCATTTGGGCCCTAGTTGTGTCCCGAAACTTTTCAGCTTGATCGGAATATACCCAGGGGAGTTATGAGTGAAAATATGTATAAAAATAGGTACTTTTTGCGTTTTAGCAAAATGTTAGTAACATGAACTTTTGAGGTATCGTTTTCCATGTTTTGGGGACGAGAAGACCGAACATGAAGTAGATTTTGACCAAATAGTGGAAAATAGAGGTTCTACCAAATGTTCAGTTCCCAAAATTGATTTTTCGTGAGTCAAAAACCTGGGAAATCGTCTGAAATCACAATCAGTTTGTATAATAACACTAGAAAAAGTTTCAACATGCGGATCAAGACGATTAAACGGCACTAACAATGGTCAAAGATAATTTAAAAAAAAAGAGCCTACCTAATTCGTGTTTTGGGGGCCAAAATTGGTGGAAACCATCAGAAATACCTATTCGAATTATTTCACGTGAAAGAAACAATAAATGAACAGCCAAAATTTCTTCAAGTTTGTCCAGTAGAATAATAAACCCATGTGACTAGGACTTTGCAGCGTTTTTTTCAAACAAATCGACAGAAAATGGTCCAATGTACGCTAAAACGGGTTAGGCAATAAAAAGAATCTTCCACAGTTTTTTTTCTCTCCTGTAAAATTCTGAAAATGGCGCTTACGATATTCTGCCCTTCAGGGGACGATATGTTATTGACGTATTTATTTATGTTATTTATTTTAGCATGGAACATGCTTTAGCCTTGGACTAACTAGCCAAAAAACGTTACGCGGAATGGGTGACGCGGATGGGTGACGAAATTTTCTTATGATTTTCACGTACAACCGAGTAGTTGCTAGGGAAATGAAACTTCTCTCATTTTCATCGGACAAAAATCGATTTCCATTCGTTGGAAAGCTCTTGATTTATCACGCATTTATTTCGTATTTTTTGTTCTTGGTATTTATTTCCTAGTTTCATAATATAACTATATAAATGGATGTTATAAATCGATAGTAAACAATGACGCTTGTTTGGTTGTCACTTGGTTGTTTCGATGTGTATAAGCGTGGCTAAAGCATGTTCCATGTTTCTTGAATTGTAGCCGTAGGCTCTAAGCAGTAAACATCCGGGGGTCCAGGGGGCTTGCCCCCTGGCGAGGCGCGGAGCGCCGAGTTTTAAATTGTTATCATTCTTGAACATTTAATTTTAATTTGTGATTAATTAAGTAGGTATTTATTTTCCAGCCTACGGAGGGGGCCTACACACTGAAGGGAACTGGCTAAAATTTAGAGAGTATCTTAGGTTGGTCGGCAAATTAATATTCCCGCGTAAATGTTGATTCTTTTGGTTCTTTATTTATCTTGCATTTCAGTAACTAACAACCTTACTATTAAATTCCAGACTGAGCCATGTACGTGTGGGGTCAGACGGTTGGAGAAACACTCACTTAATCCAGGGACCACTCTGGCTCACATCTCCAGTGAACGATGACATAAATTTCATGTCGTCCCCCTCGGATATGACTCAACGTGTCTACAACACCGTCCGCTGTCCGTTGCCTGAAGGAGAACCGTAAAGTACGTAACTCCTCCATCCTTTACAAGATCCGAGACAAAGAAGAGGCCATGGGAGCCACTCTACGTTATTAACTCAAACTCGACCTGGTAACCCGGGATAACGTTTTTTCGCACAAACACATTCCCGTTTTAACCCAACTCGATTTGTTTAGGTCGATCTCGTGAAACGCTTATCCCAGCCCCTGGAGCCTGTTTTTTCCCGCTTCTCTCAGGATTCCAGTTTTAACGTCTTTAATGGAATTACATTCAGGTTGTCTTGAGATTGGAGAGCCTCAGATTACTTCTTCAAGGGGTCGGGAGTCCTTTTTCGTCAAGAGGGAGAAAAGGAGGTTTTGTCACTTTTACGACGTCATTAAGACGTTTTTCGCATTGCGGACTAATATCTCAAACCTCAAACTAAGCAGAATCGTTGAAACCCGAGACTCGTCGATCACGACCCAGTTAACTTTATAACTGTTGATTCATCTAGTCGCACAACAGGTTACCTGCGGTTCTGAAGAATGCAGGTACTTTTATTTTTTAGCGAATTTTTGTAAGAAAATGTAACTATTTGGCTCGTTACAAAATTTCAGAGATGCTCCCTTTGCGCCGAAAAACCCTCCAAAATCCGTTTTACGCATCGGAGATAGAAATTATGGATTTTCAATTTTTTGTATATAGTATACATATTACCTATATGAAAAATTGAAAATATATAGTATACATAGTCATTCCGCATGATGTATCTTAATTTCCACGGTAAAAAATTCGTTCTTGCGTCTCCGCAAGAGTAATCATGAGTTCGTTACCCGGTCCGATCGCACTGCACAGCGGTCCGAAGTTACAAATGTTCGGTCCAAAAAATCAAAAAGAGACTTAGCAACATGGGCATGTGGGATGTTGACGAGCATGTTTTTGGGGGCGCTGAATCGATTGTAACTGGTCCCAGTCCGATTAGGCGCACCCAGCTTACGAAATTTACAAAATTGTAGTGCGATATCCAACAAAATCGCATATTTTTAATGTAGGCATGTGAGGCGTCGTTTACCTACCTAATTTTTTTGGTCGCTGGATCGATTGAGTAGTTTTACCAAGTCCAGACTGCATCAAGTGATCAAAATCACATTTTTTTGGTTCAAAACACCCAAAAATTATTTTTGAGATAATTTTTTTGCACGACGTGCCACTTTGGTCTCAACGTGACCAGTCAGGCCGTAGGGCCGCAGCCGCCCATACAGTCATGTTCGTTTATATTACATAGCAGCATACTTTAGTAACAAATGACAATTTGTTCGCATTCTTAATTTCTCTTTTTAAACTTAAAAATTCGCTCCAAGCTATGCTGCATTACTGGAATTTTTTGAATGAAAGTATATTCCATCCTGAGAATTTTGGCACCAACCTCACTCTCCTACAATATTACATATGAATTTTGGAATTTCCTGCACTAGGGAAGTCAAACCTGGCAAGGCGGTGGGAGGGGTGCAATGACGTCACTGGTGTAGGAAACTCAAAAATCTTAGAATAAAAACTACTTATCGTAGGTCAGTGCGGTTGGTGTCGAAATTCTCAGGATGGAATCTACTTTCATTTTAAAAAATAACTCGTTGGTAATATTAATTTTCTAAGTTCGGGATATTCATGGAACTTCGTGTTGCGTTGAGCGTAACTGGAGGGGATTTGGTTAAGCATGTTGCTAACTCTTCTGGTGCGAGAGCTGTGAGGCATCTCACTACCTCCACTTTCCACTCTACGCGCAGTTCACAACTCTATCCAACTGATTGTATCATTTGTTATGACTCCCATCAGTCCGTCACAGTCAAATCGAATCGAGTCCTCGACGGTCTGTCTTTACCTGCTACCTTACCTTCAACCTATAGACGTTGTGAAGTGAGCAGTTCTCGAGCGGTTTGTTGTTCCGGTGAAGATGGGGTCGTTTTGGCTGAAACCTAATCGATATCCCTTCTTAACTGGTGATACTACCGCTGGTCATAGAAGGGGGACTCTCGAGGGTCCACCGTCACTCTCCTCACTCTTTCACAACGTAGGTACCTGTACTACCTTACAATCTGCCTGTACTTACCTACCTACTTATACAGGGTGTCCCCCCACTATACCCCCCCCCCCCCCCACCGTTTTCGTTAGGAAACGACTTAGAAGAACATTTCAAATCGTAACACAACCATAATATCTTACTTCCATGCTCCTGTTACATAGGAATAGAAGTACCTATGGCAATACTGTCAAAAACAGAGTTCGAGAAAACCATGGAATCTTGTTCAGAAGTGCTCAAAACAAGTTTCTAGGCGGTTTTCCGCTTGATGTCGCTGTATGTAGGTACATATGCTGGAATACAACAAACGCTGGAGGAGTACAAATGGTCATAACTTCCACAAAATGCGTACTTCTCGGATTTTTATTTTTGGGTTTTGTTCAGCTCAATAGAGAGTTTTTGCAACACCCTCGCACCGAAACGAAACGGAAAACAACACCGAAACGGAAATGGCGGATAGGGCGACCGAAGTCAGATGCTAACCTTTTTCGGTTCAGTTTTCGTTCAGCTTTGGCATCTACCGGCTGGTGAAGTCACGCTAACGTTATGTTAACCTCTCTTTCATCCCGTGGTTAATACAAATCTATGTCCACACATGGCGTCAAGTCTGCATTAACATAGAAAGACGCCAAGAAACAGCTGTGAAAACGACGCTCGACATTTTTATTTACCGAGGAAAACAGAAGAAGGTAGGTAGCGTTATACAGATGTAAGGTTAAATTACGTTTCGTCATCTCAACACGACGAAAGCTGACACCGTGAGATCCCGGTATTTTTCGTCGTCACGGTTCGTCAAACTTTTCGGTGTCTTAAGTGCGTATGCGCAACACTGCTTTCGTTTCGTCGTGAGTGTGTTGCAAAAACTCTCTATTAACTCATCAATTTGAGATGAGAACGAGCTTTCTAGGTGGAAAAATAAGGGAGTTATGACGGGTTCTGTAATTTTTCAATTTTTAGCGATAACTGCCTTTAGAATGGACCAAAATTGGTGCGGTTGGTACCAAATATTTGTTAGGATGTCTAGATCATGCCTATTCATTTTGAGCTCGATCGCGTTCGATTTGGCTAATTGACAGCAAAAAATATGTCAACGGGTCCAACATTTTAAGTTTAGGTTTACCTACTAGCTAAATGACGTTGGTATGGTGTCAGACAGTGGTTGAAAGTGAGATTTCTGTGCAAGCACCAGGGGCTTTGCGTCCATAAGGCCACTTGGGCCACTGCCCGGACACCCAGAAACACAAAAAACTCCAAAAAAATGCCAACCATTTGTTCAGTTGGCATTCGAATTTCCCTCCGTATACTGTACCTAGAATTTTTCACGAAGTTTGACAGAGTTCTCTCGCTCTCTGTCCCAACCTATGTCTGGCATAGCTGCGGCCAAGACAAGTAACTGGGAAGAAGAAGAAGACAGAGTTCTCTGGCTATGGATATTCGAGCATTTCATCGGAATATAGCTACACTAATCGATGTCTTGCAATCGAAATCGAAACCTACGCTTCTGATACTGACAGGGCCTGGGACCTGGTGTCACCATGGTAACAGAAAAAAGTGGCCAGTCCGCGCAAGCTCAGTCGAGTAAAAATTTGGTTAGCCACGCCCCTTTTGGGCCCGGGGCCCACATTCCCATCCAAAAATCGTTTGTGTTCACAATCGATTGGATTGTTTCAATTCATCTTGTCATCTCAATATGAGATGCTTGTCCTTCGATCTGTCCTCCCCTAAAAATTCTCATCACTTTCGCCATTCTGTTCCTATGTTGAGTTTTCAATTTTCTGCTTACGTTTCGAATTTTGTATGTTCCCATTCGAGTTCCCGGGGTAGATTTGGATTTGCGATAATCAAGTGCTTTGTGTCCTGTCTGTGGTCTTGTGGATTGATCGACGTCAACATACACAGATAAGTACCTGGCTTCTAATCTGATTCTCCATCCAAGTAGGTACTGGCCGGCGGGTCATTAATTCGTTGTATTTTGGTCTAGTTCGTTGTTTTTAGTTGTTGTTTAGTTTATTTGCTTCTGTATTTTTGTACCACATGAATTCGGTGGCTAATTTACAGTCGAAATTTTCAACGTTTTCCTACGAGGATAGATAGAGTGATGATTAAAAGTTTAGGAAGAGATAGGCCTTTGCTGAGTATTAGTCAGTATGAAGCTATAGAACTTTTAGCTTCTGGTAATCCCGGGTACTGGTCAGAACTATTGTGAACACAGTGCTTACATTCTGACTTGCTAAGAGCTGCGGTTGATTAAAATCCACCCATTTCTCATACTCCACTGTTGGAAAACATTTACAGGTATTTTGTAGAAAAAGCTGTTAATTTGTGTTCCGGTTTGGTGGCCCACCATTTTCAGAGCCCACGCACCGCTACTGGCAAGCACATATATTATTTGTCCATGCTCGTTGTAGTATATTATTCTCATGATCCGCCTGTCAGGTCAACATGAGCAGCCATTCGGGCCGCAATGGGCGTTATTGTAACAATAACGTTTTGAAGAACATGGAATTATTGTGGCAAACTCCACACCGGAACTTTTAGCTAGATCTCAAATCCATAAATGAAATTTCATGAAAATATTGAAAAAGAGATAAATTTACAGCCTTAAAAATAACCCACCCTCCCATTGAGTTTTCAAACTACGGCGTCTTGGAAATTTCAACCCCCGTTTTGCACCCCTTAGAGATCAGCTACCTACACCCCAAATGGGACCCACAAACCGAATTTCATTAATGTTGGTTCATGATAACTAAAGGAAGTGCGAAGAACGGCGGAGGGACAGATTTCTTGAAATTCCATTTTCTGATTTTATTTACCTTGAAATAGTGCAGTCAAATTGTCATAGTTAGAAACAATAATTCAGCTAAAACTAATTTTTTATATTATGCTGTAGGGTTTTGTATGTTGACAGGACTAAAGCGTAAACCGTCAAATTTATGGAAAGTAATAAACCAGAAGTTTAATTAAATAAAAGGTCGTTATAAACAGGTAAACGTCACTGCAGGCCAGAAAGTAATTATTTTGGAAACCACCTAAACATTATTTCTCTCGATTAATTGGATTTTTCTCATCAGTTAACAGCGTGAACAACGAGGGAAAAATCAGCCAGTTTCAGACCCGTGTGTTCACCTCATTCAGTTTTCGTCCAGCCATTTCAAGCTCGTTCTTTCGTATACCTCGGCCATTTACAAATGTAATAGTAATTCATTTAATTAAATTTATGTTGTAGCGATATATCCAACGTCGTCAACATGCATTATGTTGTTTACCCCCAAAAAACGTTTTGTTTGAAATCCTCCCTTTACATTACGTACAAAATACATTATAATGAAAGCACCCGAGCTTGAAAACCACCGAAGGCGACATTTTCCCGAATACAGAGCTTTACCGACGAAAAACGGGCTCTCGACTCCTCGGGAGCTCCCTTCATGAATAAGTACTTCAGCGACCGTTTGAAGGAAGGTGCGATCAAAAACCCACAAACGTTCGCCTGTTTAACGCTCCTTAAAAAAGGTATAAAGACCATTAGGTTCACTCCGCTGACGACGTCTTCCGAGAAGTAGGTATTGTTATAATAATATAATACGTATACAATATTATATAGGTTTCCCAAGTCAAATTAGGAAATTTCCGTTTTCAAATTAGAAAATTTCTAAGGTCTAAGCGATCTGCAGTGTTTCTTTGTTTGGCTGTCTCTGTCTCACGCTGCAGTTCTGACTACTTACCAAAATGTGGAATTCGCTTCAAAATTTTGTTGAAAAAAAAAATTCAGAACTCCAGAAAAAATGATAGGTAGTTCAAAGCCCGTTTTCAAAAATTAGCGATATTTTTTAAATTAGAGTGATTAAAAGTAAAAATGCGGCAAGAAATGTATCAGGTCTATTGACATCTGATTGGCTGTAGGCCCAAGGAGGCGGAGCAAAGCTTCAGAGGTGAAGGTTCTCAGTGCTGCCAACAACCCAACACTGGAAATGGCAAACCTTCCTGACCTTCAAGAACCTTTGCCTTTTGTGAACCTCCACTCGGATTGATTTTGATGACGTGTTTTAGCAGATTTTTCAGAACATGAATTTTTGAAATTTTTCAATAGGCAAATCTGTTTCCTCCCTTGATTTAAAAAAAAATTAAAAAAAATACTATGTATACATATAAATAAACTATGTAAAAACGTAGGGGTTGAGGTAGGCCACGGGAGCTATTCAGTAAAATTGAAGAACCAGGGAGATTTTCAAAATAGACAATCTCTTCACTATCTCTTAGTGAATAGGCCCCCGTTTTTGAACAACAGATGGTGTTGCCGGTTGATTTGGAAAAGCCTAATTAGAAATGAAAAATTCCTAATTTGAAAATGGAAAAATCCTAATTCGGTTTGGAAAACTCTAATTTGGTTTGGAAAACTCTACTTATTTGGTTTGGAAAATTCCTAATTTGACTTGGAAAACCTATACATAACTTGTAGGTACCTAACGGACAGACTGTCTCGAGTCCTTGGAAAGAAGGCAGGTTAGGACGTTTCCGAACCAAATTAGGAAGCTCCCAAACCGAATTTGGATTTTTCCATTTTCAAATTAGGAATTTTCCAGACATTTTGGGACTTGCGTAATTGCCCTTTGATTTGCCTTCCACCAACTTATAGCGTTTCTTTCATAACAACAATGAAATTCTACATTTCTGTTGGTATCCCTTAAATATTAGGTAGGACTTAATTTCGTTCTACGCGTTCTCCATATTTCCCACAAGCAAAATATTTCTCTCTTTGACTTGAAAATTCGCCAATTTTCAGACGAAGGAACTAATAAGGCTGAGCTTCGTGAGTTTTTTAAGGGCAAATTTAATTTGATGGCATCCTAAACCGTTTAATGTCGAAGCAACTTTTTTTAGCGACTTTTCAAAGAAAATGTAATTATTTTGCTCGTTACAAAATTTTAGATATGCTCCATCTGCACCGGAAAACCCTCCGAAATCCGTTTGATGCATCGGAGATCTAAATCATATATTTATGTATATATGTGTCTCATTCCGCACGGTAAGTCCTTTAATGTCTATGGTAAAAATTCGTTCTTGCGATAAAAATCCGTCTACGCAAGAGTAATGATGAGTTAGTTACCCGGCCCGATTGCACTGCGCGCAGCGGTCCAAATTTACAAATTTTTGGTCCAAAAAATCAAAAAGACGTTTAGCAACACAGGCATGTGGGGTGTTGTTGAACACGTTTATTGGGGCGGTGAATCGATTGCAACTGGTCCCAGTCCGATTAGGCGCACCCAGCTTACAAAATTTAAAAAATTGTAGTACGAAATCCAGAAAAATCGCATATTTTTTATGAAGGCATGTGAGGCGTCGTTTATCTTTTTTTTTTTGGTCGCTGAATCGATTGCGAGTGGTTTTAGCACGTCCAGAAAGCATCGAGTGATAAAAATCACATTTTTGTTTGTTCAAAACACCCAAAATTCTTTTTTTGATAGTTTTTCTGCACGGCGTGCCACTTTGGTCTCAACACGTGACCAGTGAGGCCGTAGGGCCGCAGCCGCCCATACAGTCATGTTCGTTCAGATTACATAGCAGCATACTTCAGTAACAAATCACCATTAACCTAAATTTGTAATTACCCAAAATATTTCTTTGAAAATTTGCACCTTAAGCCATGCTGCATGACTGGAATTTTATTTTTTTTCCACCGAGAACTGTTCAAGTGTGACATCTTTCAAGTTTAGTATTGCTGCCTTTTATTGTTGTTAGTTTTTGCAAATATTTTGGCGAATAATTAAGTTAATTAATAGTAATTAATATTGCAAAATAAAATATTACCTTGTTGTGGAGAAGAGCTGTTAGGGCTGAGTTCTGGGGGAGTCAAGTGGTAAACGGGGTGCGTGCGTTCGTGCGCGTGATTTTCCCACAGAAAAAAAAATTTTTGCTCGTAACGCCCGTTATTAGGAGTCGGGGGTAACGAGGAACGGTTGTAACGGCCGTTAAAAAACAAAACGGAAAATAAGGAAACTATTAAAAATAAAAATAAAAAACAAGAAAAATTTGTTGTGGACAAAAAGTGATGTGAGACGTGAGCGAAGAAAGGTGCGAGGTTTGCAGAACGGTACCGCGGGACACACTGGCACTGCGGCCGCCCCCCACTACGCCTCCGCCCCTGCGACGCCGCCCCTACGAGTTTCCCCGCTTTTCAACCCCCCGCCGTTGGTGGTGGTGGTGGGGAGGAGGAGTGACGTGGGGGTGGTTTGGGGGACGTGGGGGCGGAATGGGGGACGTGGGGGCGGTTTGGGGGACGTGGGGGCGGTGTGAGGGGCGACGTGGGGGTGAAGCGACTCCCCACTCGTCTACACCGGCAGCCTCTTGGGACCCAGAAAAGTTCGAGTAATACCTCCAGCATGACTGTAAGAGCGAATTTTCTATTACAGTGATTTTTGGAGTTTTTTCTACTAATTATAAGCTGCTACACTTTTGAGCCACAAACAGTGAAATTTGAATCTTTTTTTGTAAATTAATTTTTGGCGTAAAAAAGAAAAAAAGAAGAAGAAAACCCCATTTCTCAACCCCCGCCCCGAGTCGTGGGGGTGGAATGAGGGACGTGGGGGCGGAATGGGAGACGTGGGGGTCAGTGGCGTAGCCCGGGGGGGGTCACCCCCCCCCCCCCCCATTGGCTCGAAAACTTTATCATAAATTTAAATTAAATCTTAAGAATGATAACAATCACAAAAGTACCAAACAAAAACAACAACAACACATTAAACGGTAATTCAAACTGATTAAACAGTTAAATAATATTACGTTTAGTTGATTACTAACGATCTGTCCCAAAAATTTGATCCAATCTTTTTGACAAAAATGCTTATTTTTATGCTCGAAATAGCCGTCACCATCCCACATTGCAGGTTAATAATATTGATTTTAGCCCTTAATACCTATTGTTGACCCCCAAAAATCCAAATTAGGCCCTATTCTGTGTGAATAACATGTGAAATGGTATTTTTCGGTCTTCACTCATCCTTCCATACCACTTTCAGTGATTTTATATATCAATTTTAGCCGTTTTTAACAAGTTTTGACCCCTAAAAACTCAAATTTGACTCCCTTTGAATTTTTGAAAGTTGCTCATCCTTTGTTTGGCAAGAAGAACATTTTGGCGAAATTTGGAATTTTTATCACGTACCCAAGGTCGTCTGGAGTGACATGAATAAATATGTATAATATGCGTATAAAGTTTTGTTAAAATCTAGAGATCAAATCAGGATGCTCTGAAACGGTTTTGCCTATAACATAATTTCAAAAACTTGTTTTGTGAAAATTTTGGACCCATTGTAATAGCTTCATTCCGTGAAAATTCGTGAATATTGTTGCCAAATAAATGTTTTATTTCATCAGTTTATCTTACCTAACGTCACCTGTAACATTTATTGTTTTGTTAAATTTAATTTAAATTCAGCTTTATTTGTAATGCCAAACATTATTAACGAATTTTCAAAGAAAATGAAGTTATTGCTATGGGTAACGTTTTCAGAACATGAATTTTTGAAATATTTTTATAGGCAAATCCGTTTCAGTCAAATTTGAATCTTTTTTTTGTAAATTAATTTTTGGCGTAAAAAAAGAAAAAAAAGAAGAAAAACGGAGTCCTTCCATACAACTTTCAGTGATTTTATAATCAAGACATATGGCATTGAAATTGGTGACTTCAGGCGGGAAATGTTCAAAATATCCTAAAGAAAATGTACGCCAAAAACGAACTAAATCACTCGCGAAAAAATCGTGGAAACCCATTTCAAAGAAAAACGGAGTCTTTGAAAAAATACCTAGTATATTTCCACTAATAAACGAAAAACGCGAAAAACACTGTTATACCGGTTTCGGTGATTAAACCATCGTCAGTAACAAACAATTGTGAAACTCACAACTCTGTGAACATCAGATTTGATTATTGAAATAGTCAATTTCTGTTCTGCGGTGCAACTGTAAAAAGTTTTGGTAATTTGAGCCATTCTTACTGACTTTTACCTCTTTTGACACACTTTTCAGAATTCATGGCTATGGTTTCCCACTTCTAGAAGAAACTTTTGATTGGGGATCAGAATCCGTGTTTCATAAATCGTGGAAGCTAAATACCTTAAGTGACGTGAAAGGTCATCTTATCATCGAAGGTAGTAAAAACAAATTAAAATTCTTCCGTTACTTATGTAGGTATAGCGCCAATAACTCTTCGCTCTATTCAAAATTTGTTCTATTAAAAATGTTACACGAAGGTAGTAAAAAATAATTAAAATTCTTGTATTACTTGTATAGGTATAGCGCAATAACTCTTCGTTCTATTAAAAATTTGTTCTGTTAAAATTTGTACACAAATATATTTGAAAAATTGAAATTCTTGTATTACTTGTACAGGTATTGCGCATTAACTCTTCGTTGTATTAAAAATTAGTTCTGTTAAAAATTTTACACGAAGGTTGTAAAAGAAAATTAAAATTCTTGTATTACTTATATAGGTATAACGCAATATCCCTTCGTTCTATTAAAAATTAGTTCTGTTAAAAATTTTACACGAAGGTAGTAAAAAATAATTGAAATTCTTGTAATACTTGTATAGGTATTGCGCAATAACTCTTCGTTCTATTAAAAATTTGTTCTGTTAAAATTTGTACACAAATATATTTAAAAAACGCTGCAAATCCCTGCACAACGGTTTATTATTTTGTATAGAATACCCTTGTGTTACAGATCACAGCTCTATGTATAGATAACCCGTCTATATAATATGATATGTACTATTCTATACATATTATGTAGATCGCAGACCCTCCGTAGGTTAGTACCTAACCCCGTACTCGTTACTAGGTACCTACCTAAATCACGAGTTAAATGTTGCTAAAATAGTTCTGCCGATGACAAACAGTACCTAACAAAAAGAAACACACATAATGAAGTTCTGAAAAGAAATTGTTGATGAGGTGTGAAAAAAGTTGCAAAAGTACCTACCAACAAACTCCAGCCCCTTCTACGTAGATGGTATAATGAACCGTTGTGTAATAATTTACCGTTGAGTAATGATTTACCGTAGTAATAATTTACCCATCAATAATACTTCAACGTTTGTTCAAGTTTCACTACCTACCAACAAACTCCAAAAGAGCCATCATTTTTCAAATTAAATAATATCACAGAACAACCAACTCGACTTCATACTCCGCCAATATAATCAGGTGATCCCTACCAATGATTTTATCTCCGCCAAATTTCCTATTGTGGGCGCGTCTCTGGTTACGAGATTTGGTTTGAATTGTATACAATTTCATTCACACTGGATTCGAAAATGCCTGTCGGTGCAAACTTCGGGGCCTTACTGTGAACGAACGGCTGGACGTACGATGCTCCGGATGGTCTTAAAAAACTCGCAAGTTCAAGAACTATTTAAAACCGTAAAAATATTTACGTAAAAAAATAGTATAGGCGTTTTGAAAATTTCAACCCCTATTTTGAACCCCTTAGAGATGACTCACAGTAACGTCGAGCTTCGAGGACCAACTAGACGCCGGACGGAACCTATAGCCCGAATTTCATCAATTTTTTTTCATGGTAACTAAGAAAAGTGGCCCGTACGGCGTACGGCGTACGGCGTACGGCGGACAGACAGAAATATTTTTATTGCAGTTTTGGATTCTACATACCTTGAAACGTAAACCATCAAATTTTGAGGGGGGGTAAGAATTTTTTTTTTCATGCTCGATTCCAATGGTTCATTATTGAAAATAATAAACCAAAAATGAAAATTCTTGTATTACTTGTACAGGGATTGCGCAATAACTCTTTGTTCTATTAACAGTTTTACACGAAGGTAGTAAAAAATAATTAAAATTCTTGTAATACTTGTATAGGTATAGTGCAGTAACTCTTCGTTCTATTACAAATTTGTAGAAATCAAATAAATAATTAGATTTCTTTTGTGGCTGTCACCACGAAGTGCAGGTGAAGAAGGTGGTGAGGGCGGCAGCTGTCACCATAAGGTCCGCAGGTTGGCGAGATCTGCGACTTTTGCTGTCGCCGAAGACGAAATCGTAGGCCAAATCGATCCTGACGAAATGCCTCGGGATCGACTTCTCCAAACACGGTTGAGGGTGTGTGTGGATGGCGTAAATCTGGAATTCGTTTTTTTCAAAACTTTAGGTAAATAAAACGCTGCAAATTATTACACAACGGAGATGCCCATTCTGCGTAGCTCACTGTTTTCTGTTGTGAATATGTACCCACCCTCGAGCTCCGCCCAGGGTAGCCTTAAATCGAGTACTGCAGCCGACCCGGGAATTACTGTTTCATAAATATGCGGTGGGTTCAAGAATTCTGTTGTTGATTATTTGTTGTTATTCAGAAGCTTAAAACTGGGTTCACATTGACGCGTAATCGACGTAAAGCGCGTGAAAACGTCAAACTGTTCGAATGGACAACAATAGTTATGGACCTAAAGCGCGTAATCGTCGAGATATAGCCTGGCTCCAGCCTCCGCCTGCGCAGAAACCTCGCGCAGATCCATAAAGCGCGTAAATATCTAGATTTTTTTATTGTGGATACTCTGGTTCAAAAGTCGTCGCGTGTAAAGAGCAAACCTGATGAGCCAATCAAATTCAATTACGCGTTTGAGTTTTGCGAGTTTTAGGTCGATTACGCGTCAATGTGAAGCTTAACGTTTGTTCAAGTTACAAAAGTACCTATCAACAAAATCCAAAATAAATATCATTCTTCAAGAGATCACGGAACAGCCAACTCGACTTCAAACAGCCATCCGTGATTATAATCAGTGTTTCGTAGTGATGATATCTGGTCTGGATTTATACAGTTTCATTCACGATCATGTTGACGAAGCTTTTTGGTGAACACTTGCGGCGAAACTTGCAAACTTGCGAAGCCTTTTGATGAACGAACGGCAGGACGTCCAAGGCTCCTGGTGGTCTCAAAAAATTCCTCAGTTTGAGACCAGTTTTAAAAAAAAATCGAGATAACGGCGTCCTGAAAATGCCAAACCTTATTTTTCACCCCTTAGCGATGACTGACAGTAACGCCGAGCTTCGCGGACCAACCAGACCCCAAATGGGACCTACAAACCAAATTTCAGTAATTTTGGTTGATAGTAACTAATAAATCTTCCTTTTTTTCTTAGTGAGGGGTTAAGGGCAAACAAGGAAATCTCCTCGTATTTTTTATGCAGAAGCCAAATCCGAAGTAAAAATTAGTCCCAGGTACTTAGGTACCTATAAAGAAAATCACGTTTTTTAGCGCCAAATTCCTCAGTTTGACAACCTGTTTTTATTTTCCCCAAAAAGTGTAAAATCTCACGAGATTTGGCAAAAATCGACCGATTTCACTTTTTTTTTACGTTCAACACCTGTGAAAAACGTGAAAAATGGGCCTCAGGTAGACGACACGAATTGAAGCAATTTATGTGTGGCAATATTATGAAAGTCACTCATCGAAAATTCAATGGTTATGGTTTATGGTTGGGACTTGAATTCGTTTTGTCATAGTTGCGAGTTGAAAGTTTAAAAAAAAGTTTTTGTGCGATTTTCGACATTAAAAAAACCGGTTTTGTAATACCTGCCGCTAATTTTTACTTTAAACTCGGGTCCTACATCTAAAAAAAAAAAAAAAAATAAGGTGGGGTTCAAAAAAAAAAGAAAAGGGGCCGAGTACATTTCGAGTACACCCGGGCAGTACAGACCTGTTCATTGCAGAAGAGAGGGGCACCTCTGTCATTGCGGCAAGGACCACCGGCTATCGCTTGCGCGCACACCAAGCCGTATTCCCATATTGAAATGAAACATTCGTCGAAAAACTCGCAGGTCATGCTCGTACAGTAATCGTAATCGACCACAGTCATATTTGCCACCTGTAAAAGCAAATTATTCATTAGTTGATAAACGGGTATTCCTCATCATCATCATGAGGAGTGCCCGTGACTTCTGTTTATATTGCTTCCGAGTCTGCGAAGCAGCGGAAGCCTTGTGTTCACTTTCGTGAGCCAAAAAATTTTTGTCATCAGAAATCAAAATTTCCACTTGCATTTTGCGTTTCAAAGCCTACTGAACAAATTTGGTTCCGTGTCTGTCGGTCTGTGAGTCTGTGAGTCTGTCCGCATTTCCTTGTTACAGCCATAACTTCCACGATTTTGAATTGATTCAGCTCAAATTTTGAGGGATGGTGCGGATAAGGCCCCTTGAGGTCCCATACAAATTTCAACATGATTGATCCAGCGGTACGCCCTGCGCATGCGCTAACGTTAAATTCAACAAACACGCATAACTTTCACAATTTTGATTCAATTTCGCTCAAATTTTCAAGGGTTGTTTGGACAAGGCCTAGTGAGTTCCAGTATGAATTTCAGCATGATCGGGCCCTCGGTGCGCTCTGCGCATGCGCTGGCGTGAAATATATTCAATTTCCTTGTTACAGCCGTAGTAACCAAAGATTTCACACAATTTCAATGTAATTCTCAGGGATTAAGCGGGTAGGGCCCATTGAGGTCCCATATAAATTTCAACATGATAGAGCCAGCGGTTCGCTCTGCGCATGCGCTAACGTGAAATTCTTCAAACACGCATAACTTTCGCAATTATGTATAATGGACGTAATGTATTATGGACGTAATGTTATGTAATATGTATATTTCATGTAATGTTAGTAATGTTATGTTATGTAATGTAATGTTATGTAATATGTATATTTCACGTTATGTAATGTAATGTAATGTAATGTTATGTAATGTTACGTAATGTAATGTTATGTTATGTTATTTTGCTTCCGAGTCTGTTCTATTTTATAATGGGTCACTCTGATTGTGACGAGGAAGCTCCTGTGCCATCACCTTGGCAGTGTATTTTTGATTGAAAATAGGTTCCATTTTAAAAATTTTGAGACTTACCGCACTCTCCTACGATGAATAGTTATTTTTCTATGAGCTTTCAGAATTTTGAGGACAAGTGACGTCACACTTGGCAAGGGGGTGCAATGGTGGCCCTGGCAGGAGGGGGTGCAATGATGTCACTTGTCAAAACTCTGAAACCACATAGAAAAAGAATTATTCATCGTAGGAGAGCGCGGTTGGTCTTAAAATTCTTAGAGTGGAACCTACTTTAATTTAAAAATGGGAAAGAAGTGTAAACAGAAGTCGTGGGTACTCCTCATTATGAAGCGAAACAGTTGCAGTGACTGTAGGACCGTTTGGTGAATGGAGATTCGCTTATCGGGGGACCCGAAGTTGCATGAGGAACGTTCTCGAATGTTAACTATATTGAGATGTTTACTTACAATAATTACACAGTAATAATCTGTGAGCTTGAATTAAGTAGGTGACTCTAGCAGGGCCGTTGCGTCCATAAGGCCGCTTGGGACACTGCCCCGGCACCCAAAAAACTATTTAGGAGCCAAAAATTAAAAAAATAAAGTTCAACCTTCTGTTCAGTTGGCATTTGATTTTCTCTCCTTACACTGTACCTAGTTTTTTCTTCACGAAGTTCAACGGCGACCCACCAGGTTTCTCTGACTATGGATATTTAATATTCTAATAGATCATCCATGGTGGTTCCTTCATGTTAGCTGCAGTTTCCCTGTAGCTCCGAAGACCAAGCACCAAGCGTGTTATCAGAATATAGTGACAGTAATCGATGTCCTGCAATCGAAATCGAAACCTAGGCAGAAATTCCTGAAATTGGCGGGCCCTGGGACCTGGCGTTCCCATGCTCAGTCGAGTGAAAATGTAGTTCGCCACACCCAGTTTGGGCCCTGTCCCCAGAATCTGATTTCCACTCAAAAATCGTTCCTGTTCTCAATCGATCCAATCCCTTGTATTCAACGTGTCATCTCGGTAGGAGGTGCTCATGTCTTTCGATTTGTTTTTGTCCTCTCGTGAATCACATTCACTTTCTATGTTGAGGCTGTTGTCAGTTTTCCATTTTTTGCTTCGAGTTTTGTGCTTTTGCGTTCGCTCTGGTTCCGGTGACAGATTTGGTGCGTTTTGTCCTGTTTGCTGTTCGTGGTCTTGTGGTTTGATTTGTGTCGTAACACACAGATAAGTAGGCTAGCTTCTAGTCAATAGCTTCTCCATTCAAGTACCAAGTACGTAGGTACCGTTAATTTTTTTAAACTTTAGTTTACTATATTATTTTTGTACCACATGAATTCGATGGCTAATTTACAGTCGAAATTTTCTAAGCTTTGCTCCGCCTTCTTGGGCCAACAGCCAATCAGATGTCAATAGAACTTATACGACATTTCTTGCCGCTTTTACTTGTAATAACTAGCTTTAAAATATCGCTTATATTTGAAAACGGGCTCCAAACTACCATTTTTCCAGGAGTTCTGAATATTTTTTTTTCCAAGAAAATTGTTTTGACGAAAAATTCCTCATTGCTTCGGCGTTTTCATTTTCTCCGATTATAACTATTCAAATTAGGATGAGATCACCCAGGAATCACGATTTTTACCGGGAACGCTACAAATTATTACACAACGGTTTGTTATTTACCTGTTATTTACCCTTCTGCAGATTTAGAAAGGCTGATATGCCGATTTAGAAAGGCACTGGAGCCGGCCGATGCAATTAAAGTTTCATAAGTATGTGGTGGACTCACTGTCATTATTAAATCATTTGCAAGAACTGAGCTGTTATTGATGATAGTGAGCCATATTGCTCAGTCGGAATCTGAGATAGTTGGGTGGGTGCCTACTTGAAGTGCGCTGGAGATGGCTTGAGAGTCATCGGGTTCCCCTCGTCCCTCGTAGATTCTCACGGGATGTCCCCATCCAGCGGAATTGCAGTGCACACCGCTGGGTGGCGCCTTTCTCATCTCGAACTCGGTCCACAGATACTTCAGAGATTTCCTCATCTCTTGTCCGCTCTTGAAAAGGTTGCCCACTGGCCTCAGCAGTTTTCCGTCCAGGCCGTCCGTGAAGGGCACGTCGAACTCGTAGATGCCGAGGTTGAAGAGAACTGGGAAATGTTCGGAAGGTTGGAAACAGAGGTCGAATTTTTTATGTCTATTCGTTAGGTACAGACCTACCAATTTTATGTGACTCACACAGGATTTTTATATTTTGGTTTATTTTTCTGTGAATAATACACCAACGTATTCCTGAGCAAAACAAAATTGTTAGAACCCCCCCCCCCCCCCCCCCACAGAATAATAACCCAAAATGCCGTATCATCCTATCATCCTTTATTTTCGGTCTAAAAAATTCTTTCTTTCGCACACAGGCTCCATTTGTGCCCTAGTTGTGTCCCGAAACATTGCAGCCCGGTCGGAATATAACCAGGGGAGTTATGGGGGGAAAATGGGTGTAAAAATAGGGTTTTATGGTGTTTCAGTGAGGTATCGTTTCCTTTTTTTTTTTTTTTTTTAGAGCGAGGAGACCGAATATGAAGTCGATTTTGACCAAAAACTGGATAGTTGAGGTTCTAACGAAGTTTCAGCCTTAAATTTACGTTAAATTTTGGTCTAAATCGTCGTTCTTCCGCACACAGTCTGTGTCCTCATTTTGGAACACATTTGGGCCCTAGTTGTGTCCCGAAACTTTGCAGCCCGATCGGAATATACCCAGGGGTTTTATGAAGGAAAATGTGTATAAAAATAGGCACTTTTTGTGTTTTAGTAACTTGTTAGTAACATGACCCATTGAGGTATTGTCTCGCATGTTTAATATGACGAGAAGACCGAATATGAAGTCGATTTTGGTCAAAGAGTGGAAAATTGAGGTTCTACCAGATGTTCAGCTCCCAAAATTGATTTTTTATGAGTCAAAAACCGGCGAAATCGTCTGAAATCACCATCAATTTGTATAATAACTCTAGAAAAAGTGTCAACACGTGGATCAAGACGATTAAATGGTACAATCAATGATCAAAGGTAATTTGAAAAAAAAGGAGCGTAGTACCTAATTCAAGTTTTGGGGGCCAAAATTTGTGGAAACCACCAGAAATAGCTATTTCAATTATTTTACATGAAAGAAACAATAAATAAACAGCCAGCATTTCTTTAGACCAATAAAATAATAGAACAATAAACCCATGTGACAAGGACTTTGCAGCGTTTTTGGAATCTACTCACCTTGAAACGGAAAAGAAAAAATTTTGAGGGGGTGTTATAAAATTTTTTTGCTGAGCGAATACATAGGTGTATTATTCACAGAATAATAAACCAAAAGGGAAGAAAATTCCCGTGTAAATAAAATAAATAAATTCCATTTATTACCTACACCGAACTTATTAAAACTTATTGGAAGTTCATTTTTGACCTAATTTACTGCAGCTGATCACAAAACGAAGTTCACTCAGCCACCCTGCTACTCACCGATTCCTGAGGCGAGAAAATGGCACCGCGGGTGAACTTTGCTGTCTGTTGGGGACTTTTTCACTCCTGCGTCCTTCCACACGCTGCCTCCGTGTATCGTAACCATGGACAGTTTGAATCGCTTCACCTACAGAGTAACCAACACTTTAGACCCGCCAAAATAAATCTGTTATAATATCAGTGGGCTAACATAATGTAGAAATGGTCAACCAGTATAATATACACAGGTATAGTTCAAATGCCATTACCTAAATCAACAGATTTCCACAATAATAATTATTGCATTAATGCAACAATGTAATGTGCAATTTTGTTGTATTTATTGTTTGTTGTTATTAATTTTTGTTTTATTGTTGTTTCAAATTTCTTCAGCTGTCAGTTACCTACAGGAAGCTGATTTTCAATTTTTTGACAGTTTATTGGAAGATAACTGTACTAACTTGTGCCCTTTCAACTGTCTTACTTGTTCCCGCCTATTTATCTTAAATGCGTTGGGTTTGACGACTGGATCCTCTCGCACGGCGCTAGGACCGACCCGCCCTTCAAGTCTCCGAAGTCGTGCGGTTTAGCATAGCCACATCAAAATCGGCTTGGAAAATGAGGGAAAAGTACCAGGTTATTACATACTATATCACGGATGCTGGCACTGAATCTAGCCCCACTTCTCAAGTGTCAACATACTTACATTTCTCCACTACCCTGCATAGCATGGGGCATGTGCACGTAGTTATATTATTTTTTTAAATGAAAGTAGATTCCATTCTGAGAATTTTGACACCAACCTCACTGTCCTACGATAAGCAGTTCTTCCTCTATGACTTTTCGTAGTTTCAACCAATTCTGACGTCATTGTACCCCTGTCGCTTCCTCCCCCCCCTCCGCTGTGACGTCAGAATTGGTTGAAATTTTGAAAAATCATAGAAAAAGAACTAAGTACCGACTTATTGATGGACAGTTTGGTGTCAGAGTTCTCAGAATGGAATCTGGTTTCATTAAGAAAATTATTGAAAATAATAAACCAATATATATATAAACCGCTTTTGTGACCCATGCACATACCCACATGGCTGTCTTCATTCCAACAGTCCCATGGTGCGCTTACCTCAAAATATCTGAGGCATCAAGGCAATGGGGAATTTTCCTCAAAACATCTTTCTTTGAAAAAAATATTCACAACTCAGGAAAAATGGTAGTTTGAAGCCCGTTTTCAAAAACAAGCGATATTTTTTAAATGAGGGCGATTATTGAAAGTAAAAATGCGGCAAGAAATGACGTATCAGGTATGTTGACATCTGATTGGCTGTTGGGACCAAGGAGGCGGAGCGAAGCTTTGGTGGCAGTGCTGCCAACAACGAAACCTTGGGGCAACCTTCAAGAACCTTTGCTGTGACTTTTCACGAAAAAGTTTGATTTTGAGGACATGTTTTTAAAATTTATCTATGATTTTGTGGTTCCATCCATCCATTGTGGTTCTGTACATCGTTTAAAGTGATCCAGTGCTCCAAGCGGGAGTAGAGTTTAACTACTCGGCGAGTTACCTCGCACGTCATTTCAAGCGGTAACTCGGAAATTCAAATTTCAAACCCGTTTTCTGCCTATACTTTCCGACATAAACACCTCTTTATGTGGTAAATAAGTTTTAATTTCCTTTACTGAACAGAATTTGACAAGAAATGGGAATTGTAACCCACGAAAATTGTCCATTGCGGATTTCAGAACTTCACTAGGTACCTACCTAAAACAACACCGAATATTTTAAGAATCAAGTCTCGAGAACTTGATATTATTATCGTCATTTTAACTCCACACTGATACAGCCTCAGACAGGTACCTACCTACCTATGTTATGTTTATGAACTATGATGGCAATGTGAATGTGGTAGTCCACATTTTTGAACCATAATTCCAGAATCCAGACGCTGCGATCTCAACAGAACTGTGGAGATGATTTTGACGGTCAGAGGAAAATGAAGAGAACTTCAGTATGTGTTTACTCAACCGTTAACAATGACCACTCAGCTGGTACCTACCTGAATCTTGAATGGAGAAGCTGTTGACTAGAAGCTAGGCAGTTATCTGTGTGTTGACGTCGATCAATCCACAAACAGCTAACAGGACAAAATGCACGTAGGTACCACAAATACAGATCTGTCATCGAAGCCAGACTGAACGCAAAACGCACAAAATTTGAAGCAAAAAAATTGAAAACTGACAGAGAAAGCGAATGTGATAACAAATCAGATAACTGACAGAGAAAAACAAATCAGAAGAAGCATCTCGTATTGAGATGACAAATTGAATCGAAGGGACCGAATCGATTGTGAAATGAACTATTTTGGGGTTAAAATCAGATTCTGGGGCAGTGGCCCAATGTAGGCGTGGCTAACAACATTTTTACTCAACTGGTTTATTATTCTGGTTACAACTTCTGGTTTATTATTCTGTGAATATTACACCTATGTATTCGCTCAGCAAAAAATTTTTATAACACCCCCTCAAAATTTTTTCTTTTCCGTTTCAAGGTGTGTAGATTCCAAAAATGCAATGTCCGTCTGCCGTATCACGCATACACGCTTCATTTTTGGTCTAAAAAAGTTGTTCTTTCGCACACATGCTCCATTTGGGCCATAGGTAGTTGTCCCGAAACTTCGCCGCCCGATCGGAATATACCCAGGGGTGTTATGAGTGAAAATGTGTATAAAAATAGGTAGGTACTTTTTGTTCTTTAGTAAAATGTTAGTAAGTAACATGAGCTTTTGAGGTATCGTTTTCTATGTTTTTGGGGACGAGAAGACCGAATATGAAGTCGATTTTGACCAAAGAGTGGAAAATTGAGGATCTACCAAATGTTCAGCTCCCAAAATTGATTTTTTATTAGTCAATAACCTGGGAAATCCTCTGAAATCACCATCGCTTTGTATAATAACGCTAGAAAAAGTGTCAACACGTGGATCAAGACGATTAAATTGCACTACCAATGATCAAAGACGATTTGGAAAAAAAAGGAGCGTACCTAATTTGGGTTTTGGGGGCCAAAATTGGTGGAAACCATCAGAAATGGCTATTTCAATTATTGCACATGAATGAAACAATAAATGAACAGCCAACATTTCTGTAGGTATGTCCAATAGAATAATAAGCCCATGTGACAAAGACCTAGGTTTTGATTTCGATTGCACAACATCATTACTGTCACTATACTCTGATATCCTCCGTCTGTGGAGCTACAGGGAGCCAACATGACTTAACCACATATTGAATATCCATAGCCAGAGAACTCTGTTGAGTCGCTGTTGAACTTCGTGAAAAATGCTAGGTACTTACTACAGTTTACGGAGGGAAATTCAAATGCCAACTGAACACATGATTGAGTTTTTTTCACTCTTAGTGTTTCCAGGCAGTGGCCTTATGGCCACAACGCCCCTGGTCACTTTCCTAAATTGCACTAATAAAATAATTTCTTTTAAATTAGGTGCTATTGCAGGAGAAGGGCAGATATTAAGTAGACAACGATTCTGCTCTGACTCGATACCTTTTTATTGGGTAATTAAGGAATAAAGTTCCAAGAAGTTTTTTTAAGGGGAAACTAGATTAACCAAGGGGGGGATTTATATATTTCTCGAAGAGTGACAATTTCAAGGGATGACCTATCGGGCTACCGCAGAATTGTTAAAAGGATGAAATGGTTTCAATGTCGAGTGATATAAATAAAAATGAGGGAGGTGTGGTCTTACCTTGCTGAAGGCAGGAAACGGATTGATTGTTCTCCTTCCTAACATTGGGACGGGTGGCACCGTTACTGAGTAACAGTTCTGCGTGCTCATGCATTAGGAACTGTTACAAGTTTCTCTACATGGGTAGTGGATTTTGGAAAAGGAGCACCCAAGTACTGAAGTGGCTGCTTACTTTGTTGATGTTGAGGAACCCAACCGAGTCGCAGGTAGTGAGAACTTGCTTCGCCGTTATGAGAACACCCGTCGCCACGCGGGTGCTTTCTCTCGACCCGCTAAGAAAGCTGATCCGAACGACAGATGGAAATTCTCCCTTTTGAGCTACTCGTCCGTTAGTCACACCGTCGGCGACAGCAGCCAAAACTATCAGAAAGGTTGATAGTCTGATGACTAGCTCGACCATTTTCCTGGTTGCAGTGGAATTGTAAATGAATTCGTTCCTAGCGTTGCACTGGATATCTACAGTGGCATAACAGTGGCATTGTTTGCCGGACATTATGATACTACGTAGCAAGATGCAGATGATTATTACCAAATCAACATTGAACTACCGCAATTGTCATTATCCTTATCTATATGTCGGTAGGTAACCAGGTTAGAGCATTCCAACATGGAACAAATAGAATACCATCCTACGGTAAATAATCAACACCTATAATAGAGCGACAGCTTGTGATATACTGCAATACTGGGCTGTTTACAGGGGTTCAGTTGCCCAGAAAGCCCCAGCCATGACTTGGAAGATCTTTCAAATCTGTGGCATCAACAGTCCATGAGACAAGCGGCTGTCATGAGCGGATTTTCCCTACACTACCGAGGAAGGTTTAAATTCATGACACCCTCGGTTTCTCCAGTGGTTTTTTAAAATTCGGTGTCATCACTCAAGAACCTAATAAGAACCCTTCATATATAGCGACCCTTCGTGTGGTGGCTATGTGTTTATCATATAAGCGACCTTCTTGTGGTGGCTATGGGTTAATCATATAATAGCAACCCTATGGTGGTTGCTATTCATATAATAACAACCCTATGGTGGTTGCTATTTATATAATAACAATCCTATGGTGGTTGCTAGTCATATAATAACAACCCTATGGTGGTTGCTATTTATATAATAGCAACCCTACGGTGGTTGCTATTTATATAATAACAACCCTATGGTGGTTGCTATTTATATAATAACAATCCTATGGTGGTTGCTAGTCATATAATAACAACCCTATGGTGGTTGCTATTTATATAATAGCAACCCTACGGTGGTTGCTATTTATATAATAACAACCCTATGGTGGTTGCTATTTATATAATAACAATCCTATGGTGGTTGCGATTAACCCTGTGGATTAATAATATAATAACAACCCTATGTTTTAATCATATAAGAACAACCCTATGTGGTGGCTATGTGTTTATCATATAAGCGACCTTCGTGTGGTGGCTATGTGTTTATCATATAAGCGACCTTCGTGTGGTGGCTATGGGTTAATCATATAATAGCAACCCTATGGTGGTTGCTATTCATATAATAACAACCCTACGGTGGTTGCTATTTATATAATAACAACCCTATGGTGGTTGCTATTTATATAATAACAATCCTATGGTGGTTGCGATTAACCCTGTGGATTAATAATATAATAAGAACCCTATGTTTTAATCATATAAGAACAACCCTATGTGGTGGCTATGTGTTTATCATATAAGCGACCTTCGTGTGGTGGCTATGTGTTTATCATACAAGCGACCTTCGTGTGGTGGCTATGGGTTAATCATATAATAGCAACCCTATGGTGGTTGCTATTCATATAATAACAACCCTACGGTGGTTGCTATTTATATAATAACAACCCTATGGTGGTTGCTATTTATATAATAACAATCCTATGGTGGTTGCGATTAACCCTGTGGATTAATAATATAATAACAACCCTATGTTTTAATCATATAATAACAACCCTATGTGGTGGCTATGTGTTTATCATATAAGCGACCTTCTTGTGGTGGCTATGGGTTAATCATATAATAGCAACCCTATGGTGGTTGCTATTCATATAATAACAACCCTACGGTGGTTGCTATTTATATAATAACAACCCTATGGTGGTTGCTATTTATATAATAACAATCCTATGGTGGTTGCGATTAACCCTGTGGATTAATAATATAATAACAACTCTATGTTTTAATCATATACGAACAACCCTATGTGGTGGCTATGTGTTTATCATATAAGCGACCTTCGTGTGGTGGCTATGTGTTTATCATATAAGCGACCTTCTTGTGGTGGCTATGGGTTAATCATATAATAGCAACCCTATGGTGGTTGCTATTTATATAATAACAATCCTATGGTGGTTGCGATTAACCCTGTGGATTAATAATATAATAACAACCCTATGTTTTAATCATATACGAACAACCCTATGTGGTGGCTATGTGTTTATCATATAAGCGACCTTCGTGTGGTGGCTATGTGTTTATCATATAAGCGACCCTCTTGTGGTGGCTATGGGTTAATCATATAATAGCAACCCTATGGTGGTTGCTATTCATATAATAACAACCCTATGGTGGTTGCTATTTATATAATAACAATCCTATGGTGGTTGCTATTCATATAATAGCAACCCTATGGTGGTTGCTATTCATATAATAACAACCCTATGGTGGTTGCTATTTATATAATAACAATCCTATGGTGGTTGCGATTAACCCTGTGGATTAATAATATAATAACAACCCTATGTTTTAATCATATAAGAACAACCCTATGTGGTGGCTATGTGTTTATCATATAAGCGACCTTCGTGTGGTGGCTATGGGTTAATCATATAATAGCAGCCCTTCATATATAGCGACATTTCCTGTGGTGGCTATGGGTTAATCACAGGTGAGTAATGGGTGGTCGTGTAGGTACACAGAGTAGGTAACCAAGGTTGCCAGACGAAAACCCCCTAGCTCGAGCAAAACCCTCCTAAAAATCTTGAGATGTCTTCTAAATTACCATTGCTTCAATTTTCTCTCTTTGTATTAATGGCTCGAGTTAATATTATCTAGTCATCTACCTCATAAGAATAAATAATTACTTAGGAAGTTCTATTAAGTCATGACATAGGTAGATTTGAGAATTACGCAACTGCGGAGATAAATATAAATATGAAATGAATCAGCACACCCACAAACATTTCTGTAGGTTAGAAACGTGTGAGAAAGCAACGAAATGTCAATGAGATCCAAAGGTGTCAAAGCATTATGTAGAAATTTATAAGCGCTATAATTCAATAGCAAAACAATTAGAACAAAAACAAGTTGCGTATTAAATTTCAGAACATAAAAACTGAGAGGTATAAACATTATGTATAAGGCACGTACCTGTGTTAAATTACCTATTATGTTAAGAAAAGTAAATAAGCTACCTATGTTACCTGAATAGAAATACATACAATCGTGCAGCAGTTTAGAGCAAAACAAGTTGCATATTAAAACTGCTAAAAAAAACCACTACTACAAAAACCAAAATTACAAAGAACTGAATTAAATTGTTGAACAATTAAGAATTATTGTGGATTGATATTGCGGCCCTTGGGTTGGTAAAGTTCTTTTTTGCATGCCTGATTTTCCTCGAAATTCCCCCTAAAACCCCCTCAACTGAAAAAATAAAACCCCCTTGATAATCTTTCCCCCTAGATTTCACCCTTTCGAAATAAAAACCCCTGAATCTAGGGGGCAACACAACCAAGGAATACCTGCCACTTCAAGGGCGTGGTTTTTAAGAGACATTCGGTAGGTATTCTATCGGATCTTTTTGTCAACGTAGGTAATTATGTAGGTATTATCTTCTTCGTGGGTGGCTGGTACCTATTAGATTTAGGTAGAAATTTTCCTTGAATCATTTCTGCTTTCAATTCAACTTTCCCTGATCGAATTTCATGATTTACTTATTTACTTACGTAATGATTTTATAAATAGCCTATTCTATAGTCCATCCTAGCCTAGCCCAGTTCCAGCCTAGCCTAGTTCTATAGTTCATTGAAGGAAGGTGCTTGAAATGTTGCTTTGAATGTGTAGGAAGCACAGGAACTTCTTCATTATCTGGTATACACCAAAAAAAATTCTCAAATTTTGATTAAATTATTTAATAACGTTTCTCAACAACAAAACAACTATTGCATACTTGTACCATCTATTCAGAAGTCCCAAACAACCTGCTCATTCACGGGATAGTTTCTGGGATTGTTTATCTTTTTTGAGATGCGAGCGCTAGCGAGCATCCAGATCGCTTGACAATGCGAGCGGCGGAATGGGAACTAAACTTCTTGTACACCCACCGTCTTGTCTGACTGAACAATCGATGTATTTGAGATAATGGTAATTGTTGTTGAGAAACGTTATTAAATAATTTAATCAAAATTTGAGAATTTTTTTTGGTGTATACCAGATAATGAAGAAGTACCGAAGCACAAAATGTAAAACAAAAATTGAAAATATACGTTCCAGTGGTAGAATACAGTCATTTTACGATGTTTGAAGTGGGATTCGGTTCGTAGCCTGTTGATTTGCCCACTTTGAGGCTCCGAGCAGTACAATGGACTGCCCTGATTGTACACTGTACGTTGGAACTTAACGAGGATTCTTTGTTGAGAAGAGAAGTGAGTTAGCAAAGTTACGTGGAACTACAAATCTACTTGTACATTATGCAAAATGATGACTGTGGAGAAACATACCCTATTTTGGACATATGTTTCCTGACTGGTCCGTGGTCCATACACAATTTGAAAGCAGCTTAATTCTTACTTGTAATGCCTGTTGTTTTCAAAGATTCCATATCACTAGGCTGAAGGTGCCAATGCTGTTCTGTGTACTATGACTGGTAGTGGACTGTGGCAGTAACATTCCTGTTACTGGTGTCCCTCGACTGGTTCACACGACATTTCCTTAGATTTCGACTGCAAAACATTTTTTGAGTTTAAATTGAAAAAACCACAATGAATTATGCTATAGAACGTTTTCACATTTTACTCAAATTGCTGTTACTAAGTAAAACGATCTGCTTGTTGTATTATTGTTATCTTGCATGTTGCTAGGAGAAGTCGAATCGCTAATTTTGGTTGTTAGGCTTTTCAAAAACTGTTGAACTGTATTCGAACAACTTCCGCTGCGCCAATTTGGCTGGCTCAACCTGCCGCTGCGATCGCTCTGTTGTTGTATTTGTATCGGCCTCCAACCTCAACAGGGAGTAGATATTTTCGTAGGACTTCATCAAAGGAAGAGCAATGGTTCTATTATCTCCAGTTCTAAAAAGATTTGAATTGAAGCGTACTGCCAAAGTAACCTCGTGTCAAAATACAACATCATCAATAATAGGTAGAAGAGGAGTTGATTGGTTGGTTAATTTATTATAATGATTATCGATAAGTCCTCTTCGAGGTGATTTTTATTGGTAAATGGTTCCAGAGACCGATGAACATTCGCATCAGAATCCTAATGAAATAGTCTGTAACAGGGGAAATCGTCGTTTTGACTTAAAATGCTTGTGTTTGCGTTTTAGAAAAATGTGTAAAACTTCTTTGTACAACCTAATTTGACCTAATTTAAAAAAATGTAAAACCTAATTCGACGTAATTTTTTGGTGCATTCCTATAATATTATTATAGGATATCAAGTGAATAAATGTTAAATGTCCCAAAATTTCGTACTACGTTCATTACCTATTGATGGTGAATGCACCAAAAAATTACGTCGAATTAGGTTTTACATTTTTTTAAATTAGGTCAAATTATGATTATATAATAAATTATACTTATTGATACAATTAATTAATTTTCATAGCACCAAAAGGTGGTGGTGGTGGTTTATTTTGGTATATTGGCAATAATTACTGCACCAAAGTTTGTACATGTGTGTAACGAGAGTATCTCCGAAACGGCTCGAACGATTGATTATGTGAGATTTGTCGATTTAAGCGTTCAAAATAGGTGATACGGACTTTCAAAGCATCGCAAAATACAGTACCTGCACGCTAACAGTATTCACGTGGCTGGCCTTGACATTTAGTTAGGTAGGTATTTCTCTAGATAAACGTATCTTCTGCAATTACATTTTTCACAAAAGATGAGTTATGCGTGGTAAAATACGTAAAGCAACAACTGATATCCGGAGCACTTCCAGCTCGTATGACGGCAATAAATCATCTAACATAATTCATTCAATTTGAGAGATGTGACCGATAACTCGAGCGTATTTAAACGCTTGCTGGACATCATTCTTCCTCTTTCGCAGAGTTTCCTATTGAACTACCTTGCTCTAGGTTCCTCAGGAAAATCATCGCAAAATGAGGTGAGTCAGTATTGGTGTTATTACCTGCCTAAATGTTACCTAGGAACTCGCACCTTTTGCTGGATCCCTAGAAAAAATTCCATTTGTCTCGAACGCATCCGATGTAAGTAAATCCGTAGAGTTGCATCAAACCTCCGGAATGTCGAAATTCATGTGGTGGGGGGGGGGGGGGGGGGTTAAGGGCCTCTTATAGTTTTGGAAAAAAATTGTAAATTCACTGTATTAATTAGGAATTGCCCCTATGGCAACCGATCACAAAAATTCATCAGATTTGTATAAAAAATAAAATTTTAAATTAGGTCAAAATTTTTTAAATCAAAATGCCTTCCGTAGGGGCATTTTTGGAAGTCCAATAAATCATGAAATTCAGTAAACGCAGTTATAACTTGTAAAATGAGTGAGCAAACTTGTTCTAATAAATTTCAACGATTTTGAAAAAGGGCGTCAAATTTAGCTGCTGGCTCTATCATGGATGCTACTGGACGTCTCCCCCATATAAGATCCATGCGTTCTATCGCTTCACAGCTGAGCGTCTCCCCTGCAAGGTGGAAGGTGCAACACTGAGCAGAGGGATTTCGGTCGTTTCCTACTCAACCTTCTTCCATTTGTTTCCGACTTCCAATCTTCCAGCTAGGGGTGTGATTCCCAGGAACGGTTCCGGCAGGTACAGTGACAAGGATGTAACCGTTCCAACTTACCGGTACAGTTCCCTTATCGGTACACCCACAGAAAAGCACATACCCTTACACCTTGACATCCCTGTCCTGATTTTTTTGGACTTACGTAATGCAATAGATAAGTTATCCATTCAGGAACTGAGGCTGGTATTTGATAAACTTTAAACGATTTAAACGTGAGAGGGTAGTAGAGGGGTCGAGGACCCTGAGGACCCGCACGTGCCGTCAGAACTGGAACCATTATGCTGTACTCGGACACCGATTACAGCTCCATCTTTCCCGGTCCAGTTACTCAATAACTGGAACCATAGTGTCATACTTGGAGACAGAACGATTCCATCCTTCCCGGTCCGGTTCCATCCTTCCCTGTCCGCTTACCGGTACGCGTGTACCGGTAAGGGCCAAGATGTTGTCACTGCTTGGAACCGTTCCAATACGAGACTTGGTTCCACAGTCCCGGTACAGCAGTACCGACCCACCCCTACTTCCAGCAGTCCCTGCTCCCTCCTCCATATCAGAAATTACTGCCAGCACTATTCTTCTCAACTGCATTCCATCACGATCAGACTATAACTTAAATCACTTGCGGCGGAGCAGTGGAAATCCATAGCAAAAAACTACAGGATAAAAATAGAATGGTCTATTTCCACGTAAACTAACAAACTGTAGACCGGTTTCGGTTGTTAAACCATCATCAGTACATAATAGTTTGTTAGTTTACGTGGAAATAGACTATTCTATTTTATCCTGTAGTTTTTTTTATCAGACTAACTTTCGGCTACCTATGCATGCGCAAACGGAAAAAATCAATGTTTTTTCGTTATTTACTTTATATATCTTGGCCTTTTAAAGCATACCCAACTAATTCTGTTAGTCCATGTGACCCGAGTCGTTTAGTCATTAACCCATGCATGGACCCACCCACCCATCCACTGAATGAACCTACCCAACTACTCCATACGTTCATGTGATTCAAGTGATGAAGCTATACTGCATACTCGAATTGGCAGACTTTTTTTTCTCGTAATAATGAACCAAAAAAGCTGCTCAGTTCTTATCACATGGGTTTTATTATTGTATTGGACATACCTACAGAAATTTTGGCTGTTCGTTTATTGTTTCTTTCATGTGCAATAATTGAAACAGCTATTTTTGATGGTTTCCACCAATTTTGGCCCCCAAAACACGAATTAAGCGCTTTTTTAAAAATCATTGATAGTGTCATTTAATTGTCTTGATTCACATGTTGACACTTTTTCCCAGGTTTTGACTCATGAAAAATGAATTTTGGGACCTGAACCTTCGTTAGAACCTGAATTCATCACTCTTGTCCCAATCAACTTCATATTCGGTCTTCTCACACTAAAAAAACATGGAAAACAATACTTCATTTAAGCTCATGTTCACTAAAACACCAAAAAAATCCTCGAAAAACCCTATTTTTACACCCATTTTTCACCCTTAACACCCCTGGTTATATTCCGATTGGGCTGCAAAGTTCCAGGACCCAACTAGGGCCCAAATGGAGCCTGTGTGCGAAAGAACGAATTTTTTATACCGAAAATAGAGGTAGATGTGCATGATGACGTAGATATGAATGAATTAGATACATAAATTGAAACGTAAATTAAAAAATTTGAGGGGGTGTTATAAAGATTTTGAGCGAATGCATAGGTGTATTCACCGAATAATAAACCAAAAGCAGGAAGTATACCATTGTGACAGAATTGATTGATTGAATTGATCAATTGATTGGAATTGGTTGATTAATTTAATTCATTGTAATCTCAGTAAGAATAATTAGGCCCTGTGTGTTCGTTTGTTTCAGTTGTTCTCATTGCAGTCCTGCCATTAAGCAGCTGGCAACTCTGTTGATGATTTGCGCATTTTCTGTGCACGTTTCCAAGTCTTATCCATCCCAGTTTATGTTGCACGGTGAACAGGAGTCGACACTTGAGTACACCTTCAAGGAAGCGAACGTAACATTCAGAATTACACAACACAATCATCCGGGATACATCCGATGGGAGGTGAATGGGGATGAAAATATATTCGTATGGAACGTGGAGGAGAAAAAGTTGTACTACTTTTATCCGAGGACAGACGAAGACTACAAATATCATTGCACCTACCAACCTGTCGCCAACCTGAATTTCAGATCGGTCCCCGATTTGAATTACTAGCGATTGGTGAGCAGGGATCAATTCATCGAAGTTTGGGAGAGGCTGGTGTCTAATAAAGATTTGCTATTTGAAAAGTTGGTGGTTCAGACTGATGGGATGCAGCAGTACCGTCAAATTTCGGAAAGAAAAATCGTCGACTCAGTGGGGCGAGTTCGTAAGCAAGCTGTGTACAATACCACATCTCAGAGTTGTAGCACTTGCAGATTGTCGAGGGAATACTTCCCTCCCTCACATAGCCCATGCGAGAAGTCAAATGAAACATATTATACGCCAATGTTTTTCTCACATCAAGTATTTCCAGTTCAATATCGTCTGAACAGTGGTATGAGGAATATTTATGACGAGTACAACCAATATGAAGACTTGTACCAAATGACACTCATGACAGGATGGGTTATGCATGAGGGACTCTCTGACACATTGTTTGTCCCGGACATGCTTGCAAAAATCCCACCGGTACTTGACTGGAGGTCGGCAGGGGCTGTTACTGCCGTTAAAGATCAGGGCAGATGCGGGAGTTGTTGGGCTTTTTCAGTTGTTGCTGCTATTGAAGGACACCACTGGGAACGTTTCGCTAAATGTCAATTTGTCTAAGGTTGTTCTAATAAGCTCAATGAAAGGCGCAATGTAACATTTCATGTATGAATGTTTGTTTTAATGAAATAAAATATTAATTTTTTTTCTCTGATTCATTCGTACTGTCTAGACCTGACGCCATGCACCAGAGTGATGTGTATATATCACTTTGCCATACTTATAAAATAATTTAAACTTGAAACGTTGGAGAGGTGATGAAATGATATTGACTGCTTTCAATATTTCTGTTGTTTTTTTGCAAAGATAGATACCAGTTAGACATACGCAGTTAAGTATTTTATGAAAACCTTCTCTGCAAATCATAGCGCGAAAATTTCATCCATCTACACTTGGTACACTTGGTCCATGTAGTGTACCTTATGGTTCAATCAATTTTACTAGGTGCCTAACTCTTCTTCGTCAGCGTTGCTGCTCTGGTACAACCTACTAACTACATTGACAGGTGCAGAATGATGATCCAGAAAATAACATAAGAATTACTTGACCTTGCGTTTGAGGCACGACTGCATTTGAGTCCGATAAAAATAATCACGATATAAATAATTCCTATAAGGTATGCTCGCACATTACACCTAGTTACCTTATAGGCAGTAAATAAGAACAGTGCCAAGTATGGCGCACGGGTAGACATTTTTTTTTAAATACCATTTTCGAGGGGGTTGGCAGAGCATGGAAGGGTGGTGGAGGGAGGAGAACGTTTTCAATGAGCGCCGTAGGCGGCTCACAACCAACTAGGTACTGGAAAATACTAACCCGAAAAAAACTGGGGTAAAACTACGAAATTTGCAGGTACCAGGGACCAGTTTGGTATCTTCCACTCAATCTTTGTTATATTTCTTTCCCTGCAATACTGAAAATACTGATCAATAAGCTATGTGTGGTAGCAGTGAGTAAGATTAGTTCATTTGAGGGATTCAAGTTCAGTTAGTTCACTCCTTGAAAGGAGTCGTTCTTTTGAGTTATTTCAGCAGTTCATTCTAGTTCCTTTTCGTTTCCATTCACACGGCACAAGCACTGGACTCGAACGAAGATAAACGATACCAACTTAGTTCCTGAACGACAGATACCAACTCAGTTCCTTATTCCTTTGAACTGTCGTTCCAAATACTATAAACTCCTTGTGTAGTAGCCAACTCAAGTAGTATTAATCCGCCCCATCTGAATGACTCCTAATGAACTAAAAGAACTGTCGTTCAGTCGTTCCTATCAAGACCTCGTGTGTAGTAAAGGAACTATCGTTCTGTGGGTACCTACTATAAACTCCTCAGTATTATTTCGCCCCATCTGAATCTCCAAAGGAACTATCGTTCAGTGGATACTATCAACTCCTCATGTAGTCTCCTCTGTTCCTATGAACTGCAAGAACTAAAGAACAAGAACAGTTCTTTAGTTCCCCCTTCCTACATCCATCTCTCGACACTGGGTCCTTTATTATTTTACTCTGTGGTTCTACTGAACGAACGTTCATTGAAGTGAACTAAGTCGAGGAGTAGTTCATTTGATGGAGTTATTTCTTCAAGAGTATTTCAGTCGGGAACTACCCACCTCTAATGCGTGGTACATAATTGAGTACCTAGTGGTGTTACCCATAGAAGAAGTTTGATAGGCACTTGACAATAGGTCCTACCGATGAGAACAACCTGTGTGTTCTAAGGAAAATAATATACCTCGGACGCGGTTTTTGTATTATTGTACAGATAATGCAATTTTGAAATTGATAGGATTCTCATGCATAAAAATACAGCGCATCAAATGGCACACTTTCAAGGCAATGGAGTCTTGGATGACCGTGAAAACTCAACCTAAGCAGGTAGGTACCTATAAACCACCTCTTTTGTTGTGTACTGAGTAACTGGATGGGTCATGACAGCTTCACACTCATCATCCAAATGGGTTGCTCATAGTTTTACTAGCAGTTCATTACGTTCGGACAACTGAGAGAGAACACACTGATAGATGGCGGTGCCCCACAGTGGGCGACTTCCACCGGACTGACAACAAACACCAAATTTGGTGGAACTGGGAAGGTCGGTAATACACTGATACTCAAAAAGCGCTGCGAAGTCCTTGTCATATGGGTATATTATTCTAGTGGACTTACCTACAGAAATTTTGGCTGTTCATTTATTGTTTCTCAAAAACACGAATTAGGCTCCTCTTTTTTTTTTACAAAACATGTTTGATAATTGATAGTGACATTTAATTGTCTTGATTCGACTGTTGAAACTACTTCTAGTATTATGATACAAATGTATGGTGATTTCGGACAATTTCCCAGGTTTTTGGCTCATAAAAAATGAATTTCGGGAGCTTAACCATCGTTACAACCTCAGTTCTTCACTTTTCGGTCAAAATTAACTTAATATTCGGTCTTCTCGCCCTAAAAAACATGGAAAACGATACCTCACAAGCTTATGTTCACTAAACCCTCGAAAACCCCTATTTTTACACCCATTTTCCCCCCATAACACCCTGGGTATATTCCAATCGGGCTGCAAAGTTTCGGGACACAATTAGGGCCCAAATGGAGCTTATTTGCGAAAGAACGAATTTTTTAGACTGAAAATGAAGTAGATATGGATCATACAGCGAATGGACATTGTATTTTTGGAATCTGCGCGCCTTGAAACGTAAAAGAAAAAATTTTGAGGGGGTGTTATAAAAAATGTTTGCTGAGCGAATACATAGGTGTATTATTCACGGAATAATAAACCAAAAATGGCACACCATGATGCTACACAATCATTGGCCGAGTTTACAGGATGATGGCTTTTGAGAAGCAGGCCAGCTGCTGAGGTTCTGATATTCCATGGGGAGTGGGCTGTAGAGTCGGTTAGTTGGCTGGATGAATAACAGAGTTCGTGATAGTCGTCGAACCAAACAGCTTATCGTCTCCGCCGCAGAGTCTGCACTTCATGAACGTTGTACAATCCGATCGTAATATAAACGGTGGCTAGCCTAACCATTTAAATAAATTTAGGCTCAACTCAAGATGGCTTAACAGTACCTATTTTGATAAAATATAGACGGGATATGTCACACAACTAATAACATCCACTTGGTTGATTATTAATCATTATATGCATAATTTTTATTACTTCCATGTTCCTATTTGCGTTGATACCGTCAAAAATAGGTGTTAGGAAGTGCTCAAAACGATTTTCTAGACGGTTTTTCGCTTTTGGTGTCGCTCCGTACCTACGTATGTAGAAAATGCAAATGGTTATAACTTCCTCAAAATGTGGTTTTTTTCTTTTTGGGTTTTGTTCAGCTCGTTGAACTCTTCAGTTTGAGATGAGAACAAGCTTTCTAGGTGGAAAAGTAAGGGAGTTATGATGGGTTTTCTAGATTATCGGTTTTTTCAACGATAACTGCCGTAAAAATGGACCACAATTGGTGCGGCTGGACCCAAATATTCCGTTAGGATATAGCTACTTATAGATCATGCTTACTGAACTTGAGCTGAATCGCATTCGACTGGCTAATTCTCAGCAAAACATTATTATGTCAATGCGTCCAACATTTTCAGGCTGAAGCTGGAAAATTAATGATTTTTTAATTAATTTGTAATAAATAAATTAATTAATCAATTAAAAATAAATAAATAAATTTATTAACATTTCATAAATGTTTTAAATTAGTTTTTAATAAATAAGTTCATTTATTAATCAAAAATAAATAAATAAATTTATTTATTATTAATTAATTAATAACATTTTTAAATTAATTTGACAACCACCATTTTGTTTAACATGCTTAGTATTACCTCTATTTTGAGTTTATTTACTCAAAATATCACTTTGACTGCTCATTAATAATGTTACCTACAATACATTGGGAAGTGTGCCATTTGACGGGGGGGGGTTTCAGCTGATACTGACTGGTAAGTAGTACGGAACCATCCAGCAGAATGCGTCCTAGGCGTCTAGTGGGAGCGCTATGGACCCACAGCTTGTGTTAACAACTAAGACCACACATGGCGCCAACTTCTTTCCTATTCTTTGACAAAAATAAGATTTTCGTGGGTTACAAATTCTGATTTTCTTTTGCCAAATTCTTTTATTAACGGAAATTAACACTTACCGACCGCATAATGAGGTGCTTATGTCAAAAAGTAGGTAGAAAAAAGGTAGATAGTGTGAAACTTGAATTTCTGAGTTCCCGCTAGAAAGGACAAATTATGTAAAATTAAGTTCAGCTCAGATCCAACTTACAGCGCCACTGCATCGCTTTAAAGGATGTACAGAACTTCAATGGATGGAACCACAAATTTATAAATGAATTTTTTAAGAAGTCCTTAAAATCAAACTGAGGGGTTGTTGAAGGTTGCCACGAAGTTTTGCCATTTCTAATGTTGGGTTGTTGGCAGCACTGCCACCAAAGCTCTGCACCGCCTCCTTAGGCCAACAGCCAGTCAGATGTCAATATACCTGATACGTCGATTCTTGCCGTGTTTTTAGTTTTAATCACCCTCATTTAAAAAATACCACTCATTTTTGCAAACGGGCTTCAAACTCAATTTTTCCATGAGTTCTGAATATTTTTTCCAGAATGAAAATTTCAATATGGCTGACAACCGAACAGGAGAAGTGTGCGCAGTAACCTCTGTGCAGATACAGCGGAAACTATCTGGGGATTTTGATATAGTATCCATGATACTGCGTTGCAATAATCCATTTTGCGTTGGCCAATAGCATTGCAGAACGCGTAGCCGTGTCGGACTGCCGTACAGAATTGTGTCACCATGTGAACCTAGCTTAAGGCTCTGCACCAGACTTTCAAAGCTGCAGAAGAAATCTCCCTAGTAAGGTAAAAAGGCGGCTTCTGGCTCACCCCAGGCCCTGCGGTGGTGGATCCGGGGAGGGGGCCCGAGGGTGGTGGCCATATTTATAGGGCTAGAACCACGGGTTCCCTAGCACTGTCGAATTGTACATCTCCGTACACCAGCGACCATTTGCGGTATTTTCCCACTCTACCCTGCCCTATTGTCGGAACCCGTGCTCTTTCCAGACCAATCCCTATCCACCCCAACAATTTCAGCCCTTTCTGAGCCCCTGAAAGTTGAAAGTCGACTCTCTAGACTCGATTATTGCTCAAACGGTTCAGCCGTTCGGCTGTGATACAGTCAAACTTTCTCAAGACACCAAAGATAGTGGAGATATGGGGCTCTGGCATAACTGTAATAGAAGTCACCCAGTGATGAGTCAGGTGGCTCCGTGCGGCCTTTGTACCCTCCTCTCCTCTCCATTCAGTCAAGACCATTCGAGCCTGCTGAACTTTCCATGGAAACCGATGTTACATGACCGATGTGGGTAGTATTTCTATCCATATTACCCACAGGTAAGTGAATTGACGTCATGATAATACTTTGAAAACCACATTTTCACATGCAACGAGGCACAGCCCAGTTATACATACCGTTATAACGTTCATAAAAACAAGAAATGGACAAATTGAACGAAAATTCAAAGAATATTAATTTTTATTGGCCAATTTTATCAAGTATCAACAACGGTTAACTATTAAAGTTAACACAAAAATATCTTAATAATAGTAGAATTTTCCAAAAGAACAACTTGTCAACTGCATCAGTTGTGCCTATAGACAGGTATTAGTACATGGAATGTTCTTGGTGGGACTTGGGTCCTTTCTCTAATAAAACATTTGAATATTCAGAATCTATAGGCTGTCAGCCAGACAAACGAATTCCAGACTTGCAGAAGGTTAATATTAATTTGATACAGAGCAATAAAGAAGTCTTACAATTTTTCCACGTGAGTTGCAAGATACTCATCAGTAGTAGCAGTACGAATACTGTACCACTAATATTAGTTGCACTACTAATAATGACCATTATTTTCGAACGGTTTTACGTAAAAATTCAATTTTGAGCACTCAAAAACAATCCGTGGATTTCAGTTATAACTTGTGCAATGTATGTACTACTTACATACCTATCCTACGATTTTCCATGTGAACATCAATTCAAATCCCTTCTTGCGAATTTTCGAAGAAAGTTTGCTACTGCAATGGCTACGTAGGTAGGTACCTACTTATTATTATTATTAGTAGTAGTGGTAGTACGAATAGTGCCACCAATTAATAGTAGGTACCTACTACTAACAGTGGAAGTTGAGCCTATGACCTTTTTCGCAAACAGTTTTACGTCCAAATTCTATTTTGAACACTCAAAATCAACCCCTGGAGTTCAATTTTTGCATGTGCCTACACTTATACACCTACTTATGTTATAGGCCACTGGTATGTTACAGGCCAAGGTATCTATCTTCCTCAGAATGCGATGGAAAATACTACATTTTGCCAAAATGACTATAATTACATAAATATGGGCCAATCCAAGGACCAGTAATTGTGGAACATATAAATCTGATCAAATTTATGTAAATCACAAAATTGTAATGATAAGTAAATTTGGATCACAAAAAATGTTTTGAAAATTCTGTCTTACAATTGAAAGATCATGTTATAAATCAAAAGATTGACACAATACATGTAAGACGACACTAAAATAGAGGTACCTAAGTGGATAGGTGTAGGTACAACCCCTATGTAAGCAATCAACGTAACATACAAATCCATAACGGGGAGAGAACTGTTCAAATTTGAGTTTTTATACTTCAAAAGTTTAAGGTTAGCTTGTCAGTAGGTAGATATGTACACTTCGAAAATTCGCCCACAAGGCCATGCTACAAAACTCAATTTTCCCCCATCAGTACAGGGGGAAGTGGCCGCAGTTTCAAACTGTAGGTACAACACACACACAACAGGTAACAGGTTACAACTGTAACCTGTAATTCATTGGCGTTGTTTATTAACAAAATGGATATATGTAATAACAATTTCACAAACCCTAAACTTATCTCAAAACGTTATTACTTTGATTCGTGTATGCCTTAAATTTATATTCCACATTCGTATTGCAACGTCGTGAGGAAAACAAACTGAATACAATTTTATACAACATTCGAGAGAGCATTGTTAGCTACTATTTAATATCACAGCCTTTCCGATTATTTACAATATTATGTACATCTTCAAATAGTACAGGTGCTGATCTACAAGAGTTACTATACAAACAAAACTCAGCGGTATCAACTAGATTTTTTTTGTTATTCTCGTTTTAGCGACGAATTCGAATTTCCTACGACCAGAGATCATTATTTTTGTAATCAACGCCATATAAAAATTACTTAACTATAACAACAATGCATTAAATCTATGTATAAAAGAGTGTGATAACATTTAAATTCGACAAAATCAACAATAATATACAGTTTTATGTAGAATATTATGGCAGATACAACCTCTTAAAAATAAACTTCATTACAAAAAAAAAATTGAATGATTTAAAAAAAAAATGACTGAAACATAAAAATAAAATGAACTGCCACACTATTCAAGAAGTTTTTAGTAGAAGTATCGAAAAGTTGTTCAGATATTTGCACACTGAAAGTTGATTATTGATTTATGATTCCATGAAAATGGTATTGCATAGGCCGTGTAGTTCAATGCAGACGGTATTGCACGTTGGGTTCAGAAATCTGCAATGTTCACCAGAGTCGGCCCAGGTCATCTCGGGCAGAATTTGAAGTAAGGGAAGAGGAAGCAGTGGAGGGACAAGAACCTGGAAAAAGACAAGATGATGGAATTAGAGAAGCTGTATCGTGAGATTTGGCCTTAGCTAGTACGGAAGGCACACTAGGCACTGTTTCCGTATGCCTAACTGCCACAGGTAGGGTAAAGTGGGGTAATGGGATCCAGGGGTAATTGTTGTGGGCAGACAACACTGGTTCGTAAGGAGATGATGATCCGGAAGGCGACGTCACCCAGCTGATAAGTGACGTGGAAGGAAAGGAAAAGGAGGGGGAACGGACCCGTGTCGGGGTACTGTAGGCTGTGTGCGTGGAGCTATCGCTGTTGGCGTGACGAGAAGTTGAATGTATCACCGCTAAACCACGTGGGAAACGAAGGCGTTGGGTTGGGTTGTGCACTGACCCGCCAACAGTAGTATTCTCCACGAGAACTGCTGTTTGAACTAAAGAAATCAGGGATAATAAAAAACAGGGGTCTCGGTTTAGCGGTGATACATTCAACTGGTCATCACACCAACAGCGATAGCTCCACGCACACAGCCTACAGTACCCCGACATGGGTCCGTTCCCCCTCCTTTTCCTTTCCTTCCACGTCACTTATCAGCTGAGTGACGTCGCCTTCCGGATCATCATCTCCTTACGAGCCACAGTGTTGTCTGCCCACAACATAATGGTATCCTTCAAAGTTTTAGAAAATCTGAAGCCTTCTCCAGTAATCCAGCTGACTCTGAACTCTGTTGGGAAGCTCAGGAACTAATCTTATCAACATTCGGTCAGCTGATCAAACAAATGCGCTCATTACACGTTTCAAAGTTTTGAAGCTTGAAGGTGTTTTCTTATAATTTTTGCCACGTCTTCAAAACTAGGTAAACCGCTCACTTTGGTTTATCATTTTCATTAATAAACCTTTGGAATCGAGCATGAAAAAAAAAAAAAAAAAAAAAAAAAAAAAAAAAAAAAAAAATCTAAACCCCCTCAAAATTTGATGGTTTACGTTCCAAGGTATATAGAATCCGAAAATGCAATAAAAAAATGTCTGTCTGTCCGCCGTACGCCGTACTGAGCACTTTTCTTAGTTAGGTACCATGAAAAAAAATTGATGAAATTCGGGTTATAGGTTCCATTCGGGGGTCTAGTTGGTCCTCGAAGCTCTGCGTTACTGTCAGTCATCTCTAAGGGGTTCAAAATAGGGGTTGAAATTTTCAGAACGCCGTATCTTGAAAACTTGCGATAGAAGGGTATGGTTTTTTTTACGTTATTAAATTTGTCTTGAGCTAAACAATTTTTTGAGACCACCCAGAGCGTGGAACAAAAAGCTTCGTCAACAAGATGGTGAATCAAACGGTATAAATCCGGCCTGGATATCATCACTAGGGAGCACCTGATTATAATCAAGGATGGCTGTATGAAGTTGAGTTGGTTGTTCTGCGACATTATTTCATTTGATAAATGATGGATATTGGATTTTGTTGGTAGGTACTTCTGAAACTTCAACAAACGTTGATGTAGGTACTTATTATTGATGGGTAAATTATTACACAATGGTAAATTATTACGCAGCGGCAAATTATTACACAACGGTAAATGATTACACAACGATTCATCAACCAAGAAGGGGCTGGATTTTGTTGATCGGTACTTTTGCAACTTGAACAACCGTTGCAGTATTATTGATGGGCAAGTTATTACACAACGGTTCATTATACTTGACCACGAGGGTAGGTATTGACCACAAAAAAACAGTGATCTACGCAGAAGGGGCATCTATTTCACTCCACATCAACAACTTTCCTTCAGAACTTCATTATTTGCGTTTCTTTTTGCTATTTTAGTTAGGTAGTAACCTACGGAGGGTCTGCGATCTACATAATATGTATAGAATAGTACACATTATATTATATAGAAGGCTATACAGAGAGCTGTGATCTGTAACAGAAGGGTAATCTGTACAAAATAATAAACCGTTGTGCAGGGATTTGCAGCGTGTTGTTTGCTTGTTAAATAAACAAACGTTAGAACTACTCTCTACCCTTCGATTCGTGTTTAGTTTTTCAAAATCCGTTCCGAAAGGTGTCAGCGTGTCTTTCACCAAAATGTCAACAAGTGGGGTAATCCTTGGTTATGGGGTAATGGGATCCGCTATTTCGATCCCCCCCCCCCCCCCCCGCTAAATTACCAAAAGAAAATCAGCTGATCCGATTACAATTTTTTGCTTTAGCGAGGAATAGCAATTAGTAGGTTCGCTAACTGGTAAAAACAAGTTCGAATTACTTATCACGATTATTATTTCTATTTGTGGCAAAATGAGATCAATGTCGCATATGCACGACTATTCTGGACGATGCTATTGAACGACAAAGTTAAGGGTATTCCTTTCCCCCACCTTACCCTACTCTGAATTTTCCCTTGTTCAAACAGTAAAAATACAGCTTACATAGAGCGAGCAATGAGATATCGATTCAGGTGAAACTATCGCTAATAATATAGGAAATAAAATTACTATGATTAAATGTTGTATTTTATTGTGGGCAACGAACCTCTCCGTTCAAATTCAAATTATTTATTCAGACTATTTTTTCAGAACAACAAAAAATACAATAAATATTGACTGATTGAAATGAGTTAAAGGCACCAATCACGGATACTAGACCAACGCATTAACTTTTTTTAAAGTATATGAAATGTTATGTAGGTAAGTACTAGGTATATGTAAATAAAAAAGTTTGTGTAGGTAGGTACATTCAAAACGATCTGATTAGCTACAAAACAAAAAAACCACAGTCATGCAGCATGGCTATAAGAGCGAATTTTCGAAGTTTTCGGCATCTTCCTCCTCCGCCTAAAATTTTCTGAAAATTAATTTTCGGCCAATGTTTTCCCAACTTGATACCATACAAAATTAAAACAGGAGTAGTTTTACGCAAAGTAAAATTTGGGGTGGAAGGAGGGGGAGGGGGAAATCAAAAATGTTTTGAATACCAGAAGAGTAGGTATTGGATACGTAACAAATTTTTTGTTCCATTTTTTGCCGAGTAACACCTCGGTTTGTAGATTTTCCAACGCTGAACACGATGGTGAAGTCAGAATTGCGATATCCCATTCCGTTATCAGATTAGAGCAGACGAACCAGGAAGAACATCTCAAGAAATAACCACGTTCCTTCATCTTCAAAGTGCTCCAGTTTGAGAACGGAATGAGATATCGCAATTCTGATTTCACCATCGTGTTCAGCGTACAAAAACCTTTAAAATGAGGTGTCACTTGTCAGACTTTTTCATTTTGGGAATTTATGGGTAATTTCCCCCCCTAAAACTCCCCAAAACTCCCCCTTAGAGTGACCCGATTCTGCCCATCTTCGAACTTAGCCTGTCGATTGCCAAGACAGATTTTTCGTGCAAATTTGAACTTTTTATCTCAATGCTTTCGAGAGTTATCGTCTGGAATGACACATACATATATAAATATATAAATATATATATATATATAAATATATATATAAATATATAAATATATATATATAAATATATATATAAATATATATATATACATATAATTTTTGGTGTCTTTCGGCAGTGAATTCAGGATGGTCTGAAACGGATTTTGGTATAAAAATCTTTCGGAAATTCGAGTTTTAAAAATTTTGGACCGAGAACAATAGCTTCCTTTTCTTCGAAAATTCGCTAAAACTAGGTACAAATTTCGCCAAAAATCGAAGGAGGTAAGCAATTTTCGGGGGGGAAAAGCCTGCCAAGCGAGTGGGAGGTATGTTTTTCTCACATCGTGGGTGTAATTATTATAATTGGATGGTTAATCAAATATTAAATTCATATAATTGGATGGTTTAAACATCAAGAGCAAAAGTGAGTTAAATTAGAGTTTGTGTGGGTCAAAATAGGTACGATAGGGAAACGATTGAAAATTGCCCTACAGTCTCCAATATAAAACAGAAACTGAATAAAACCGAATAAACTCGAGGCAGAAAATACTATTGCAATGTTCTGCTAAAATTCATACGAGTACTCGATGATAATAATGTGTCTTCTACGGTGTCCAAGTTGGAACTGAAGTAAGGAAAATTAATGAAATTGCCTTGATGAAACTCGAAAGGCCTAAGCCCTCTTTTTCTCATTTGAAAACTATTCACAATTATTTCATGTTGTACCTTCACATTTAAATTCCAATAACATTTAAATCCCCCCACCACCGGAATTAAAATTTAAGCCAGGAAGGTTTCAATCGCGGACCTAATGAGCACCCAAAGAGCCGATTTCATAGTCATGTTATCACAGGTACACAAACTACACCTACACAAACTACTAAACTAATTTTATTAACAATTTTCTTGGGCCATCAACGTTAAATGTATAATTTACAAACATTTCCTAATATTCAGCAATTTCCAAATTAAAGGACTGGGTGGACCATCTCGCTTTTGACAGGTTGCTTTTTGACTTTTAGTACAAAAATTCATCGAATTTAATAATACACCTTTTGGTAAGACATCTTACGATGTGGAATAATCAAACAAAAATGAACTTTGAGTTTACCACCAATTTATATTCAAAACGAAGCTTATCGCTCAAATTCTGAGCGACAAGAGGGTGCTCAGAATTTGAGGGAAAAACTTCGTTTTAAATATAAATTGGTGGTAAACTGAAGGTTCATTTTTGTTTGTTTCATTATTCCACATCGTACGAAAATTCTATTTGTACTAATAGGGTTGTAGGTAACTACCTACAAGCTGAAAACTTCGATTCGTGCAAGGCCATTGCTTCACCTTGTTTATATTTATCATTGATCGTCGTTTGTTGAATATAAATTATGCTATTTTTTGAACTGATGAATAAGTTGTAAGTTCGCTTCGCTTGCTAATTAGGATTTCGAGAAATATATTTTTGAGTTGAAGTGAATCCGCGCTATTCATATATTAGTCGTCCAGCATAAGCAAAGACAAATTGGTGACCCCGACGCTTCTGTAAGTTGAATCGACATAAATCTTCTTACCTGATCCCGGAACTTTGGTAAGTTCGGATCTTATAAGAACGGATATAACGGTAAAGGCTTCAGTAATGATTTGCGTGGTTGACATAAATAAATGAAGAGTAAATTGAGAAAGGTTCCAAAGAAAAAATTTTAAAATGTTCCGTTGCTACGAGTTTCCTCTCAGTTTTCTGAGCAAATTATGAGCACAATAACGTTTAATTGAACGTTTGATGAAATAATAAGGAAATATTTGAGAAATGAATCACAATCCTACACCATAATATTATTTATGATGAGCAGACCAAAGTTTTTTTTTTGTGTGTGTTTGGCAGGTACGTTTATATCCCCTCTCCAACAGCTACTCACCTAGTTGGATCTATCCTGGTGTCGAATCCGTCGATCCTGACCACGTTCATCTCGTCTTTCGTGTATCTCGAGTAGCTGAACGTTATCTGAAATGAACAGACAATTTGGTGAAACGCTTTTACAACAATTAGCGGTTTGGTGGTGTGCAACAATAAATTGGTGTTTTGCACAACGTGTTTCCAGCAGTTATTCATTTCAAACCCTTCGAAAATTCAATATTATATTGCGCCCAAATATTGAGAAAAACAAATTGGGAGCCGGCTTACAGAGTGGTATTTTCAAGCTGTATGTACCAGGTTCAGGTTGCGTTGTGTGTGTAGTTTTTGAATACTTGGGTACTTCTGCATAACTACTTGAACATTTGGAAACAGTGCAAAACAGAAGTTCCAACGGTTGCTGATGAATGTTTGTCTGAGCGGGGAAAACTTCGACTCCAACACATTTTGCTGAGATTTACAGGGTCGTCTGTGAACGATCCACATGGTTTTTGGTTTATTATTTTCAATAATAAACCTTTGGAACTGACTCAAAATTTGACGGTTTACGTTTCAAGGGACGTAGAATACAAATACCGAATAAAAACAATCCCGTCCGTCTGCCGCACGCCGTCCGCGGCTTTTTCCTTAGTTTCCATGAACCAAAATTCATGAAATTTGGTATGTAGGTCCCGTTTGGGCTCTAGCTGGTCCTCGAAGCTCGGCGTTACTCCCACTCAACTCTTGAAAAATAGGGGATGAAATATCCAGAGTATCCCTATCTAGGACAATTGTATTTTGAAGTGTGGGTTTTCTCGCATTTTTAAATAGCTGGATTTTTTCTGCATTTTTGAGACCATCCGGAGCATTCTACGGTGTTGCCATAAAATTTGCTATACGATTTGCCGTAAAGAGTAGGGTGTATGCAGGCATCAAGCTGTGTTGAGAGCGCACATCACTGGCCTCTCGGCTAGCTGGGCGTTTATAGCACAGTGGTCCAACTGACGGACTGATACACCAAAGTTCCAGAGATCGAAACCCTACCGGGACTGAATATTTTTTCACTCCACATCGACAATTTCCCTTCAGAACTTCATTGTTTCTGTTTCTTTTTGCCGTTTTAGCTACTGTTTGTCATCGACAGAATTATTTTAGCAACAGTCAACACGTGATTTAGGTAGCTACCTATTAACGAGTAGCGGGTTCGGTACTAAGGAACGGAGGGTCTGCGATCTACATAATATGTATAGAATAGTACATACATTATATAGAAGGATTATCTATACAGAGAGCTGTGATCTGTAACAGAATGGTGTTCTGCACAAAATAATAAGCCGTTGTGTACGGACTTGCAGCGTTTTATGCGTATGAGCCAACTTGAAATCCTTGCAACGCTCATAACCTCCTGATTCTTTTCAGAATTTCAGTGGAATCTACTGCGATCACGTTATATCTGACGGAGCCACGCCTCGGCAAACTCATATTTTTACCCCAAGATATTTTGAGGCAACAGTTCGTTGAGTCACACTTCCAGCTCTAGAAGGTCCAGCCGGAGTGAGAAACCTGTTGTAGACTAATACCAGATATCTATGAACCTATCTACTCGTATAAATATCTCTTACAGCAATCTTCCCCGTGGAAATACAGGGCGTAGGCGCCTACGGTAATTTTCAACATTCTCCAGCAGCCTCGTCAACTTGGGTTTTTGTAAGAATCAGATTGGAGCGCATCAATTTTGAAACGATTTTTAAAAAAATCAGGGCTTCCATCTGGGGCTTTAGAGCCGAGAAAAAAGGTTGATTTGAAGGGGATATCGGAGATCTACATTGAGCTAATCACTATCATCAGAGGTCTGGGTAGGGTGTGCGGCCTCCGACCAATATCCTTCCTTTTTGACAGCCCGTAATTAAAAACTACTTTTAGAGCTCTCCTTCAATATCCACCCCCGGACTTCGGGGGCTTTAATCAAGCTACCGATCGACGGTGAAATGTCAAAAGTTACTGCACCCGTTTCACGGACATTGAAAGGTAGAAATCATCTAAATCCTAAGTAAATTCCTAAGTAGATTCGTAGGTAGCGATTAGGAATTGAAGGTGATTTGATCGAGCAAGATCTACAGACACAAAATAGGTAGTGATTAGGACTTGAAGGTGATTTGGATCCAGCAAATGGCACAGATCTTTTGGCTAAGTGCCTTAAACGTCACTGCGTTGGTGAAAAATGTCATGTGAATCCAGCTAGGTTCACACGGGGCGGAAATTCGGTAGGGCAAATCGTTCTGCAATACTATTGGCCAACGCAAAATAGATTACGGCAACGTAACACATGGATGCTATATCAAAATCTCCAGATATTGTCCTCTGCCCGAACCTCGCCGGATCTGCGCAGAGGTTACTGCGCACACCTTTTCCATTTGGTTGTTCGCGCCATATTGGAATTAGACGTTTGATAGGTTATGATTCCGCTCATGGATTCCACCTCCGTGCTGCCATGTGAAGCAAGGTTACGGCAACGCGTTTGCCGGACTTTTTGCCGCAGAGACGTTCACAAGGCAGTACAGAGATGGAATCCGTGAGCGGAATCATAACCAATCAAATGTCGAATTCCAATATGGCAAGAACAACCAAACGGGAAAGCTGTGCGCAGTAACCTTTGCGCAAATCTGGCAAGGTTCGGCAGCGGAAAATATCTGGAGATTCTGATATAGTATCCATGCGTTGAGTTGCCGTAATCCATTTTGCATAGGCCAACAGTACTGCATAACGATTTGCCATACTGAATTGCCATGTTAACCTCGCTTGAACATCTCTGCAGAAAAAATTCCGGCAAACGCGTTGCCATTCCGGATTGCCGTACTTACCTGATTTCCGCCCCATGTGAACCTAGCTTAACAATATTATTATTCAACTGACATACAAGAAGAAAACATTCTACCTAACTTATTTAGTCGAATAAACCCACCAATGGAAAATTATATTGGTTATTTTCAATCATTCATTCTTTCAGCACGAATTGCATTTTTACGCAAGAAAATTCTAGTAATTACACACATTATTCTTGAAGCTGAAACAGGGTAGGTAAATGAAAAAAGAAAGAACTCAACATACCTTCTTCGCGTAAAACCGTCCATAATACGATTTTATAAACAAAGAACATTATCAAACACCCCAACTTTGTCAAATGGCACTGTAATCAGCAGTCACCAACAACTGTAACTGCGTCGTCAATTTCCTCTTCTTTTTTGTAATTTTTATTACAGGTGTCGCGATATAATTATATTAATGTGTCAACAACAACAACAACTAACCTGATCGTGAAATGTGTCAGGCCGAATGAACTTCATGGGCTCCAAGTGCGAATGGAATTGGTCGATGATGGTCAGAGGTTTCTTCAGCAAGTGCTCTGCAAAACGGGAACATAAGAGTCGTAGGTGAGAAACATTCACATGACAACGAATCATTAGATTTCAGTTCAAATTGTGATGTAACATGCTGGAATCCCATGGCACCTACAACTGTACTAGGTGATTCTAGTACGTAGTAAAATGGCTGTTGATATGAGCTTTGACTTGAAAGGCCACTTAGATCAATTTACATGGCGAATACAATGGTAAGTTGTACCTCCTGGATGTCCTTTCTACCATTTTTATCCCGTCGAAGACACCTCTAATTCACTCTAATTCGCAACACAAAGCCTAGCTTTAAGGTCGCCATAGAAAAAGAAGGAATGCATGAGCAAGCAGTTCATAATAGTGGAATAATAATTCACTGAATTTAAAAGTTAAAATAATAGTAAATAGTTGCACTTCAGGTAGGCGCATATTTAGGTAGGTACCAACTACGGAATTATATTTTGCCCCACTTAGACAAAGGTACCTAGTAAAATAGGTATCCAACTAACTTAGGAACCATATTAGGAACTCAACTAGCAAGAAAAGAGTGCGTATGTTCATTGGAGGTTGACTAACTAACAACGACAACATCAGCACAGTACAATTGGAACGAATATAAGAAAACGTTCTTTTGAGGAACTCAACTGACAGATTAATAAAAAATTAAAAGCGTAATAAAATACTCAAATAAAAAACCCTCACGAACCATATTCCCTCCTATCCAAGAATACACGATAATATTTTATTATTAGGATGGTGGGTACGTAGGTTACCTACCGAACTAGATACTTATTTGCCTATTAATTAATTAATTAAATGAATGAATAATACTGAATGATTATTTAGTAGGTACGTAAATAATATATATTACAATTAAGCAAATAGAAGTATTTATACCTAGAGCTTGGCTATACAATATAATTAATTTTTTTCAAATTTTTGCTTCCTCACTACCTACCGGAAGGTAGGGAAGCCCTGGATTCGTGATTGAGTAAAAAAATTATGTTCTCCAAAATGAAAATTTCCAGTGCCATTTTGTGTTTCAGATATCAAGGAACATTTTTGGTTCCATGTCCGTCTGTCAATTCTTTGCAACGCCCATAACTACCCGAAATAATGGTCGAAATGGGTTGCAATTTGGAGGGTAGGTGCGGGTTGGTCACAGATGGTCCCATACCAGAATCACTCAAAAAGTACAGTAACTTTCGTCAGTGCTGCGCAAACGTGAAATACATGAAACGCCCATAACTACCTTAAATATCGTTGAAATGAGTTCAAATTTGGAGGGTAGATCAGGAATGATATTTTGATAGTTTCATATGAATTTCATTGGAATTGCACTGTAACTTCAGTCGGCACATGCGCGGACGGAATGTTGACATTTCCTTGTAACGCTTCCAACTATGCGAAAAATAGTCGTAGAGAGCTGAAATTTTGAGGGTACACGCGGGTTGGATCGCAGATGGTCCTAAATCAAAAAAACCACAGTCATGCAGCATGGCTATAAGAGCGAATTTTCGAAGTTTTCGGCATCTTCCTCCTCCGCCTAAAATTTTCTGAAAATTAATTTTCGGCCAATGTTTTCCCAACTTGATACAAAATTAAAACAGGAGTAGTTTTACGCAAAGTAAAATTTGGGGTGGAAGGAGGGGGAGGGGGAAATCAAAAATGTTTTGAATACCAGAAGAGTAGGTATTGGGTACGTAACAAATTTTTTGTTCCATTTTTTGCCGAGTAACACCTCGGTTTGTAGATTTTCCAACGCTGAACACGATGGTGAAGTCAGAATTGCGATATCCCATTCCGTTATCAGATTAGAGCAGACGAACCAGGAAGAACATCTCAAGAAATAACCACGTTCCTTCATCTTCAAAGTGCTCCAGTTTGAGAATGGAATGAGATATCGCAATTCTGATTTCACCATCGTGTTCAGCGTACAAAAACCTTTAAAATGAGGTGTCACTTGTCAGACTTTTTCATTTTGGAAATTTATGGGTAATTTCCCCCCCCTAAAACTCCCCAAAACTCCCCCTTAGGGTGACCTGATTCTGCCCATCTTCGAACTTAGCCTGTCGATTGCCAAGACAGATTTTTCGTGCAAATTTGAACTTTTTATCTCAATTCTTTCGAGAGTTATCGTCTGGAATGACACATACATATATAAATATATAAATATATATATAAATATATAAATATATATATAAATATATAAATATATATCTAAATATATAAATATATATAAATATATATATATATATACATATAATTTTTGGTGTCTTTCGGCAGGGAATTCAGGATAGTCTGAAACGGATTTTGGTATAAAAATCTTTCGGAAATTCGAGTTTTAAAAATTTTGGACCGAGAACAATAGCTTCCTTTTCTTCGAAAATTCGCTAATTATTGAAGTATACTGTAACTTTCGTCTGCGTATGCGCAAACGTGAAATACGTATAACGCCCTTAACTATATTAAATATCGTGTAACATCCAAAATCTCCAGATATTTCGTGTAACTTGGAGGGTCAATGAGGAATAATACTTTGATGGTTCCACATGAATTTCATTGGATTTGTATTGTAACTTTCGTCTGCACAAGCGCGAACATAAAATGTTGACAATTTTCTTGTAAGGCTTCTAACGACGCGAAAAATAGTCGTAGAGAGCTGAAATTTTGAGGGTACACGCGGGTTGGATCGCAGATGGTCCTAAATCAAAATTATTGAAGTATACTGTAACTTTCGTCTGCGCATGCGCAAACGTGAAATACGCATAACTTAACTATATTAAATATCGTGTAACATCCAAAATCTCCAGATATTTCGTGTAACTTGGAGGGTCAATGAGGAATAATACTTTGATGGTTCCACATGAATTTCATTGGATTTGTATTGTAACTTTCGTCTGCACAAGCGCGAACATAAAATGTTGACAATTTTCTTGTAACGCTTCTAACGACGCGAAAAATAGTCGTAGAGAGAGAGCAGGATAGATCGCAGATGGTCAAATAAAGTCAATATCATCGAAGTCGTACCATAACTTTCGTCTGCGGATGCGCAAGCGTCAGACCCTCGTAGCGCCCATAACTATCCTGCAGATCATCGAAAAGCGATGAATTTTGGAACACAGATGGAGGAGAGGTGTTGGATGGTCTCAAATGCATGTAGTAACCCATGCATGGATACTCCATCTGTCCACCTGACTGAACCTACCTAACTATTCTAAAAGTTCGTGCGATTCAAGTGAGGAAGCTGTACTGCCTACTCGAATTGGCAGAAGTTTTGGTTTATTATTCTATCAGCAATGGAATTGAATGGAATATACCCAGGGGTGTATGAGTGAAAATGTGTATAAAAAAAAACCACAGTCATGCAGCATGGCTATAAGAGCGAATTTTCGAAGTTTTCGGCATCTTCCTCCTCCGCCTAAAATTTTCTGAAAATTAATTTTCGGCCAATGTTTTCCCAACTTGATACCATACAAAATTAAAACAGGAGTAGTTTTACGCAAAGTAAAATTTGGGGTGGAAGGAGGGGGAGGGGGAAATCAAAAATGTTTTGAATACCAGAAGAGTAGGTATTGGGTACCTACGTAACAAATTTTTTGTTCCATTTTTTGCCGAGTAACACCTCGGTTTGTAGATTTTCCAACGCTGAACACGATGGTGAAGTCAGAATTGCGATATCCCATTCCGTTATCAGATTAGAGCAGACGAACCAGGAAGAACATCTCAAGAAATAACCACGTTCCTTCATCTTCAAAGTGCTCCAGTTTGAGAATGGAATGAGATATCGCAATTCTGATTTCACCATCGTGTTCAGCGTACAAAAACCTTTAAAATGAGGTGTCACTTGTCAGACTTTTTCATTTTGGAAATTTATGGGTAATTTTCCCCCCCTAAAACTCCCCAAAACTCCCCCTTAGGGTGACCCGATTCTGCCCATCTTCGAACTTAGCCTGTCGATTGCCAAGACAGATTTTTCGTGCAAATTTGAACTTTTTATCTCAATTCTTTCGAGAGTTATCGTCTGGAATGACACATACATATATAAATATATATATAAATATATAAATATATATATAAATATATATATATATATATATATATATACATATAATTTTTGGTGTCTTTCGGCAGGGAATTCAGGATGGTCTGAAACGGATTTTGGTATAAAAATCTTTCGGAAATTCGAGTTTTAAAAATTTTGGACCGAGAACAATAGCTTCCTTTTCTTCGAAAATTCGCTAAAATAGGTACTTTTTGTGTTTTAGTAACATGTTAGTAACATGAGCGTTTGAGGTATCGTTTTCCATGTTTTTTGGGACGAGAAGACCGAATATGAAGTCGATTTTGACCAAAGAGTGTAAAATTGAGGTTCTACCAAATGTTCAGCTCCCAAAATTGATTTTTTATGAGTCAAAAACCTGGGAAATCGTCCGAAATCACCATAAATTTGTATAATAGCACTAGAAAAAGTGGATCAAAACGATTAAATGGCACTACCAATGATCAAAGATAATTTGAAAAAAAGGAGCGTAACTACCTAATTCGTGTTTTGGTGGCCAAAATTGGTAGAAACCATCATAAATAGCTATTTCAATTATTTCACATTAAAGAAACAATAAATGAACAGCCAACATAATATTAGGTGTGCATAGAATAATAAACCCAGGTGAAAAGGACTTTGCAGCGTTTTATATTTTATTTACTCAGTATTAACCACAGGTGTTCGTTCAAACAATCTATAATCTATAAAATATCGGCGCAACTCCACCATGGGGGAATTATCCTGAAATTGGTATGGCGGTATTGCCCCAGTAAAATTTTCAAGGTACCTACCTAAATAATCGTCAAAGGCTGTTATTTTTGACTAAAAACATTTAGTAATGCATGGAAACGAAAGCTAAAGAATTTTTCCACACAGCCATGCTTAACGGTAATAAAGAAAACTATAGAAAACGTTTAATTACCAAGCAAATTCACCAACAGCAAAACTAGACTGTCAAGCTCCAAAAACAACGAACTCGCTTATTTCGATTAGGTACGACTTGGTAACTTGGACTATAAGAGTTGTCATTAACAAGGTTAGAAATTCAAGGTAAAGAAATGAAACTGGAAATGTTGAAATTTGAGGAAGTGACAATTTCTTACCAATGATGTATCCCATAGTCACATCGTCCGGGAGGCGGATCTTCTCGCCGATCCCCATGAAACGACCACCACTGCAAAACAAGAACAAAAAAAACAGCTTTATTTTCAGGTCTTCAATTACAAATTCGAACGAAAAAGGAGGAACAAAATTTAAAAAAAGGACGTCCTCAGAAAATAAATCTAGCAACTACAGTCATATAACCTCGGCAATATTAATTAATTCCCTGAGGACGACATAAAACCCGTTTCCACATCTACATTTCAAATTGACAACGAGGAGCGGGACATGTTGTATTAGTAATGTAACTTGGAAGCCAGTTTTAAACAGATGCGTAGGGAGAAAAGCCTTCGACTTTTAGCTTTTTTAATCGTCAGGAAATGAGATCGTAATTTATGTAGCATGAAGGATCGAGAGTGTACTGCATAATGGCACAGGCTGTGAGGAAAGATAAAAACACTTTTCACTGTAAGAAAACACAGGCTCGAGAATATTAATTTCAAAGTAAAATTAAATGGGATTTATCGGGAATAAATATCCATAATTTGTGATGAACCTGCACAGCTACATGGGATAGTTGCAGGACGCTGGCAGAAATCATTTCCATCGCTGCAGATACACGTAAGTGAAATGACGTTTTCAGATACACGTAAGAAGAATACGAATAAAGAAAACTGAGCAAGTTCCAGTCATGCAGCATGACCAAATAGGCGAATTTTCAAAGTAGAGACCATTCACTATAACCACCTACAAAATCAATTCTGAGTGTGTTCACACTTACGTGAATACCTATTTACATATTTTCAAAATGTCCTTACAAATTCGAGTTCCCCGCCCTACCACTGGTTCTTTCCTCCTTCAAAAAAAGAATTGGCGCAATTGGCGCAAATGCACAAATCTGACCTACACACTGACTTCTTGAATAGGTTTGATCTGCAATTGTAACTGTGTTATGTATTTAGGTAATTACTATCTTGGAATATGGATGGCATAGGTACTACATACCCATACATGAGACGCTGGGAGGAAAAGTGGTCCAAACGCATTTAAGGCAAATTTCGGAAAATGAAGGTTTTGCGTTTTAGCTTATGATAAATACGTACCAACAGAATTGTGCTTAATTTTTTCTTATTCTCAACCACAGGATGTTAATAAAACGTGGTATAAAAACAATATTGATTATTTTTCACAACAACTAATTTTACTGGCTCCATGAAGTTACAGTACCACTTTTCCACTTTGCTTTTCTCCAGATGCTGAGGAAACGTGGTACAACTCCATGACTTGTACCACTTTTCCACTCAAACCTTTAGCGCACTCAACTTCAACGGTGCTATTATACACTTGAAATGCTTCTAAAATTGCCATCTTTGACTGTTTTTGACCTTGATAAGATAGGGGTTACTGAAAGAAAATCACAATCGTTGGTTCAAAAATTTAATCCTTCCTTCTTTTTTTTAGTTTTTTTAATCAAAATAATAATTAGCGTTTTTAATCAAAATAATCAGCGGTTTTAATCAAAATAATTAATAATTTAATCATAATAAAGTTTCAGGATGCCTCAGACGTTTCTTCCCAATCTGCTGTGTGGTAATTTCTGTCGAATTATTCATTTTTTCTTGAAAACAAATTAGGTATGATCCTCACAGACACACACTAGGTTACAAACTTCACTAAAACTATGTACTTTTACGTCGTCTGCAGGCGCGTAGATTCAGGGGTACCGCGGGTAGCGGCGGTACCCCTGACGAAAAGAAGAAAAAAGGTACCTACACAAAGAATAAAATCCGAAAAGTTGAATTTGGGCGCATTCTGATGGATTCGATTAAAAACCAGTTTCATCGATTCTTCGTGGTAGGTTCAAATCAGAGATCGATGACTTCTTTGTCTTAATCGATACCACAAACTGATCGATAGAGGTGATAGAGCAGTATCGATTGTAGCAGAAATGACGCAATGAATGACGGTGGTTTTGGGGTACCGCGCCACCATTGCGGTGACAAAAGGTCATTGGCCGAGCCCGTGTGTCAGTGTGTCTCCTCGTCTTCACAATGATGGTTCGGTGTGTGTGTGTAGTTTCTAGTGGTAGTCGTCCAGTCAGCGAGTCACCGCACGTTTTGTGCGGTTCTGTAGTGCTCTCGTGATCACGCCTGATTTTCTCGATGCTATCGAAGCTGGTAGGTATAATCGATTTGTTTAGGAGCCCGAAGTCGAAAGGTTATGTTTATGTCGGAAGGTTCTGTGTTGTTTGTTTTTATGGCTTGCTTTATTGTTCGTTTTTGTTTCACTCCATCGTTTTCTTGATAATGTCAACTTGTTTTTTACGCGACTTTTTTGCTGCTTTCCGCTTCGAAAATGGATAGCTGTTGCGTGAATTGTTCCTTAGTTAGTCGATCGTTTAGTTCACGTAATTTTGTACAGAAATGTGAGATCATCAGGTTGGGCCGTTCAACTTCCCCGCTTCCAAACCTGTCGGCAGTCGTAAAAGAACATAATCGTGAGTACACACGCCATAATAGTATTTCTAAGGGTGTTAAAAGTTCCTAATTTTCTTTTTTTATTTAGAATAGGTGTAGGTAGCCAGGTCGCTATGGTTGGGTGGTAGGGGCGGACTGGGAGGACTTTACAGCAGTCGCCTCCCCGTTGGCAAGTCCTGGATACTGGCTATTTGCGTGGGAATTTTTGGTTTCTAACTAATGTTTGAAGGCTAATATAATAACACTGTACAATTCCCTTGAGCAAATAGCTTGCTAAGAACTGCTTTACTTTTCTGTCTTGGTTGAAGTGAATAATGTGCGTAGGTAAATTCAGTAGGAGACTTGGGATATAGGGGGGGGGGGGGGGGGGGGGGAATGGAGTGCGGTACCCTCCATTCCAGAGCCACGCTACGCTCCTGGTCGTCTGCACGTACGTTAAGATTGCTTGAAACTGATAACGAACGATTGCTTGAAGTGATAGTGAACGTGTGGTTCACAGAAATCAAACGGGAGCGAGGGGAAGCGTCAGCCTTGAGTTGTACCACTTTTCCTCAGGGCGCGCGATGTTTCGTCTAGCGGAATAACATAATGGCGCAATCTCTTGATTACCGTTCGAACTAGAGTCATACCACTTTTCCTCTGAATGGAGAACAACCTAAAGAACACCAAGAATGGTCTAACTCAAAATCGAGAAATTTTCAGTTAGACCACTTTTCCTCTCAGCGGCTCACATATATATCACACTCAAGTTGAATATTGCCTGTAAATGTATTGTTTCAAGCTAAAAGTACACGCTCAATCCAAACTAATAAGCTATAAAAATAGTTCGTAGAAATAGTTCAGTGACAACCAGCCCGTGGACGGGTCGTCAAGACCTTAGGGGCCCATTCATGAACTTGGTTTTCTCATGTTTCTGTACTTATATTCTTCATTATGTACTAAATATGTGTTTTAATAAAGAATTGAACTGACAAAAAAAGAGGCAATTTCCAGTGTGGTTTGTAGGTACTTCGTGATGGAGATTGAGGATGTGAGCAGGTGACCAGTAAGTAAATACCGAGGAAAACCACGGAAGCTTCGGTAGTTCACGAATCAACCGGAAATTATGCAGGTAGTTGGAAAAGGTGTAAACCCGTCACAGTTCTCGTTCTCATCTACCCTCTACATGTCGAAACGGGTTTTCGATTTTTCGAGACAATTCTTGCACATGCGCGGACCTACAGTTAAAATAAATACGACGAAACAGACCAAGCTTAATGTACTTACCCTACAAGTGCCACACATATAACACATATCGTAAGACTGCCGCACAGAGAACTAACTACGTATTTCCAATTAATTACAGAGAACGCCATGGGGTTAGGGATGACAATAACAACAACAAAAACGCTGCAAATCCCTGCACAACGGTTTATTATTTTGTACAGAATACCCTTCTGTTACAGATCACAGCTCTCTGTATAGATAGCCCTTCATATAATATATTATGTACTATTCTATACATATTATGTAGATCGCAGACCCTCCGTAGGTTAGTACCTAACCCCGTACTCGTTACTAGGTACCTACCTAAATCACGAGTTAAATGTTACTAAAATAATTCTGTCGATGACAAAAAGTAACTAAAACGGCAAAAAGAAACGCAATAATGAAGTTCTGAAGGAAAATTGTTGATGTGGAGTGAAATAGATGCCCCTTCTGCGTAGATCACTGTTTTCTGTGGTCAAAACCTACCCTCGTGGTCAAGTATAATGAGCCGTTGTGTAATAACTTGCCCATCAATAATAATTCAACGGTTGGTCAAGTTGCAAAAGTACCGATCAACCAAATCCAGCCCCTTCTCAGCAGATGAACCGTTGTGTAAAAATTTACCGTTGTTCAATAATTTACCGTTGTGTAATAATTTGCCGTTGTGTAATAATTTGCCATTGTGTATTAATTTACCCATCAATAATACTTCAACGTTTGTTCAAGTTTCACAAGTACCTACCAACAAAATCCTATAGTCCATCACTTATCAAATGAAATGATATCGCAGAACAACCAACTCGACTTCATACAGCCATCCTTGATTATATAATCATGTGCTCCCTAGCGATGATATCCCGGCCGGATTTATACCGTTTGATTCACGATCGTGTTGACGAAGCTTTTTGGTGCACACGAACGGCTGGACGAACAATGCTCCGGGTGGTCTCAAAAAATGGTTTAGCTCAAGACAAGTTTAATAACGTAAAAAAACCATACCCTTCTATCAAAAGTTTTCGAGATACGGCGTTCTGAAAATTTCAACCCCTATTTTGAACCCCTTAGAGGTGACTGACAGTAACGACGAGCTTCGAGGACCAACTAGGCCTTGAACGGAACCTATAACCCGAATTTCATCAATTTTTGTTTCATGGTAACTAAGAAAAGTGGCCAGTACGGCGTACGGCGGACAGACAGAAATATTTTTATTGCATTATCGGATTCTACGTACCTTGAAACGTAAACCATCATATTTTGAGGGGGGGGTTAGAATTTTTTTTTTTTTTTTTTCATGATCGATTCCAATGGTTCATTATTGAAAATAATAAACCAAAAATTTAAAAAAACTACCCGGTAAAAGTGTAATGATATTTTTGTGATGTATATTAGTTCAATCTCCTTAATCTCAAGTACAAACCTAGTTTTCTATTGGTGAAGTATACAGGTATGGGAATATGCCGAATTTCTCTCTTCATGGGCTCAGAAAGGGTTTGAGTTTCGGGGGCGGACATGACTTGGGCTTGGGTTCTAGAAAGGGCATGTACGAAATTTGACTCCAGTCCTACAATTAGGGCGCGGTGGAGGGAAAAAATACCGTAACTGGCCACTAAGCGATGAACATAAGAAGACGTCAACTCGATACATATTACAATAAAAATAATCGAAAATATTACAATAAAACCGAATAACATAGTACGGAGCTTTAGCAGTGGTAGGATCTTGAATGAAGGTGGTACAAAACCAAATCACAACACACAACCATTGATTGAGTTGGTAGGCAGGAACGAAATTTTCCGTTTCATTTGACTTGCCATAGTATTTTCCTGTTCATCTTCGTACCATTTCCAAATAATCATGAAAATGCACAGTTTGGAACTGGCTGTGCCACCAAAGTCGGATGTCCTGACTTGGATTCTCCAGTTTCACCTCCACATCCTACCATTTGCTATGGCTTAAACCTAGGAGAAAGTGCGTATCTCATCAGTTTGCAAATGGATAATAAATTAATAGCTATTTAGTTTTTAAAAAATGCACCTACCCCTGCGTTGCTATAAGTAGTTTTGCTACCTAATATGGTTCATAATTACCTGTATGTTTAATGATGATTACCCTCGACTTTGTAGTTTTTAAAGAAATATTACTTACAATAAATCAAAATAACCAAGTCGCACGTACCTTTAGTAGTGTGTACAATCCGAGAATGAAGGTAGAATCCAGTTCGTAGCACAAACCGCATACACAACCACTGATCAACGCCGGCCAATCACTGCACACTCGTTATTCATAGGATTGCCCTTATCACTTCACGGTCAATCGGCGGATCATCCCGAGGCGATTCGAGAAAAAACACAAAAAACCACAGTCATGCAGCATGGCTATAAGAGCGAATTTTCGAAGAAATAACCACGTTCCTTAATCTTCAAGGTGCTCCAGTTTGAGAACGGAATGAGATATCGCAATTCTGATTTCACCATCGTGTTCAGCGTACAAAAACCTTTAAAATGAGGGGTCACTTGTTAGAAAATAACATTTTGGGGATTTTTGGGTAATTTTTGCGCACTTTAAATGCTCTAATTTGAGAACGGATCAAGATATCTAAAATCCGATTCCACCATCGTGTTCAGCGTGCAAAAACCTTTAAAATGAGGGGTCACTTGTTGGAAAATAACATTTTGGGGATTTTTGGGTAATTTTTGCGCACTTTAAATGCGCCAAAACCCTCCTTAGAGTAGGCCAATTTCGCCCATCTTCGAACTTAGCCTTTCGATTGCCAAGATAGATTTTTTGTGCAAATTTGAGCTGTTTATCTCAATTCTATCGAGAGTTATCGTCTGGAGTGACACATATATATATAAATATATATATACATATAAAAAAGTGTTAAATTTCAGGAATCGTTTTAGAATGGTCTGAAACGGATTTCTATGAAGAAAATTTCCAAAAATTTATATTATTTAAATTTCGAAGCCATTGCTATAGCTTCATTTTCTTTGAAAATTCGCTAAAACACAATAATCTAGTCGAGGAATTATTGTTTAAAGATGAATTTTGACGAAAAACTACCACATACCTACCATCCGTCGCGGGTGATCGAGCGACTGACGTGAGGGGCGGCAAGGTGGGGAAGGTGGCGGTGAGGGGAAAGTAGGCACTTAGGTACTTTAATTATTTCCCCCTTTATTTTACCCGACTTATTGTCTTTACCTGTTTTTACCCTTTTCCAAAAAAATCCACGAAATGATTGAAGTTACCAATCTACGTGGCACTGGGTCTGCCCGCCAGAGCTTTCTCCAGATGTAGGTTAATACTTGGAATTTTCCATCTATATTATTGGAATTGGTCATTAATGCGATCTTGAATTTCAATAAACCACCAATAGTTGTATAGTTGGTGTTTTAATCGTTCCAAGTAACTAAATCATGTTGTGAACTGATGCCCTAGTCCCCTAGTGGCACAAGCAGTGCCACATAGATAAGTAACTTGTATATTATTTCTTCGATTGTTTGAAGCAGTTAGGAAAAGAAAAACACAATGAAAATTCAGGTAAATGTAAAAAAATAAAATAAATAAGTAACTAAATAAATTTTTAAAAATCGAGTGAATACTTACCTACCCCACCACGCCCAGCCACATTACCTTCCCCACCCTGCCGCCCCTCTCTATTAGTCAGTCTGGCCCGATCAACCGCGACGGATGGTAGGTAAGTGGTAGTTTTTATTCCAAATTCATCATAGAAGAATAATTCCTGGACTAAATTTTACTGTGTTATTGTGAATTTTCTCCTCGAATCGCTTCGGTATCCGCCGATTTAATCGGGAGAAGTGATATGGGCAATTCGAAAACCAACGTGGGTGCATTGTCGGCCCGCGCCGATGATGATTGTGTTCAGTGCTGCGATTTGGATTCCACCACCTTCATTCACCGACCATCCAATACTAAAGGTACCGTAAAATTTTGCTCTTTAGGTTTATTGTAAGTAATATTTTCTTTATAATTTATCATGTCGAGGATAGTAATTATGAATTTAGGTACCTATCTACCTACTTGGAAGTTTCGACCTATTTGATTTGAATTTCCAAAAACCATCTATAAGAGTTTTTAGTGTTCTCATCGTTCCGAGTACCTGTGTGAATCAGGAGAATCGTTGCTCTGGTGGCACAGCCCATGCCACGTAGACATACCTACCTACCTTACCTACACATTTCTTCAACTGTTTTGAGCAGTTCCGAACCGAAAAATACAATGAGTATTCAGATAAATGAAAGGAGAAAATATTAAGTAAATATACCTACCAAGGCCCACCCTGCTGATACTTTCTGAAGTCAGTCCGTTGATCACCCGCTACTGGTTGGTATGCGGTCGTCAAAATGCGTCTTTATTCCTGGATTACATTATATATAAATTATTTTTGGTGTGTTTTCTCCTGGAATCGCCTCAGTATTATCCGCCGAATAACCGCGAGAAGTGATATGGACACTCCGATACCTCACGTGAGTGCAGGTTGGCCCGTATTGACCAGTGATTGTGGTTTTGATTATTAGTGCTGCGATTTGGGTTCTACCACCTTCATTCACGGATCATCCGCTACTAAAGGTAAGTACAACTTTGTTACTTCCCTTGATTGTAAGTAATATTTCCTTATAACTATAAACGTGAGTGTAGTAAAATCACGAATTTAGGTATCTACTTGGGAGTTTCTACATATTTGATTGAAATTCGTGGTTAACACGATCTTGAATTTCCAAAAACTACTGATAAGGGACCTAGACGGTGTTCTCATCGTTCCAAGTACCTGTCTGAATCAGGAGAATCGATGCTCTGGTGGCACAGCCCATGCCACGTAGACATACCTACCTACCTTACCTACACATTTCTCTAATTGTCTGGATAAGTTACGAACCGAAAACATGGAAAACGATGTCTCAGAAGCTCATGTTACTAACATGTTACTAAAACGCAAAAAGTACCTATTTTTACACACATTTTCACTCATAACACCCCTGGGTATATTCCGATCGGGCTGAAAAGTTTCGGGACACAACTAGGGCCCAAATGGAGCATGTGTGCGAAAGAACGATTTTTTTAGACCGAAAATGAAGCCTGTACACGTGATACGGCGTACGGCGGACGGACATTGCATTTTGGTTTATTATTCTGTGAATAATACACCTATGTATTCGCTCAGCAAAAAATTTTTATAACACCCCCTCAAACTTTTTTCTTTTACGTTTCAAGGTGCGTAGATTCCAAAAATGCAATGTCCGTCCGCCGTACGCCGTATCACGTGTACAGGCTTCATTTTCGGTCTAAAAAAATCGTTCTTTCGCACACATGCTCCATTTGGGCCCTAGTTGTGTCCCGAAACTTTTCAGCCCGATCGGAATATACCCAGGGGTGTTATGAGTGAAAATGTGTGTAAAAATAGGTACTTTTTACGTTTTAGCAACATATTGGTAACATGAGCTTCTGAGATATCGTTTTCTATGTTTTTGGGGACGAGAAGACCGAATATGAAGTCGATTTTGACCAAAGAGTGGAAAATTGAGTTCTACCAAATGTTCAGCTCCCAGAATTGATTTTTTATGAGCGAAAAACCTGGGAAATCGTCTGAAATCACCATCAGTTTGTATAATAACACTGGAAAAAGTGTCAAGACGTGGTTCAGGACGATTAAATGGCACTACCAATGATCAAAGATAGTTAAAAAAAAAAAAAAAAAAGAGCGTAGGTACCTAATTAGTGTTTTGGGGGCCAAAATTAATGGAAACCATCAGAAGTAGCTATTTCGATTATTACGCATGAAAGAAACAATTAATGAACAGCCAACGTTTCTGTAGGTAAGTCCAATAGAATAATAAACCCATGTGACAAGGACTTTGCAGCGTTTTGGTTTATTATTCTGTGAATAATACACCTATGTAATCGCTCAGCAAAAAATTTTTAAAACACCCCCTCAAACTTTTTTCTTTTCCGTTTCAAGGTGCGTAGATTCAAAAAATGCAATGTCCGTCCGCCGTCCGCCGTCCGCCGTCCGCCGTCCGCCGTCCGCCGTATCACGTGTACAGGCTTCATTTTTGATCTAAAAAAGTCGTTCTTTCGCACACATGCTCCATTTGGGCCCTAGTTGTGTCCCGAAACTTTTCAGCCCGATCGGAATATACCCAGGGGTGTTATGAGTGAAAATGTGTGTGAAAATAGGTACTTTTTGCGTTTTAGCAACATGTTGGTAACATGAGCTTTTGAGGTATCGTTTTCCATGTTTTTGCGGACGAGAAGATCGAATATGAAGTCGATTTTGGCCAAGGAGTGGAAAATTGAGGTTGTACCAGATGTTCAGCTCCCAAAATTGATTTTTTATGAGTCAAATACCTGCGAAATCACCATCAATTTGTAGAATAACACTAGAAAAAGTGTCAACACGTGGATCAAGACGATTAAATGGCACTACCAATGATCAAAGATAATTTGAAAAAAAAAAAAAAAAGATCGTACCTACCTAATTTGTGTTTTGGGGGCCAAATTTGTGGAAACCATCAGAAATAGCTATTTCAATTATTTCACATGATACAAACAATAAATGTACAGCCAACATTTCTGTAGGTATGTCCAATAGAATAATAAACCCCATGTGACAAGGACTTTGCAGCGTTTTTTGAATCTACGCACCTTGAAACGGAATAGAAAAAAGTTTGAGGGGGTGTTATAAAAATTTTTTGCTGAGCGAATACATAGGTGTATTATTCACAGAATAATAAACCAAAATCGAAACATCTGTGTATTGATGTTTTTAAATTTCGACAAGCAACCACTGATGGTACAAAACATCGGAACTAAAACATTGATGTTTTTAAAACCGCCGATGTTTTTTCAAAAAACATCGACGTTTCTACTATGTTGTTACTTGTTAGTATTATGTTCATGTGTTCACTGTTTCATATCCAGACAAAAATCCACCCCGAGGGATATTTTCGAGAGGGAAAAAATGAGTTTTTAATAGAAACCTGTTTTTATAAAAAATATTGTTATAATGAACAACAGGTTGAAGAGAAAACATTTTGGTTTATTATTCTGTGAATAATACACCTATGTATTCGCTCAGCAAAAAATTTTTATAACACCCCCTCAAACTTATTTCTTTTACGTTTCAAGGTGCATAGATTCCAAAAATGCAATGTCCGTCCGCCGTACGCCGTCCGCCGTATCACGTGTACAGGCTTCATTTTCGGTCTAAAAAAATCGTTCTTTCGCACACATGCTCCATTTGGGCCCTAGTTGTGTCCCGAAACTTTTCAGCCCGATCGGAATATTCCCAGGGGTGTTATTAGTGAAAATGTGTGTAAAAATAGGTACTTTTCACGTTTTAGCAACATATTGGTTAACATGAGCTTCTGAGATATCGTTTTCTATGTTTTTGGGGACGAGAAGACCGAATATGAAGTCTATTTTGACCAAAGAGTGGAAAATTGAGTTCTACAAATGTTCAGCTCCCAGAATTGATTTTTTATGAGTGAAAAACCTGGGAAATCGTCTGAAATCACCATCAGTTTGTATAATAACACTGGAAAAAGTGTCAGGACGTGGTTCAGGACGATTAAATGGCACTACCAATGATCAAAGATAGTTTAAAAAAAAAAGAAAAAAAAAAGAGCGTACCTAATTAGTGTTTTGGGGGCCAAAATTAATGGAAACCATCAGAAGTAGCTATTTCGATTATTACGCATGAAAGAAACAATTAATGAACAGCCAACGTTTCTGTAGGTATGTCCAATAGAATAATAAACCCATGTGACAAGGACTTTGCAGCGTTTTCATATGAATTTAAATTCGCAAAGAACGAAGATTAGTGGGTTTGGAAAAATGTCAACATTTCTGATAGATAGTTACATGTTAATTAAAAAAAAAACCTTTATTAATAATTGAGCGGGTATAAACGTATAACAGAAAATAACTAAACAAATTGAGTGTGTGTGTTTTTCCTCCGTGCTCTGTTTATTATGCGGAAGTATGTGTGTGCTTTTCTTATAACAATTGCTCACAGCTTTTAGCCACGATGGTGCGTAGGCTGATGAAAACGTGAACGATCATAACAGAAAACAGGTTCATTTTTGTAGGTCGTAAGTTACAATCGCGAACTAATTGTACCAAGATCGATACTTACATCGAAGGGACTGATGAGATGATTTGGTAGGATTTGCAGAATTTTAAATTAAATCTGAAAAAGCTTATGGCAAACTGGAAGCATCGATATATCGCTGTTGTGAAACATCGATTGCATGGAAACACCAGCTGAAAAACATCGATTTTTTCCAAAACATCGATGTTTCGAAAACATCTATGTGTAGTTGCCATCCCACGATGGGATCCAAAACCCAACGGCCTTTTAAGCGCGAACTACAAAGGCGTACGAATTTGAAGTAGGTACTACCTACTCGTACCTAGGTACTTACCTTTGGTTTAAGGATAAATATATAGTACGTGCATATTATGGACATGTACAGCATACAGGTTCATGCGTAGCATTAGTGGAAATATATAGGTGATGTGATATTATGGTGATGATAGGTCCTTCCAGGGAGAACCTCGATTTAATGAGATCCATTCGTTCTTTCGAGAGCTCTACAACAAATAGCTGTCTTCAAAATTTTACTACCTTTTTCCACCGTTTCAAATCCTCCCTAATGAAGAAGTGAGCCTTAATTATTTCATTGGACAGGCCGAATCTGATAGTACCTACAACTGGTTGAAATAGATGGAGATGGGCATCTTTAATTAATCCCGAACCTCTTGTTTTTTGTTTTGTTTGTTTTTTCAATAGAAAAAGGGCTACACCGCCTTCCTTATCAACACAGCCTGCTTTACGGCCTGGGATCCATCTCCCTCACGTTTCTCTTTTTATTCCACAACTTTTACCTTCAGCTGCTCGTTCTATTCATAAAACGAAAATGCTGAGAAAATACTGAAGCTATTTTCGAAATTATACCATTATTTGTTGTCGAATTCAAATTTGAGCTTCGGAAACTCGTTCAGAATGCGACATAGACATTGGAAATCGTTTTAGAGGTATCAAAGTTCCATGTTGATAACTAAGAACCATTATGGGACGAGTTTTCGAATCACAATTGGCTAAGCTAAAAATCAACAAATTAGCCCTGAAGATGTTGAATAAATTCAACGAAACGTTGGCGTAAAGAAAATCGTTTTTCACTGACCGAACCTCAGGAACCTCCTAACTTATTAACTTAAAAACAATGGGGTAGGTATACATTTGAACTTAGCAATAAGCCCGATGGGGATCAACTGGTGATAGAAATCGGTACCCAACCATAATGGGCATAGAAGTCGCCAGTTGTTAGACCGCGGATTTTGCTAAGACTGGTTTGATTTGACTTAGAGTTTGGTTATTTCTTTCACAATCTTTTTAATTTCTTGATTTTTTTAAATTTTTAATCTTTTTAATTGTTATATTTTTCTCCTTCCCATGAAAATGAACACAATAGGTACCTATAGCCTACAAGCCGGGCTTCTAAAGGGCGCCTGGTACGGGCGGCGTTACGTTGCATGTAGAGACACAGGCATTCTCCTTGGCAGAGTGACTCAAGGTGTATTGGATTTTAATTCGATTTCATATTGAAATATTACATCACAACAACATAATAATAATAATAACGCTGCAAATTATTACACAACGGCTTATTATTTACCTGTATAGATGCCCCTTCTAAGTAGATCACTGTTTTCTGTGGTCAATACCATCGAGCTCCCCCTGGAGTACTGGAGCCGGCCCGGGAATTCAAGTTTCATAAAAATGCGCGGAATTAAAATAGTTAAATCATTAATTATTTGTAGTTAGTCATGAAGCATATATAAGGTAAATAATAACCCGTTGTATAATAATTTACCTGTATAGATGCTCCTTCTGCGTAGGTAGTTTAATAAACCGTTGTGTAATAATTTACCCAATAATAATTGCAAAAGCACCTAACAACAAAATCCAAAAGATCCATCATTTTTCAAATGAAATATCACAGAACAACCAGCTCGACTTGATACAGCCATCCGTGATTATAATCAGGTGCTCCCTAGCAATGATATCTGATATCTTTTATACCGTTTGATTCAGGATCATGTTAACGAAGCTATTCGGTGCCAACGTCAAGAACTATTTAAAAACATAAAAAAATTCGAAGTAACGGCGTCCTAGAGAGTTCAACCCCTACTTTTCACCCCTTAGAGATGACTGATATTATCGCCGAGCTTCGAGGACCAACTAGACCCCAAATGAGACCTACAAACCAAATTTCATCAATTTTGGTGAGTGCGAAGTACGGCGGACGTAGGTTCAGAAATTTTTTTATTGCATTTTCGGATTCTACATACCTTGAAACGGAAACCATCAAATTTTGAGGGGGGTTAAACTTTTTTTTCATGCTCGATTCCAAAGTTTTATTATTGAAAATAATAAACCAAAATAAAATCTCGGAGTGTTGATGGCAACTATGTGTATATAATAATTATGTTATTTACGAAGTCGGGAAAGGAAAATTCTTGACACTCAACATTCTTTGACGTGATGGGACGTCCACTTCTTTCTTCATTACCCAAATGAAGGGCATCAGGACGTCGCCTCCAATTAGGTCGAAAGGCTTCCAGTTGTCGTATAAGAACCTGATAATATCGGGGAGTGATGGTATCGTAGTATTCCCACTATCTCCTGCTCTAATGAAGAGGTCCTTCAGAGGGTGATTCTTATGGTTGGGAGCATCTAGAAGTTATTACACCACCTAATCTGAAGGAAGAGGATACCTTCTTGCTGCTCGTACGTACCAGATCGTAATGTCGGGACCGGGGGGGGGGGGGGGGGGGGGGGGGTTTCGAGTCGCCTCGAAACTGCTCTCAAGTGGTAGTAACCCTACACGGGTCTGAGTTTATATGAGTTTGTGCCCGGGGTAGAATCGTAAAACGCAATTACTGGACTCCTGGCAAAGGTAATTCAGAAGTAAAGGGCCCGAGTCGTATAGCTGACAACAACTGTTAGCAGCGCAACAGTACATCTCTAAAACTTCTTTCTCGAGCTCTTAGACACTGACGTCATAAATCTTCCGAACCGGAACAAAACCCATAATTATCTAATTAATCAAGTGATACTTGAAACAGTCAAGTACCAATGAAAATCCCCTGTTTTAATTTCATTCGTTTGCCAGATTTCATTGAGGGCATATACTTACCTATTTGTGCAAATAAGTAATCGTACGAACTTTTAGGTTCAACATCACCTAACATCTGGTGACCCCGACGTGACAGAACAATGAATGGCTTCTGTAGATGACGTTTGAGAAACCCTACTGCACCACCACATTCAAATCGCCATGAAACATCCAAAATCGGAGGTATGAGAGTAGTAAGTATCCAAAGTAAGAAGTATCTGAAAGGTAAGACGCGAAGCGCACGAGTGGAAGTGATGTCTCGTCTAGTAGACACTTTGAAGGTGAGCAATAAAAACAATTATTTAAAAAACTAAAATAAATAAGGAGTAACCAACAACAAAATCAACCGAAATTGGTACAAGAACTCGAACGGACACCAAAATTTTTCAAGCTTACAAGATGAAGGGTTTGCAAGTAGGTGCGATTTACAGACTGGAGCCGGCGTACCTGTATATACACAATGAAAGAAGATAAATTCAAGGCAAAAAGCACAAGATAAGGCAAATTTCGGAAGCCGTTATCCCAAAAGCTTGGGGAGGGGGGGGATATCTGTAGGAATGAACTACAGAAGTAATTGTGTTCATACGAAACGGAAAATATAATTTCATTAGTTTGCAAAATTTCACTGAAATCATAATATTTGTACACATAAGTTAGTATCGTGTGAGCTGTTAGGTAAGACTATCAAACATCACCTAACACCCCCTCTGTCTGACAACGAGGATTTTCCAAATAGTTTAATATCTAATCAGTCCTCATTACTGTTCGATTCGATCAGTTTCAGCATATTGTTACGTAATTCAGGGATATACGAGCTCCTACACAATAATTCCCTGTCGTATGAGCTATGCTACGACTACGGGTATTCATCAAAATCCAACAACAAACTATTTTTTAATAAAACTGTAAGGCTACCTTAAGATCAAATGTGATAGTTGGGAACTAGCTCACTTGGGTCGCTAAATTCCGAACTAAGAAACCCAAAAATTTGATGCATTTCGAGATCGAACACTGTTTTCGGTTTGCTTCTTTAGGAGATGCTTGCAGGTTGTAGGGTAAGGTGTAGTGTATGTCAGAAGTACCTACATATGGGACAACGAAAAAGATGGCATAGACACCATTGCTATCAACTGATTTACCATTATCATGCCCCAAATCATGCTTCCATCTGTGACACTGTGGTGTTGGTGATAAGAGGTTTCCTGTACCTCACCTGCTTGATGTAATTTCTCTCCTTAGCACAATTTAGTGTAGGTTGTAGGGTAAGGTAAACCAATGTCTGTCAGAAGTACCTACCTATGGGACAACGAAAAAGATGGCACAGACATCATTGGCATCAACTGATTTACCTACATCATGTCCCCAAATCATGCTTCCATCTAACTCTGTTGTGTTTGTGATAAAAGTCTCACTTGGTGGAAATTCTCAACCCAACACAATTTTGGCAGGGAATGTATGTACAACAGCTCCCCAAAAAAGAAAAGAAAAAGAAATCGAAGCTGTACACTTTTTCAGGTAGACCGCATCCCCCGTCCATCCCAAAGAACTTTCAAAAACCTATTTTCGAAGAATCACTGCCAGGTGAGGACGTGCCCCATGCAAAGTAAACCGTTCTCGAGAACGAAGCTATTGTCTTCAGACCCCTTTCCAGCAGAAAAGTTTGCCAAGGTTTGCAAGGGTAGTAAATTCCTCGAACAGCCTGGTATCTACAGGCCAAGGCCGGAGGCAGCCAACACCTTCCATCACAAGTCTCTCAATCTCAACTGCTTAAAATGTTATTTGTTGCTGAGCCCGAGCCTCACAGCTCACACTGACAAAATTTTGTACAAAAAATTTGTATCAAAAGTTTGCGCAAAAAAAATCAGTCAAAATTATTGAACATCAGTGGAGCCCTCAAACTGCTCGTGTATTTTTGTGCGAAAATCTGAGCATCTGGGGGTCAATCTATTTTCTACGTTTTTCCACAAAAGTCAGGCGAACGAAATAATAAATAAAATGCGAGTAGTACCTACGCGACATTGTATTTATCTACTAGGTAAATACTTCTCACCAAATAAAGTGCAAAATATTGATTATCATTAGATCCAAACTCACACCTTCATACCAATATTGTATGAAAAAGTAAAATCCACAATCATTCAACATAGTATAGAATAAAATCTTAACATATCAACAATGCTTGAAAATGAAATCCAAAGTTCTATAAAAACCCAATATCGTATAGTAAATTTCAATATTGTATGAAAAATAGAAAATTGTATAAAATCGTATAGAATTTACGTAGAATTAATTGAAAAACCGAACTCATTTTCATTATAAATTCGAAATGATTTTTTTTTTAGTTTCTGTCTCACGTTCCACTCGATGTCTTTAAACTTAGTCCTAATACTGAAACAAATTTTTCCAACGCACTCAACGAGTTTTCGTGATCGCCTTCTCCGCCAATAGAGAAGTGTGGTGTGGTTCTGTGATACGCCACACACAGAATCCCATTTTGACACAAGGTACCTACACTTCACATAAATTTTCTAATAATATTCTTCCTAAACTAAAAAACGGGAAACAAAATTAAACGCAAAGACACTGACCATTCACAGAAACTGCGGTACCTACCTACTTGGGAATTTTTGCACAAAAAACTTAATTGCCCTCACACTGCTCTCAAACTCAAACTTTGAGAGGCACCCTTCAAATTTTTGATGAAACATTTTTGAAGCTTTTTTTTTGTATACAAAATTTTTGAATAGACTGCATTTTTGCACAAAAATTGCTCCTATGATGTCAAAAAACTTTCGCAAAAAAATAATTTACTTTTTTGCAAAAGAAGAATTTGCTTTTTTGCGCAAAATGTTCGAAAGTGTGAGGGGGCATACAGTGGCCTACAGTGTTTGTAGAGAGGTGTTTTGCCAGATGTTACTGACCAGAAGCTCTAAGTAAAATTGTAACAGACCACCTTAGGAGAATGTGCACTTTGCGAGAAGTTGTCACATTTTGATGGTTTCAAAGGATTTTGTGTTTCTGACATGAAAAATTTGGATGAATCGCAGTAGCACAGAAGGAACAACCTATCCTTATGGTGCAGAAAAACGTGACTGGCAGTCCCTGCTGTGAATAGTTACGGTGGTCTAGTTCAAGGGTTAATATCACAATATTTTTGGCGCAGGTATTGCCATCCAAATAGGGCTAATTTCCAAATATACTACATTTCTGGCACTGAACTTGCAAGCGCTGTGTTCTCCTCTGTGCACAGATCTGTAAAAATCAAAATCGATTTCAAAATTAGTGAGCAAAAATGTACCTGAATCTTCGGCCGTCTAAAACCACCACGACCGTTTCGAGTACGTCTATGACGACAATCTGCATGAGTCATGTTGTTCACTAGGGAGTTCAGATAATCGAACCACCAACTGTGGCCCTAGCTGGATAATAATAACGTGGCAAATGAGAACGTGAACGATTCCCAGGAAGATAACGCAGATGAAGGGAGCCTCGATAAAAAAAAAAAAAATTGAATAAGTCTCCGAGCTTAGGCTTGGCTTGTCACTGTTAATTGAATCCCAGGGAGCAAGGAGGCCAAGATACGAAATACGCGCAAGAGTGAAGAAACTAAAGAGAAGAAAAGGCGACTTTCAAAGAACAAAAAAGAATTATGGAATCCTATTAATCGTCCTCCATGCCTCCAAGCCAAGACAAGCGACTCAATGGCAGAGGCTGAGCTGTAATTCAGTGACCATCGATATCGGTTGTGAGGAGGAAAGGAATACCCACTCCCGAGAAAAGCTGTGTCATTTTCGAGAAGCGCCCGCAGGCGCTGCGACGCCCGCGTCCCATGATTTATGTTGCGGGGGTTCATCGCAGACAGCGCCAGACATTGATACTTACTAATGCACTCCTATTATCTTCCAATCCCCATTCGAGGTTGATGGTTTTCGAATGGTTTCTTTAGGCTCATCCCTTTTCTTTGGTCTTAGCTCGAAACGGTACAGGTACCCGTATAAGCCCATCTCTTTATGGTATCTGACGTACGTAATAAAAAGCGATGGATACGTCGTGATAATTACAGCTTGTCTGAACGCGAGGATATGTTAGTAGATTTACGTATAATTTTTCATCACGAGGGAAGAATAGTTTGACGGTTAAAGGTTACGAAGTCTAACTATTGAACTTGATGATCCTAAACAGATTCAAGGGTCGAACAGGTTACGGCTACATTATACAGGGTGTCCCAGTTCCTTCTGGAGAAACTCAGGGAATCGATTCTCCTGTTCATTTGGAACAAAAATTGCTCAGTAGAAATTTTTCGAAAAGTTCTTCGTTTTAAAGATATCCGACAATAATTTGTGGTTTTCCAACTTTTCATTACCTTACCACATAAAAACGCTAATAAATTCGAAAATATTGAGACTACAAAAAATCCAATTACACCTTTTGAAAGAACGTTAAATTTCCTGTAAGATTCTTCTGTTTTCAATGGTCAGCGTTACTTAAAATGTTGGCCAGTATCAGTTGGAATATTTGAAAATTTCAACATTTAAAATTGTGAAAAAGTTTGTACGTTATACTGAGGTTACAAAAAATAACTACAACTTCTAAAATTTCACAAAAACTTCTCCATCTAATAGGCTTTACACTGATATACTTAGATTCAAAAATAACGGTGTAGTACAGTTAAAAAATGATAATTGAACGTTTGAAAACATGAGTAGAGGCGAATTTGGGGAGGGGAGGGGAATTAATTAGGCCTCGTAAAATTTCCATCCTTCATATTCAAGCATTATTTTTATTCAAACAGTCAAGGAAGCGTTAGTTTTATTTTACGAGGTCTAATTAATTCCCTCCCCTCCCCAAATTCGTCTCTGCTCATGTTTTCAAACGTGCAATTATCATTTTTTAACTCTACTACAACGTTATTTTTAAATCTAAGCATATCAATGTAAAGCCTATTAGATGAAGCCATTTTTGTGAAATTTGACAAGTTGCAGGTATTGTTTTGTAACATCAGTGGAACGTACAATCTTTTCACAATTTCAAATTTTGAAATTTTCAAATATTCTAACTGATATTGGCCAACATTTTAAGTAACGCTGACCATTGAAAACAGAAGAATCTTACAGGAAATTTAACGTTCTTTCAAAAGGTGTAATTGGATTTTTTGTAGTCTCAATATTTTCGAATTTATTAGCGTTTTTATGTGGTAAGGTAATGAAAAGTTTAAAAAACACAAATTGTTGGATATCTTTAAAACGAAGAACTTTTCGAGAAATTTCTACTGAGCATTTTTTGTTAGAAATGAAGAGTAGAATCGATTTCCTGAGTTTCTCCAGAAGGAACTGGGATACCCTGTACAACTCAAAATGGAGTACCTGCAAATACAACAAGGAATGCATAGGTGAAGTTCAATTCGAATTAACTGCTGTATTTTGTATCATAAAATTGACTGACTACAATGAGGATCGAACTATACATTAACCTACCGTACTATGTATGTACCTATGCGTTTATTTGTATTAATCATGGAGATTGTTACAAAGGAACATACCGTACTAGCGAGAATCACTACCGACGGAGCAGACTGCGTTGTTAGTGCTTTTGTAATTTAGGTTTAATTTTCTAAAGGAAGAAATCAATGCAACTGTTAAACCTGCATTAAAGAGGGGTGGGGGGGGGGGGGGCTCAGCTTCTAGCAATTTTTGGTCCTTTCATAAACATAATCAATGTACTTACACCTCAAGAACAACCTATTGAAATTTAGCGCACGAGGATTTTCAAAGGTACCCATTGAATCTAATTTTGATGTTAGATTTTTCTGACCCAACACAAAAGAATTCAACTCGGAGTTCGGAAATTTTCGAAAAACCAAACCCCCACCACACCACCGATTAAAAAAAAAAGTGCATTTAAACAACATTTTAATTTGTCTGTGGGTAAGGGTCCTGATCAAGGACTAAATCGTCACCAATAAAAGTACTTGGCTGAAGACCATGGTGGGATTTCATATATGAAACCAACTCCACCATCAAACTCACTTCACCAGCCGGGAAACACTAAAGATAACCAAAAATGTCCGCTAATTCGAGTAGGCAGTACAGCTTCCTCAGTTGAATCACATGAACGTATAAAATAGTTGGGTAGGTTCATTTTGATATGGAACCATATGCGATCCAACCCGCATGTATACTCAAAATTTCAGCTCTCTCGCGTAGTTAGAAGCGTTACAGGAAAATGTTCAACATTATGTTCGCGCATGCCCAGACGAAATTTACAGTATACTATTCCAATGAAAATCAGACGGAACTATCGAAGTATTATTCCTGATCGACCCTCCAAGTTTGAAATCATTTCAACGATATTTAAGGTAGCTATGGGCGTTTCAAGTATTTCGCGTTTTCGCATGCGCATACGAAAGTTACAGTATTTTTCAATGATTTTGATACAGGACCATCTGTGACGAATTTCAGCCCGTTTCGACCATTATTTCGGATAGTTGTGGGCGTTAGAAGAAATTGACCACAGACAGACACACAGACGGACAGACAGACACAAACGGAACCAAAAACCTTCCTTGATGTGTGAAACGTAAAATGCGAGTGGAAATCTTCATTTTGGAGGACATACATTTTTTCGACTCTTGCAAGACACAAAGCTTCCCTGCCTTCTTTAGTGAGGAAGCACAAAACTAATTCTTTAGGATAATCCATCAAAAGAGAACATGTTCGATCCCTTCACGTCGGCTGAATCAAAAAGGTGACAGGTCGGATGCTGAAGAAGAGTTTCCGTGAGAATTGGATGATGAAGTTCCAGGTTAAGACTCCTTATGAGCAGAGCCGAGGGCCCGAGCTAGGTTTTATGATCCCCTTGATTACTTTTCCAGGATGCGAGGTGAGACCCGCGGGACGGGCTCTGAACCAATTTAAATCAAGTTAAGAAGATCACCGTTCAAAGATGGCGGCTCCTCTCTTAATTATTTCCAAAAAATAACTTGGGGGTCATTAGAGGGAAACGCCGAGCGCATACAGAAGGCGTCGTGGAGATCTGCAGGGCTCTAACTTAATGCATTCAAACAAATTACGGAGTCGTCGAAGGTTGGGACGGCCATTGAATACCGCTCACGTCACTGCTATTACTCGATATAATTAGGTTTTGTGTGGGGACGCGATAATATTTCGTTTAGGAGGGCGGTGCCAGACTTTTTTTCTTCTTCTGAATCCCCGATCGTGGAAACCATTGATTATTCCATCATCGTCAAATCGCTCCAATTTCGAATAGGGCGCAATTACACGGCCGGAGAGGCAAATTACGATTCGGAAATCGTTCGGCGGCCTGCTGCCGCGTTCTTGACGCAGCCTTGAAAATCGTCCACATGTACAAAAACAATTCCGCAATAGAAAGTTTTTGTACTTCCCGTCATCTTTACACGTTCAACCGTGGAAACGCTGATATGGGAACACAGACCAGTGAGCTTCAAGCATTCTCTTCCCGCAACGCGTAGTTCTTCGCGTACATGGGAACAGGTACTTCTTCGTGTACTTGGGAGGAACTACACGCACACGTGCAGAATGCTTGAAGCTCATTGGTCCGTCTTCCCGTATCATAATGGCGTATCAGTCCCACGGTTGAACGTTTAAAGATGACGGGAAGTACAAAAACTGTCTAATAGCAGCAACAATTCGACGTGTGACTTGTAGTGCCATGATCACACAGCCGTTTTATAATACCGAGCTACAGTCGTACTACCGCACAGGCTAAGTTCAGTTCTTTCCTGCGCCCTAAAGTAGAATAACCGCTTTGTTTCTATTCCAGAATCTTCAACTCGTTGACTTGAGCAATTCATTTTTACCTTCATATCTCCTCACAGAAATGAGCTGGACAATATGTGGCCAAATACCTAATAATCTGCTTTCGAGACGAATTTCACACATTTTGGTGTGGATCAAAAGCCCAGGAAATTTTTCAGCGACTTTTAATTAATCAACATTTAAAATTTAAACTTAAAAACAGGGGTGCTCTGAACGCAGACTTTGATGCTCTTCAGCTATATGACACTTATCATTTGGAGTAATCGCTTTTTAGTTACAGGTGAGTAAAACGGCATAACACACTTTTCAGGCAAAATGGAAAAATTTGCCTAACCCTGACTGCCGTTTCCGACCAAAACGTTAAACCAAATCAACGTTTAAGGAGGTTAGTTGACGCAGAATTTAATGCCCTTTAATTTTGGTAGGAGTTATTTTCTGTAAGATGCACCATAATTAGATAAGCCACAAACTGAAAAAGTCCTAAAATTTGGGTTTTTTTGGGCTGTCAAAAGTTGTCCCGAGGTCGCTCGTGTTACTATTATTTATTTTATTTTTATTATTTTTTTACATGTTTGCAGTCATATACAAGTTTTAAAAAAAATGAAAGCTTAAACACCATCTCTTGCAACATACCTAATCGAACAACACCTCTACCGACTGGCCTAATACTTGAACAAAAATCTATACTATCAATTGAAGATTCTGTTCGAATCACGGAAAAACGGCTTGACGGATTTTTATGAGGTTTTTCGCATAATGCTCGGAGCTGGCCGGGGAAGGTTTGCAGCCGGTCGTATCCTTTCCGGATTTCTTATTTATTTGTCAAGCGGCCATCCCTAGCAATGGCGTCTTGGCGAAGCTATTCGGTACACAGGTAACTCCCCTCCAATTAATTTAATTTCGCTTGCTTTGGTAAGTTTGCTAGCATCAATACCACAATCATTTACCGCCCCAAACAAAGGATACTCTGCAACTACCAACTAAATGTAAACATCAACGGATCTTTGATTGTAAAGAGGAATTCTGATAACGTTGGTTTGACCCAAGAACCGAAATGTGGGCGTAATAGCACGTTTAAGTCTTCCAAACGTACTTTTTCAAAGATTACGCACCAAATTCACCGATTACAGTGAACTCCGTAACAGTGAATACACCGCGGATTTCGAGTAATGTGGTCGAGCTCAGATCAAAATTCAAGTGAATTGCCGGAGGCAGAAATCAAATCGCTGTCCGTCTGCTCTCAAATCGGAATTCCTCCTTTCAAAGATTTCAAACAGAGCTGTTGCAGAGGCCTCAGGGCAAAACTGTTCTCAAGTTCTGCTCAGGCTGCTCATCTTCTTTTTACCCCTATCCGGCTTTGGTGATCTCAACAGACCGACAAAAATCCGGTTCACCAGCCCCGAATGGAAATCGAATATGGAAAAATCCCCAGGGGGTATTTCATGAAATATCACGTTGCAAGTTTCAAATTGTAAACGTATTAATTCCAACTACTTGCAATTAGCAAGTGAGAACACTCATAGCCAACTCTTATTTTGGTAGCAGTAGGTAGGGGAAGGTGGGGTAAGATGACGAATTCAGCATTTCTCCTATAGTCACTCATACATAGCAGCTTCTGCTACGTAGCATCAGACTCCCCTGCTGGCTGCCTTGACACTCACTGCAAGAAATCCATTTCCACACACTGTCTGAGGAGGTAGGAGCCCGAATGTGTTTTTAATGAAAGTCCACGTAATTTTCGGCCCTCAAACCCTAAGGATTCACCGTTCTACGGTGAGTTTTTCAACTTAATCTCTCAAATATTCTGAAAGTACAACTCAAAACCTACCGTTTCATATAAAATCCATTTTGTTTACATTGGTATTGGATAATTTCTAACAAGGGTTTTATAATAATGACTGGGAGGAAAGATGACAGGGGTAAGATGACGAATGACTTCTCAGTTCACCACGTTGCCCCGCATGCTATTTTGAACATTCAGCTCTGTTTTATTCTGCTTTTTCACACCATTAAGTATGAGTAACTACCGACCTGGATCGATAACTTGAGCATATTAAACTATTCAATAAAGTTTGATATGTCTAACTTAACATGACTGATGAGTATTAAACGATTCATAAAGTTATGTCCCCATGTCACTTGTTGTTTGGTACATCATGTACATGTTTGCAGTGAGGAGTTTAAGAGATGAAGAAGTTGGGACTCTTGTTTGGATAAACTTGGACATGGAGTTTTGTGTTTTGATATTTTTCGTCATCTTATCCCGACCCAAGGTTGGGGCAAGATGACTAAAATGACTTGTTTTTTGGAAAAAATCCGTTTTCACCCCTTGAATGTGGAATTAGGCGAATGAAAAAATTAGAATATTCTGGGAAGGATTGGAATAAATGGAATAAATTCTCATACAAATTTCAGCTCTTCAATCCATTTACTGAGGCCAGGAAAAATCTCAGAAGCTTAGCTTCGTCATCTTACCCCCACCTTCCCCTATCCATAATGTAAATATCCCAATCTATCCGAATCACTTGGAATTAATTAATGCCGTACAGCTATAGATCATCAACGGAATCCTGATAAGCCTCGACTGTACTCAAGTAGCGGATTGCATCAAGAAATAAAAGTATTTACACCTCGCCAGCTCTTCATCAAATCCCTACACTTATTTTCCATAGCAACCCAACAACAATGGTCATTCAGGTTAGAGGGCAATTATGTGATTCCGAAACCTTCTCTTACTCTCACCACGAGAATTCCTCTATATCTTATGTATATTGCAACAAACCATGAGTGTAGAGCTAAAAACTCCCAGCATGTTCTCAAGGACAACTTAAAAGAAAAAGATTTTTGCCTGGTTGGTTTCAAGCCCAGTAATGTGTGAGGACATAATCACTATGTGTAAATATATAAAACCAGTACATATATAAGTTAAAAGAGAAAAATAAATTTAAAAATTACGAATCAATTCCTACTTTCTAGAAAGGTAGGATGTACCTTGCTTGTAGAAGGAAGATGATTCTAGTTGGGAACTTCCGGGCTGTGGCCCTTAGCCCAACAATAAGTTGCACGCGGATTTTCTTTTTTCTTCCTCTATTTTATATTAATAGAATAAGTCAGTTATGTAAGGAGTATATTTTTACATTAAAAGTAACTAAATAACAAGAATGGAATGTAAATCAATAAAATGTGTATAAATAAATAAAATAAATGTAATACAGAATTTAGGTGTTGGAACTGAAAAAAACTCTGCTACCAATAAAATCCTACTGCTGTAGAAAATTAATTAGGTACCTAAGTGTGCTGTTATAAAACCTAAATCATGGGAGGCCAAGTAATTTTTGACTGAACTGCTAACGAAAAAGGAAAAAATATTAGCTCCAGGTAGTACCCTGCAAGTCAGAGGGTTTCTGAAAGATAACTGTTCTAGGAACTGTGTTGGTCACCTTGGCCACACAAACACAACCACATGGGATTGTAAACCATACCCAGAACATTCTTTCGTTGTCAAACCCAGATTTTCCCAGTACATTAATATTGTACTGTGTTGAACTCAGTCCTACAGGTGGTCAGGTCTACCGGTCTACCACTTTCAGGTAACATCCCCCTCACCCCCCCCCCCCTACACACACAGGAGGGATTTACAAATTTCAGTTCTGGGAAGGTCTTTGACGCCACCCTGCATGGCAAACAGGACAACAGAACAACCCAGTCTGCCTCTGCAAGCCAGGATTTGGAATCAACATCAAAACTGCATGAAGAAAATTAGGTAATAACAGGTAAAGAAGAGCAGGTGTCACATTTAATGTTAGCAACATGACTGCGAATATCTCCTAGATTGCATACCAACACGAAGATCTGTGCACCTCAGTTGCACCAGCTCTTCCACAATTTAGTTGTGGTTGCAAATCCAGCTCTTCTACACAATTTTGAATACTGCTTCGATTAGCGCGAGTTATATAATGAAATCGCTCGACCTACTAGTTTACAAGGAAATGATGTTGAATAATTCGGCGGAAGTTTTGGTTTATTATTTTCAATAATGTACCTTTAGAATCGAGAATGGGGGAAAGAAAAAGAAATTTGGTGGTTTTTCTTTTCAAGGTACGTAGAATCCGAAAATGGAATAAAGAATTTCCATCCGTCCGCTGTTCTTCGCACTCTCCTTAGTTACCTTGAACCAAAATTAATGAAATTTGGTTTGTGGGTCTCATTTTTGGGTCTAGCTGACAAGCGAAGCTCGGTGTTACTGCCAGTCATCTCTAATGGTTGAAAAATATACACCCGGAGCATTGTCCAGCCGTTCGTTTGCACCGAAAAGCTTCGTCAACATGATCGTGAATGAAACGCTATGAATCCAGCCCAGATATCGTTGCTAGGGAACTACTTACTATAATCACGGATGGCTGTATGAAGTCGAGTTGGTCGTTCTGTGATATTATTCCATCTGAAGAATGATTGCTATTTTGGATTATGTTGGTAGGAACTTTTGTGACTTGAACAATCGTTGTTTCACGAATAACAACAAATAATTATTAATGATGGAATTCTTGAATCACATTTATGAAACTGTAATTTCCCGGGTGGCTCCAGTACTCGATTTCGGGCTTTCTGCGGGTAACAAGAGGGTAGATATTGACCACAGAAAACAGTGCTCTACTCATTAGGGACATCTGTACAGGTAAATAACAAACCGTTGTGTAATAATTTTCAGCGTTTACATGTTGATATCGAAATGAGACATTCGATAGGTCATTCGACGCTCATAGCCATCCAAACGTTTCAAGTAGGTAGTGTGATGTTCTTATAACACATAAGTTGTCATTATGGCCTATTATTTAGCCATTTCGTTATAACTGTATATATCGCTCACTCCTATTATTCCAGAGAAGGCTGCTCGGAAAATTGATCTCTCCAAAACAAAAACCTTCAACGTCTTTCCTCCTCCTTCAAGCGATTCCGGGTTGTTCCCTATGAAAAAATCAGGTAAAAAAGAAAGAAAGAAAAACAGGATGGCAAAGTTGATAACAATGTTTAGAGGTCGAGCGCATTCCGAGCTCACTGTGCCGATATTTGGTTACGTGTCCCATTACGTGCACGCGCTGTTTGGTGCTGGAGGAAGATTTCCTCGGTAGATCAAGTAATTGCCTGAACTGGTTTCGTTCTGCGTGAGGCGAGCCAGGGTGAGGCCTCGGGCCCAGGTATCTCGTATCACCATCTTCGCCACGGATTCGTCTCGAGGCAGAGAAGCTACAGCTCATTTCTCTTTTATTTCTTATGCAGGCTACGAAACGGAATATAGAGCTCCTCGGGGTACCAAGTAATTGTGCTCTTACACCGCATTCCAGGCGGTAAGAATTTAATTCATCTTGAAAATTCTCCGACGTGCTGTGGTTTCGAAACGGGATATATCTGGAAAGAACTACGCGACTTTGCTACTAACAACAGGAAATGTTTCACTGTTTTCATACACCCAGGAGCAGGGGCTTTGCGTCTGTAAGGCCACTTGGGCCACTGCCCCGGCACCCAAAAACACTAAGAGTAAAATAAAAAATAAAACGCTGCAAAGTCCTTTTCACATCGGTTTATTATTCTATTGGACATCCGTGTTTTTCCCTCCACTGTACGGTCCACACACTGTACGGTCGTCCCTCTGTGCTAGGCCATCATTTGAATGATTTCAATAAATTTCTATGCTTGAATTGGACATACTTACAGAAGTTTTGACTGTTCATTTATTGTTTCATTCATGTGCAATTATTTTAATGGCTGTTTTTGATGGTTTCCACCAATTTTGGCCCCCAAAACACATATTAGGTACATTCTTTTTTTTTCAGATTATATTTGATCATTAGTGCTATTTAATCGTCCTGATCCACGTGTTGACACTTTTTCTAGTGTTATTATACAAATTTATGGTGATTTCAGACGATTTCCAGGGTTTTTGTCTCATAAAAAATCAATTTTGGGAGCTGAACATTTTGTAGAACCTCAATTTTCCACTCTTTGGTAAAAATTGACTTCATATTCTCGTCCCCGAAAACATGGATAACGATACCTCAAAAGCTCATGTTACTAACATGTTACCAAAACACAAAAAATACCTATTTTTACACACATTTTCACTCATAACACCCCTGGGTATATTCCGATCGGGCTGCAAAGTTTCGGGACGCAACTAGGGCCCAAATGGAGCCTGTGTGCGAAAGAATGACTTTTTTAGACCGAAAATGAAGCCGGTACACGTGATACGGCGGACGGACATTGCATTTTTGGAATCTACGGACCGTGAAACGGAAAATTTTTTGAGGGGTTGTTATACAAATTTTTGCGGAGCGAATAAATAGGTGTATTATTCACAGAATAATAAACCAAAAATCCAACCATGTATTCAGCTGGCATTTCAATTCCCTCCGTACACATACCTAGCTTTTGATTTATTATTCCGTGAATAATACGACAATGTATTCGATCAGCAAATAGCTGTTATAACAACCCCTCAAGATATTGTTTCTGTTACGTTTCAAGGTGCGCAAATTCGAAAAACGCTGTGTCCGTCCACCATGTCACCCAACTTTATTTTCAGTATAAAAAACGCTGCAAAGTCCTTGTCACATGGGTTTATTATTGTATTGGACATACCTACAGAAATGTTGGCTGTTCATTTATTGTTACTTTCACGTAAAATAATTGAAATAGCTATTTCTGGTGGTTTTCACCAATTTTGGCCCCTAAAACTTGAATTAGGTACGCTCTTTTTTTCCAAATTGTCTTCGATCATTAGTAGTGCCATTTAATCGTCTTGATCCACGTGTTGAAACTTTTCCTAGTGCTGTTCTACAAATTGATGGTGGTTTCAGACGATTTCGCAGGTTTTTGACTCATAAAAAATCAAATTTGGGAGCTGAACATCTGGTACAACCTCAATTTTTCCATTCCTTGGTCAAAATCAACTTCATATTCGGTCTTCTCGTCCAAAAAAACATGGAAAACGATACCTCAAAAGCTCATTTTACTACCATGTTACTAAAACACAAAAAGTACCTATTTTTATACACATTTTCATTCATAACATCCCTGGGTATATTCCGATCGGGCTGAAAAGTTTCGGGACACAACTAGGGCCCAAATGGAGCATGTGTACGAAAGAACGAATTTTTTAGACCGAAAATGAAGCCTGTACACGTGATACGGCGGACGGCGGACGGACATTGCATTTTTGGAATCTACGCACCTTGAAACGGAAAAGAAAAAAGTTTGAGGGGGTGTTATAAAAATTTTTTGCTGAGCGAATACATAGGTGTATTATTATTCACAGAATAATAAACCAAAATGCGCGGGACTCAATAAATTCAATAATTAATTATTTTTGCTATTCATGAAGCATAACCACTTCTGTTCGAGTTACAAAAGTACCGATCAATCCAAAAGAACCATCAACCTTCATGAATAAAGAGAGGGGTGCAATGATGTATGAATTGGTTGAAAGTTTGAAAAATCATAGAAAAAGAACTATTCATCGTTGGAGAGTGCGGGTGGTGTCAAAATTTTCAGGATGTCATTTCAAAAAATAAAATATTACCTGCACGTATTCTGTTGTCAGTATTTGTATTTCTATAAAACGGAACCTATGGCGAATTTGTCAGTCAACACTCTTAAACAACAGAATTTAAATAAACGTGTTGTGATTAGTTCTCCATCTTTTGGTTTATTATTCTGTGAATAATACACCTATGTATTCGCTCAGCAAAAAATTTTTATAACACCCCCTCAAAATTTTTTCTTTTCCGTTTCAAGGTGCGTAGATTCGAAAAATGCAATGTCCGTCCGCCGTACGCCGTCCGCCGTACGCCGTCCGCCGTCCGCCGTCCGCCGTACGCCGTCCGCCGTATCACGTGTACAGGCTTCATTTTTGGTCTAAAAAAATCGTTCTTTCGCACACATGCTCCATTTGGGCCCTAGTTGTGTCCCGAAACTTTTCAGCCCGATCGGAATATACCCAGGGGTGTTATGAGTGAAAATGTGTGTAAAAATAGGTACTTTTTTGCGTTTTAGCAACACGTTAGTAAAATGAGCTTTTGAGGTATCGTTTTTCATGTTTTTGGGGACGAGAAGACCGAATATGAAGTCGATTTTGACCAAAGAGTGGAAAATTGAGGTTGTACCAGATGTTCAGCTCCCAAATTTGATTTTTATAAGTCAAAAACCTGGAAAATCGTCTGAAATCACCATCAATTTGTAGAATAACACTAGAAAAAGTATCAAGAGGTGGATCAAGACGATTAAATGGCACTATCAATGATCAAAGATAATTTGAAAAAAAAAAAAAAAAAAAAAAAAAAAAAAAAAAAAAAAAAAAGAGCGTACCTAATTCGTGTTTTGGGGGCCAAAATTGGTGGAAACCACCAGAAATAGCTATTTAAATTATTTTATATGAAAGAAACAATAAATAAACAGCCAACGTTTCTGTATTTAAAATTATAACCGTCATGAATGTATTGAAATCCACACAGCTAATGAGTTCCTGCATGAAATGCTCACCTACTTCATAAATAAACACTTTTTCCGGGGAAAATGACTATTTAAACTTGACCCGTCCATCATAATTCCAAACCCCGTCTAATAAGTTATGATCGTCGTAAGTTACAACCAATTTTCGAAATTATTAACCATGTTAAAACAATACGTGCGTTGCGTGTAATCCCATTCAAAGTCGAAACTGTGATCATCAATTTGGGAGAAGGCGGCCGCCTAACAAAAAAACTCAGGCCGCTGTTTTTCTATCCAAAATCATTTTACAGGTTTCCGAAGAAACAAACTAGAAAAAAACTAATGAGGGTTGGCCGAGGCCAAGGCGGTTTTCACAGCAGGGGAGTGAGGGCAGACGTTACACATGACGTGGGTAGAAATCGAAATAACTGTCTTGAACATTAATTTGTTAAAATCTTCCTGGCCTGACGTTGGGGGTACCTGGGAGCCACCGGGGGGCTTTGTCCAAAAGGCCTTTTGATATCGTATTGTAGCAACCTCGTCAACCAACGTTTCCTGAAATGATTTAATGGGTGGGACCAAGAAACGCAGAACCAGCTGTTTTCACTTAACCGGCGTTTTATTCATTCAGTAGTTCAGGTGTTTTACTTACAATACGAAGAGCAAACAAGAAACAACATGGAGTCCGTGTCGATTATAATATACTCAAGGCCTCTTACAACTCTGATCGGACTCGTAAGCGCCTCTGCGCGATCGTTCAAATATCCAGTTGTCTATGGACTTGATTAACGTAACGATACTTGATGACAGAAAACCAGTATGTACTTCATGAAATTGGAGACACCAAAACGTTAATAATTATTCTGTAAGGTTAATAATTAATCATTATTAAGTAGTTATGCTGCATTATTTCTTGTGCAGTTATATAATATCAGGTATAATTCTGAGAAAAATTAAAAAAGACAGAATTCCGACTCCGGCGAATGTACCCCAACATGGTAGAGCGCTGCAGTTGGACCCATTTATTCACTCAAAATCTCGGAAAACCTTATATATACGAACTTGAGCATTAAAACATATAAGGAAAAATAAGCCGTTCTGTGTGGGTGGGTAGCGAGAGGCGAAACAGCTGATTGACGGAAGGTACAATAACGTGCTTCCTTGTAATGTGAAATAGAATGAATACTGCAATAGACGATGTGTTTGTTGAAACCTGGAGAAAAACTTGGATAAATGAGATTGTTGAATTGTAAACGCAATGACACACAGTTACCCGGTGAGTCGCTGTGATAAGTGAGATTGTTGAGTTGTAAACACAGTGACACACAGTCACCCGGTAAGTCGCTATTTTGACTAATAAATTCATAGATTGATTGAAAATAACGATGGAGTCAATCACAAAACGCTATTTTCAATCCAAATTATACTGTAATGAAATAAAATAACTTGCTTGTTATCCAACCCTTGGAGTTGGGGTTGAGAATTGAACAATTTCGACTCTCCAAAACTTCGTCGGAATCACTTTTTCTTGTAATTTCTTATCGTTTTCGTTCATCACAGAGAAGAAAACGCTGCAAATCCCTGCACAACGGTTTATTATTTTGTATAGAATACCCTTCTGTTACAGATCACCGCTCTATGTATAGATAACCCGTCTATATAATATGATATGTACTATTATATACATATTATGTAGATCGCAGACCCTCCGTAGGTTAGTACCTAACCCCGTACTCGTTACTAGGTACCTACCTAAATCACGAGTTAAATGTTGCTAAAATAATTCTGCCGATGACAAACAGTACCTAACAAAAAGAAACACACATAATGAAGTTCTGAAAAGAAATTGTTGATGAGGAGTGAAAAAAGTTGCAAAAGTACCTACCAACAAACTCCAGCCCCTTCTACGTAGATGGTATAATGAACCGTTGTGTAATAATTTACCGTTGAGTAATGATTTACCGTAGTAATAATTTACCCATCAATAATACTTCAACGTTTGTTCAAGTTTCACTACCTACCAACAAACTCCAAAAGAGCCATCACTTTTCGAATTAAATAATATCACAGAACAACCAACTCGACTTCATACTCCGCCAATATAATCAGGTGATCCCTACCAATGATTGGCCGTATTCACAAATTCCTATTGTGGGCGCGTCTCTGGTTACGAGATTTGGTTTGAATTGTATACAATTTCATTGACACTGGAGTCGAAAATGCCTGTCGGTGCAAACTTCGGGGCCTTACTGTGAACGAACGGCTGGACGTACGATGCTCCGGATGGGCTTAAAAAACTCGCAAGTTCAAGAACTATTTAAAACCGTAAAAATATTTACGTAAAAAAATGGTATAGGCGTTTTGAAAATTTCAACCCCTATTTTGAACCCCTTAGAGATGACTCACAGTAACGTCGAGCTTCGAGGACCAACTAGACGCCGAACGGAACCTATAACCCGAATTTCATCAATTTTTTTTCATGGTAACTAAGAAAAGTGGCCCGTACGGCGTACGGCGTACGGCGTACGGTGTACGGCGTACGGCGTACGGCGTACGGCGGACAGACAGAAATATTTTTATTGCAGTTTTGGATTCTACATACCTTGAAACGTAAACCATCAAATTTTGAGGGGGGGTAAGAATTTTTTTTTTCATGCTCGATTCCAATGGTTCATTATTGAAAATAATAAACCAATACTGAGGTATCCGTCAGTATTAGCTTGCTCACTGGAAACCATTGAAAGACGGAGCTGCGATCCTGCGATTGGATCGAAAAAATCCAGTAGGAGGCGCAAAGTTTAAAGAAATTGTCCGAAAACGTGTTGTCGCAAAGGCCAGTCACAGAGTATCTCCGTCTGAATAGTTCTTGACTATAACTTAAATCACCTGCGGCGGAGTAGTTGAACTCCGTAGCAAAAAACTACAGGACAAAAATAGAAAATAGTCTATTTCCACGTAAATTAACAAACTGCAGACCGGTTTCGGTTGTTACACCGTCATCATTGCACGATAGAATTCAACTGTTCAAACCAGTTGATTATACTTTTCACTAGTTCTTCTACTACTTATACTAGGTATACGCTCAGACATGTCACGATTTCTCGCTGCTCTCGACATGTAGATTTTCTACAAATTAGAAGACCCTTTCTTTCCACTGTATTTGGTTGCTGAGAAAACTAAGGACAGGTCCAACTGTTCAAGACACCCACTTTACATTAGAAGTTTGACAAAATTACCACATTGACGAGGTATTTAGTTAGTGTGCTCCTCCGTAACCTCTGGAGCACCAGACCTTGCGGATGCCACGCAGGCTCGCGGTGTCTACTGCAAGGAAAAGGAAGAGGCTGGCATTCAAAGAAGATGAAAAGGCGTCTCGACATGAGCACACGGGCCGGACAATGCCGAGTAGTCTTGTCACGACGGACGCACGTGGGATTGTGTTGGTCGTGAGCCAGAGGCCATCCCCTGCATTAGTCCTTATGTTGTCGTACATCATAATATCATATTATCCCGATGGCAAAAACCGCGAGTCATTTTTCCTCCCTTCTACTCCCCAACCCTCAGAAGGTTTTTCTATAACCCTAACCCCCTGGCCTATTCACGATCACGACGTGTGGATACAAAAACCTTATTAATTGGGGTTAGTCTGTAAACTGGGCGTCTGCCTGAACGTCCAGATAAACGGGGATTTAAATAGCGATTCTTCACAAGTTTTGTATAATTGTGTGGGTCCTAGTCAAAGGCATTATATTACAGTGAGATCTAGGGACCGCCAAGAACACCGAAACGCTGCAAAGTCCTTGTCACATGGGTTTTTGGGCATACCTACAGAAATTTTGGCTGTTCATTTATCGTACCTTTCGTGTGCAATAATTGAAATATCTATTTTTGATGGTTTCCTCCAATTTTGGCTTCCAAAAACACGAATTAGGCTCCTATGTATTATATATATATTTTTAAATGATCTTTGATCGTTGGTAGTGCCATTTAACTGTCTTGATGCCCCTGTTGATACTACTTCTAGTGTTATTATACAAATGCATGGTGATTTCAGACAATTTCCCAGGTTTTTGAAAATGAATTTCGGGACCTTAACCTTCGTTACAACCTCAGTTTTCACTATTCGGTCAAAACCAACTTCATATTCGGTGTTCTCGCTCTAAAAAACATGGAAAACGATACCTCACAAGCTCATGTTCACTAAAACCACATAAAACATCAAAAACCCTATTTTTACACCCATTTTTCTTCCATAACACGCCTGGGTGTATTCCGATCGGGCTGCCGATCTTTGGAGCACACTAGGACCCAAATGTGTTCCCAAATGGGGACCCATTCAAACGGGCAATAAAAATTTGTCAACGATTAGTGGATCACCGGTCTTCCAACAATGTGGTAAAGTCTGGCGGCAACGTTGAGAGTGGGACGATCCTTTCAAATGCATAGGCAGGTGCAGGTACCCACACAGGGGCAGCATTTCAAGTGGCAAAAACCATTGTCGTGTGGAAATCTGCAAAGTCGTCCTTTTTCGCTTCGTTCGCTCGTGTTGCCTACCGCTGCAGTTGAAGGGGAAGTCCCTTATTAGGATCATCCGATTGAGTGGGCGTGAGTACCCCCAGAAGAAGCCGGACCGGTGGTACCAAGTCTCCACGAGGGGCACGGGACCTGCCTGAGGGCACCCGTGACTCAGGCCAACTATCTTTACCTGTACCTGCCTTCCCCCTTCAGGCCTTGCTTCGAGCATATCAAGATGATAACCCCAGTAATAATATTACAAGGGCAAATGATTACTTGAACCCTCGCCACGGACCTGGTTTCGTACAGAGATCACTTAAAAGTACCCTACAACGTTTCGTTATATCGGCCCTGGTGGTTTTATTACAGTATTTAACCTTTTTCGTTTAGGAGATTAAAACGCCCTCCAGTACGAACCTGGTGCAATACCGTCTTTCATCTTAGAGTATAATTTTGCCTCCCTTAACTTTTATGTACGACACGAAACGCTTACCCTCGGTATCCACGAACTACATACAAAACACCTCTATCCATCTGCAACTTCAAACGAACCCCTCATAGTAAAATGGACCCTTATTAGTCGAAAATTCTTAAACAACGCAGGTACAAAGCCATCTAGAACCCAATCAGATACGACTCATAAGACTCGCGAAACTTTAGCTGATTGGCCAAGGCTACACGTTGCTGCCAACAGTAGACGAATCACCGAAGAACTTCTTCCTGGATCTCAGCTTCCAAATGACAACACAATATATTTATATATTTTGCCATCGAAATTCGATTTTTGGTTTATTATTTTCAATAATGAACCTTTGAATCGAGCATGAGAAATACAGTTATAACCCCCCCCCCCCCCCACCACCACCACCCTCAAAATTGGAGTTTCGAGGTACGTAGAATCCAAAAATGGAATAAAAATTAAATTTCGAGACCACCCGGAGCATTGTACGACCAGCCGTTCGTTTGCACCGAAACACTTCGTCAACACGATCGTGAATGCAACGGTATAAATCCGGCCCGGATATCATTGCTAGGGATGGTTGTTCTGTGATATTATTTCATTTGAAAAATTACGGCTCTTTTGGATTTTGTTGATAGGTACTTTTATAACATGAACAAACGTTATGCTACATGAATAACAACAACAAATAATTAATTAATAATGAATTATCGAACCCCGCGCATTTTTATGAAACTGCAATTCCCGGGCCGGCTCCAGTACTCGAATTAAAGCTTTACTGGGGGGGGGGGGGGGGGGGAGCCCAAGGGATAGTTATCGACCACAGAAAATACTAAAATAGTGATCTACGCAGAAGGAGCATCTATACAGGAAAATACTAAACCGTTGTGCAATAAGTGTTGCAGTATTTCTTATTAAGTTTTCTGAAGTAAATAAATTATCAAGTGAAATTCAGATTTGAGTGAGGCTGTAATATCATTTTTCACCATTATACTTTATACAGTATCCGCTATTCATGGGCTTAAATAGATTTGAATTTAAAAGAATCATGCGACTGTCACAGCAACGGGCTATTTACTCGATTTATTTTATTTTAGTTACTTTATGGAAGCAGGTTCCATTCTAAGAATTTTGAGACCAACCGCACTCTCCTACGATGAATAGTTATTTTTCTATGATTTTTCAAAGTTCCTAGAGCGTCTGAAGTCACTGGGCGGGACCCCCCTGCCAGCTGTGACGTCAAAGTTCTGGAAACTTGGAAAAATCTTAGAAAAATAACTACTTATCGTTGGACAGTGAAGTTGGTGTCAAAATTCTCAGTATGGAATCTACTTTCATTCAAAAATAATATAAACCACTTTTGTGACCCACGCAAACAGCCCATTGTGTCGTAGATACCCGCAGTATGTGTCTGGCTAGCCGTTCATTCAGTAGGTATACGAACTCCAATGGAAATAGTAGAATTCAAGGGGAAGAAAGGTCTATTGGCATTAGATGCGTTTCCTCGACGCTAATATAATTAGCAGGATGAACCAACGAAACCTCGACTTGGCCGAAGGTGTAATGCTCAACAGGAGTTTGCCTAAAACATCCCTATCCACTCAAATTTTATAGCAAATTTCAGGGTGGTGCTATTTGTATGTATTGAGTTTATGGAGACTGTACGTGAAATACCTAACATACTGATGGTAATTGAAATACTGATTACATCATGATGTAGAAACAATCATATTATTTAGGGCTATAAGAGCAAGCGTACTCCCCAGCTTGTTTCTGGTTCCAGGCCTTTCTTCCTGATCTCTGATGTTTTGCCGATTTTATTCTTTCCGATTTTATATACATCTGAGTTATTAAAAACTAAAATGTTGAATACTATCTCTTTATGTTTAAATGTTAAAATTATGCTCAATCAGGATAGAATTAGATGGATTCTTCAAATAATGTTGACGACGATGATGACTGGGTCTTCAAAGATTGTTCAATCAACCAGTTGGACCGAATATTACAGCAAATAGAAGAAAAGGTCGGTCACAAAAAGAAGCGATAATTAACTGAATGAACTGAAAGCAATACAATTTTGACATGGATATGTCTTTTAGGCTACTCATGGATATGTCTAGGATAGTCTGTGAAATTTTTGCGACAGGAAAAAAATGCGACTTTTTTTGGGCCGAATCCCGTTGTGGTAGAGACTTGAAACTTGGCATGTCCTTAGGACCTTAGGACTAGTACATGACGATGCATACGGCCCAGGTCAGCTGAGTGGCTCCAAAAGCTTATTTCTGTGATATTCATTCTGTGAATCGGTAATTAGTCATGCCAAGCCATTGTTAAGCATTACTGATAGAACTTATATTTCTGTAAATTAAAATATAAATAAATTCGGTGATTCTGAAAATTAATTTCTTTTTGTCCAACCAGTGCTTCAAATTTTGGGAGACCTTAAATTGCTTAAATTATTTACCACTTCCATTAAGCTCTCCCTTGATGTGAAAGACATATCCATGATATTTAAGTCTTTCCCATCAAGGGAGAGCTTAATTTGTTGATTACCTTTCTCTCTGTCGTTTCGTAGGTGGGAAACTGCATATAAAAGACATTCAGAAACGCCATGCTTGAATATACCATTTAATAAACGAATGTAACGCTGGATTTGACCTCATTGGGTATATCCCGGGGGTTTTTGATGAAGTTAGATACATTTTACTCACATAAGCAGCCGTCATTCCTATGTGGGAACAAGCCATCATGCAGAGTACCTAGTCGTAGAATGAGCTATTATTAATTTTAAAAAACAGTAAGTGTCTTGAGGAATGTTTCAATTCGCTTAACCGACGCTCTGAATGGTTTAATACTGAGAGGCAAAATTTACACAGGAAAACAGCTGTCACTCTCGAGGAACAATCCACTTCCGAGGTCAGTGCTTTTGGTCTCAGCAGGGGCCTAACTAACTGCTGTCCATACAAATGGTGGCAGCAGCTCGGACAGTACGTGACCCTGCCTCCTGCTATCTGTGATGCCGTCTGACTCCTTTTTATCCGCCCCTCACATGGTTATTCATGTCCTGTAACTCCTACTGACTCAACGATTCCACACGTCTTCTTTTTGCCATGATGGATCGTCGTCTCTAATGACATAACCTCTGCCTATTTATTCAACGTGGCCCCCTTTGAATGCTCGGTTTTTACGCTTTCAACCGTCGCCCGACACTGAAGACAAGAGCAGTTTACGCAATGAATTGCCTGTACAAAAATACCCGACACGGTACCGTATACGAAAGTACAACCGCTACCTTGCCTTAGCTGCCTCGTTCCCACAAGCAATCCAGAAAGAGTTCAGAGCACCGATCAAGACCAGAACAAGTTTTTTCTTTTCTTTTTATTCCTTACCACCAACGGTGCCTCGTAAGAAGTTCCAAGCAAGCTTACATATATATATACAGCTTACTAACGTTCTTGATTCATTGAATTGAGCTTCACGTCCTCCACGAAGTGGGTCTTTTCCTTTTTTTAAAACCTTAATCGACAGCGTGGTCGTCCATAAATTGCTGCGGAGTAAAATAGGTTAGTCCGTATGAAGACGAGGCTCGAGATACCGAGCGGCCTACAGATACCTGCAAAGGACTGCACCAGTTTTCGGGACACTAATAAAATATGATGTAATTTGGGTCAGTGGGCGGTACTTGATTGATGAACTCGAAGGAAATGTTCTACGTGAAACGCATACCTGAGGTAAATTGGCCTGTTTGTAAAAAAAAAAGAGCTGCAAATTATTACACAACGGTTTTTAATTTACCTGTATAGATCCCCCTTCTGCGGGATGGTATTCAGCTGGGTTCCAACGTTAAAGTGGGTCCGGCGCGCTGATATCCGATTGTTGAGGTGGGCCCCAAGGTGAAAGTGATATCACGACAAGTCCGATTGTCCGGCTCTGAGCTCATCTCCAGCTGTCAGTAGTTAGTCTTCATCATTGTAAATGTGCGTTGTTGCGTCACTATGTTAAGTCGAAAATCGAAAACATGATGGTGTTGGACGGTTTCAATTATCGGTTTCACAAGTGTTTGAAAGACGGGACCCAGCGGTGGACGTGCGCATAAAGTACTTAAGTCAAGAAAACCTAACATTATTTGTTAACTTTTAGATGAAAACTTTGTTGAAGCGATGCTCAAAGATTTTGTTTTTCATAAACTCTTGTTTGGGATCAAAATTGGGATTTTGGATGTCAAAAATGGCTAAAAATATGATTAAAAAACACCAAGTGTTCAAATTCACCAAAATTGATGGAGCATGGGGGACTTATGAGAAGTCTGGTTTGATCATCAGAAATAGTTTCCTCAAAAGAAAGTGGTCAAACACGAGTTCTTGGCGGTCATAAATGCTAAAACGCTGCAAATTATTCCACTATGGTTTATTATTTACCTGTATAGATGCCCCTTCTGCGCAGATCAGCCATCATACTCAGATACTTATGCATGCACACTGCACATCAATGGGAGACAGCGCAGTCAACCCTCCTCGTGTGGTCTCCTGGGTAACGCAAATTGACTGCTGAAAAATGGGACCCACTTCAATCTACTCTCCTTGGCCTACGGGACCCACCTCAACATCAGGCTAGCTACAGTTAGTTCACGATTTTCTGTGGCCAATACCTACCCTCAAGCTCCCATTTTAGTGAGCAAGTACTGCAGCCGGCCCAGGAATTACAGTTTCACAAAAAGCAGTATGTAAAATGGCTAAATTCAGGTGTAGTTCTGAAGGTAAATTGTTGATGTGGGGTGAAAAATATTTTTTGGGCCCGGCTGGAATTCGAACCTCCGACCTTCAAAGTGAGATTCTGACTCCTACCCCAATGCCTACGGGGCCACACGGGTAAGAGGAAGGTGATGTGCGCTCTCAACCCAGGTTGATGCCTGCATACACGCTGCTCTTTAGGGCAAATTCAAATTTTATAGTAAAATCGTAGAATGCTCCATATGGTCTCAAAATTCAGAAAAAATCGAACCGAGAAAACCCACACCTCAAAATAAAATTTAGTACAGATAGAGTATCCCTATCTCGGAAAATTTTGTTTTTAGGTGTGGGTCTTCTCGCATTTTTAAATAGTTCGATTTTTTCTGCATTTTTGAGACCATCCTGAGCATTCTACGATGATACCACCCCTAGTTTTCACCCCTTAGAGTTGAGTGACAGTAACGCCGAGCTTCGAGGACCAACTAGAGCCCAAACGGAACCAATATACCAAATTTCGTGAATTTTGGTTCATAGGAACTAAGGAAAAAGCCGCGGACGGCGTATGGCGGACGGACGGAATTGTTTTTTATTCAATATTCGTATTCTACGTCCCTTGAAACGTAAACCATAACATTTTGAGGGGGTGTTGAAATTTTTTTTTTTCTTCATTTCATGGTCGATTCTAAAGGCTTATTGTTGATAATATAATGTAGAATTCAAATTTCTGCAGTGAACATCCACTGATAATATCTCGACATCTCGATATATAAGCTAAGGTTCACAGTACTCGTTGAGACTGGAGATTGAATGTACTTGACCATAGCACACTACTTGAGATGTTGAATCAAACCACAAGTTCATCTTTTTGCAATAACGTATTGTGGGAATAGGATTGGTACTTGAGCATACAAGCTATTTACAGTAAGTTCTGTCCTCCAAAAATGGCAAAGCTACCTACATGGCCCAAGTAGGTTAGTACAGAATGCGCCTATACGTGAATTTGAGAAAGGACACCAGGAAATCGTGTCAGCATTATAGGTTATAATAATTATGCGCACGATTCATTTCATAAACCCTTCTTATCGTCAGGATAATATGATTGATGAATCGTCATTATTGCGCTACAAGCAGAACATGCCGGCTCATCTATCTGAAAAGGACTCGTTTCTAAGGCGTAGACACTTAAAAGGAAAAGCGAGATTCTCACGACAGCGCTAACTCTGCATGGAAACCGAACACCTCTTCATTCAATCGGATGCGCAATCAGATGCAATTTCAAGAGCGGAAATATAAAGTGCTTCTCTAGTTCTGGGCAGAGTTTGATCGCTATCTCGGCGACAGCGCCCAAGGAAAGGGAGATGAGCCAGGGTTTCTTGTTCCGTCGGGGATGGCATCCGATAACAACTGTAGAACAAACAGGTGATGGTAACAGCTCAAGTTGTCTGTTACTAACGGTTGGTTTAATTATGTGGTTATATAACCTATATACAGTAGGTACTATAATATGCTGCAGCTCATCTGGGTCTACATTCTGCCTGAATTAGCTAAGAGACAAATGAATAATACTGTAGTTGTCGTAAACCACTTTCTTAATTGCTGACTTACTAAGTGATGAATTGGCAGCAAGACAAACACCTAAATTCATGATACTTCTTAATCAATGATACTTCCTTCTCTTTCTTAATCAATGAAAAATACTGAAAATCTGTAATCCCAGCTCACCTGTGCCGTGTTATCCCATAGTTTAAAATCAGAATTTTTCATAAGATAAGCAATTTAAATTTCACATTCAGATCTCTTGTGAGGACAGCCAATCACGTCCGCGACTTCTGTAGGGCAGCTGGACGTACCTTGAGCCCAATCTGGAATGGACTTACTTTTACCTTCACTCGCAATAATTTGAAATTAGGTTTAGTGAAGGACACACAGTGTGTCCACTATTATAGTAAGATGACCCCAACAAACCACAAAAAGGCGGGAATCTGGTCAAATTTGACCAACAGCGCTCATGAACAAACTGAATCCCACTTTTCGCAATAATTCGCAAATGTGTGCTTCCTCCGTCTACTTACCAAACGGTGCCACATGAACAAAAACCCAATATTTCACTTCCATATATTTGTAGCATTTCCGAAAAAAAAGGAAAAGAGTTACGAACATCGGGCAACGAAAGATAACCTTGTGGTCCAAGCCCTATTGGTAAATACTCTTATCGAAACCTCAAGATAAAATACACCCTTCTCAAAAATCAGGAGTATACCAACTAAAATGTGGTGTCCCCGAACTGTGAAGTCAAAATTAGGTTAGCCAAACAGAAAGGACAATAAAAATAAGATTAAAAGAACACCATAACGTTTAAAACAGCAGAACTATCGAAAGATTTTTACAGACTGTTCAAAATCATCATCCATTCGACCCAACACAAAAAAATTCATTCGTTTTGCACCAAAAGACATGGATTTTGGTACCTAGACTGTTGGGAAAACCATGAAATTTTAAAATCCGTACATTAAGATCCCGACGTCAACATGAACGATCAATGCAAACATTTGTAGCTCTCCGATTCTGGAAATATTGATAACCCCGAAAGTCACCCTTTGTACAGTTATTTCTGCGAATCCCTATAGAATTCGGCGATCCTATCGCGGCAATATTGAACTCGTTTCTCCTGCGAATCCATAAAATTCCCTAACGCCCGCAGACCCCTCAGCTGTAATTATGGTTAACTAACATTTCTGGTAAGTCTGAAATTCTTTTTTCATCCAAATTATGTTTACAATGAAATTATTTAACTCATATAAAAAAATAAAAAAATATTTTCATCGTATAATTATAGTATTTTGTCAATAATCGTCATTTAAATGGTTCATTTTTTCTATCTTCACAGACTGGTGATGACTGAGATAGCTCGAAACTAGTTTCAAATAAAGAATTTAAATTGGCAAAGGATTCGTCATTAATTTACTATTCCCGATTAGTTCTTTACTCAAAATCGTACGTCAGTTGTAAATGTTCAAATAAACTAATAAGTTGTACAATAATTACAATTTGGCCAAAATGCTTTTGCGATTCTTCTTAAGATGATAATGTAAAATATTCTCAAGCGAAACGTTCCAAATTAGAATCTCTCATTAAATTTACCCTTGGAGCAGCTAATGCATATGAAAGAGGCTGAGTAGCAGGTACCTGCACAGGTAAAACCCGTTCCGAATCTGCCGGGCGGTCCCATAAAACGGTCTTAATTCGGTGTCACCTTTGATGAATGGGCCAACCAGTTTAGGGTGCGTTCATAACAAGTACGAAAACGGGGTGCAAACAATTTATTGCTCGGGCGAAAAACTGAAGACTCCGCAGATATTATAAAAACTTGTTTCCCTATTAATATTCACAAATCACCCTGCAGCATGAGCGAACAGTAAAACAACGAAAGAAGGGTTGACAAAAAGTGGATTCCTAAAATATTTTGGACGCACTCTGTGACACTAATGTGGCATTATCTCGAAGAACATCGCGCGAAAGGACTGTTATGAATTTTACTGCTACAGGAGTTATTACAATGTTGACAGTGGTCGATTGATTATTAGGGAATCATTTGATTTCGTATATTCACGCAATGATCAGGTACGTAATAGCCACAAACGTAAGTAACGTTTAAAGTAAGTATAAATGTAAGAGTGTAGCAGATGTTGGTTGGTAGACACGTAAACAAGCGCAGTAAGATGAGGTGAAATAGCTGTACGTAAGTAGATAGTTCCCAAAGGCAGGTACTGTATGGAAGAATTGTAGGTACGTAATACCTACCTAGTGATTTCTGAATAGCGTCAAATTGAGTAGAAAAATATAAAATCCAACCAGAAAACATGAAATATCTTTTTCCAGGATTCCCCGCATTACCTAACTACTCATCAGATACCTGAGCATAATTCTAAAGAAGACCTAGTAGTGTAGGTACCTACTACTACTACTACATAGTACTACTACATTTCATTTGTTCAAACATTAAACTCTTAGTACATAAGATGAACTGATTTTCATACAGAATAGACAATCTATAGATCTACTATATATCTATCTAGGGTTACCAGACATACTCTTTTTATAGCATACATAATATACTCTTTTTTCGGTCCTTTCCTCTATACTCTTCTCTTTTTTCTTACCAGAGCCTAATATACTCTTTTTTCAATAGACAGAGAAGAAAACTTGAAAAAAGTAATGATGACCTACTCATATCCTTCTGTTGAATACCTTGATCGAAGCTAAAATCGCCTCCTCTTCTTCCTCCACCACCATCATACACACTCTATGGCCACGTACAGGTCCCTCTCTACAGCCAACAGCCATAAGACAAGAGGGAAACGCAAACGTAATGCCGCGATTTTCAAGACAGGTTTGTCTACTTAATATCGGTTTGACTACAGCATCAGTACTGATGAAAATATTATTTCCCTAAGTCACTTGTAAAATGGATTTGGAATAACAAAGGATACCTCAAAGGTACTACTGAAGGAAGCAATAAATTATTGTTGTACCTACCTACTTTTTTGGTTTATTATTCTGTGAATAACACACCTGTCGTGAGTTCCTCCCAGAACTACAACACTAGCATACTTAAGTTCTCGCAAACCTTGTACAAACCAACTTTAGTTCTCGCCAATAAACTGTAAGAGTGGGGACAAGAGACGCAGGAGGTAGAGGCCCAGCCTGATTCCCCACCATCCCCTACAAACTAGGGGATGGAGGGAGACAGCCACTGGGGTCTATAAAACCCCGGCGCCTGCCTCTTTTTCTCCATTCTACGTTCTCCTCTTGTCGCTGACTACTCTCTCTCCTCCTTACCTCATCTCTCTCTCCTCTCCTAAAAGATGCTGTGTTGAGGTGGTGATTCGCTCATAACCCCCAGCCACGCCAATCCAAAAAGATCCCAGGTGTTGAGGTGGTGATTCGCTCATAACCCCCCTGGGCATATCCTCACACCGCTCGTGATGAAATACGCCAATTTAAAATTCATCACAGTGGTAACCCCGACGTTCACACAACCTTCTGATTCCTCAAATTCATTTACAATTTTAAATTCATCACAGTGGTGAACCCGACGTTCACACAACCTTCTCCTGCACTCCCTCTCATCGTCGCAACAATTTCAAATTCAACGACCCCACACTTAACTTTTTCAGTCCCACAATTTTAAATTCAAAACTCAATTTTAAATGTTGAAATTCAAATCCAGCCTCATCAAATTTCAACTCAAGCTTTCACCTCAAAACATTGCCTAATCAAATTTCAAATTTTAAATGTTGAAATTCAAATTCAGCCTCATCAAATTTCAACTCAAGCTTTCAGCTCAAACCATCACCTTATCAAATTTCAAATTCGCCACCTGCCCCAACTTCAGATTCGCATTCATCCCTCGAACTTGTCCCAACCCCTCTTGAATTCGCCTTCACTTTCGTTCGCTCCCCTCTCCACTACGCCCAATGACCTCCACTCTGCAGACCCCTTTCCCTTTCTGTCACTCTTTTTCACTGCCCCTCTGCAACCCCACTCACCCATCCACCCTTTTACCAATAAGGGCCGGTTCCAAAAAAAGCTGAACCACAGGGTTGGAGCCAACCCCAGGGTTCGCCGACCATGGTAAGAAAAAGTGCAGTTCCAAAAAAGTTCGTAATCGATTTATTTTGCAATATCTCGAGAAAATAACTGTGGTTGGACAACCCCAGTGTTCGCTGGGGTTACCACGGTAAACTCGAATTCTATTGGTCGAGAGGTGAAGCCTTCACTCGCACGCGAGCGCGCACAGTAATTGCATATGGCGGCTATCAACATCAGCTGTTTTGTGTTTGTCACTCGTCTGCAAATTGCGATTAGGTATTATTCAATTCAATTCAATTCGTAATATATTTCCGATCCGCGATGGATGATTTTTATAATTTCATCGACGATGAAGACGACGATGATTTTTATGAACTGGCGTCAGTTGTTGAACCACTCAGATTACGTCAACGACCCCGGCATCCCAACTTCAATCATTGGAGTGACACCGAGTTTTTTCACCGGTTTCTTTCGCCTTTCAAAAGAAGTAGCGTCGTTCGTTTTAAACCTGATACGACAAAGTATAATCGCAGACAATAGGTAAGTGCTTGAAATGGTGTTACATTACACATTACATTACAGTTATCCCACGTCTTTTTGAAGGATCGTGCTATTTCGTTGTGACCAAGTATGTTGCAGCTTCATTTTTGACAGGAATATCTTATATTATCGTATTGACATAGATTATATCTTACCGCTCGGGGTCAGTCAGAATCTTGTCAGCTAACTGTGAAGTGAAAATTTACTAGGGTTTTTACTTACAACCAACCCGTTGCTATCAATATGTTGTAGTAACTTCGTTAGTTTTCATCGCACGAAAATCGCTCTCCATTCGCTGGAAAGCTCTTGATTTATCTAGTATTTATATTTTAGGTATTCCATACCATTACGTATCATGTTTCAGAGGCCACCCAGTGAGGCCTGAGGAGAAGATTTTATGAGATTCGTTTCACTGGAAGAATGAGATGGGAGGTTGTTATCAGGTTGCAGATTCAAGCGGGCGCGCGCGATTATAAAACAGTGTTACCAGAAAATTGCTTCGGATTCGTTATTTTTAGCTGAAAAATACATCAACCCTGGTACAAAAGTCTTGGATTTGAAGTATCCACGAGTAGAACAGAGAAAAAATAGTATCCATTGTCAACTATCCATGCAAATATCCAGGTTCAGACGTTTTGACGCAACTAATCGATTCAACAATGGTTACCACGATCGATGAAACTTTTTGGAACGCACACACCGTCAACGCCGTGGTCACCGAAAAATCGAATCGAACCCCAGGGTTACGTGACTATCGTGGTTGCTGATTTTTTTGGAACCGGCCCTAAGTAGGTGACTGGAAGAGATCTTAGAATCATCCACCCCCCTACCCCACCACCACCCTTCCCCAACTTCATGGGAGGCCTTAGGCCCAACCCCTTTTTTCCGCTCCCTAGTATTTTTTTTACCCCCACTCAGGGAGGGCCACCCCTTTCCCCTTTCCACACAGAGGTGGATTCCACACACCGGTGCCTCTGCAACAGTGGCGAACTCCGCCTCGACCCCACCTACCCGCTCGACCCCTCCGTCCCACATGGAAGGTCACACATGGAAGGACTCCACACGCCCGCCAAAGTTCTGGCCAGGCTCTCCCCTTTTCGCCCCCCAACGTGCGTCTCCCCCTGTGGGACGGCCCCGCCACCTCCACCCCCTCAAGGTGTGCCCAAGCCTCAAACCCCCACCCCTCCGCCCACGACACTAGGGGACTCATGCGTCCACATCCCCCCCCCCCCCCCCGGGCACACTGGGGGGACCCAGCACCTGCAAATAGCTGTCTAGTACGCCACTATGTTTTTATCAATGTTTCACTGTACATATTCATTCACCTGTATACTAGCTGTAAGCCACTTCTTTTTGTACATAATTTCGTTCACCCTCCTAGCTCTAAGTAAATTCTGTAGCCTACGTTTCAAATTGTACTCTCATTGTACCATACCCATTGTACCATACCTTTGTAAATATTATCGTATCTCTAAGTTCTCCCATCTTGTCACCTCGCTATAAGTCACTTATTTGTCCTTCTTGTACATAGCACCTTCACTAGCTCTAAGTGCCCACTTTTGTAAATACTTCCTCCTACATTTTTGTAAATATTTTTACTTCTTTGTCATACTTTACTCTCTCGTACATGTTATTACTCTTCAACACGATTGTACATATTGTTACTCTTCGCCACAAGTATTACCTAGTTTTAAGCAAACAATTGTTAGCTAGTTCTAAATATCAGTCACTGCCTTCAGCATCACATTGTTCCTCTTGTTCCGTGCCTTCAGCCTCCTCTGTTCCTCAGTCTGCCCTCAGCCATGTAACTCTGCGCCCTCAGCCCTCATCAAACCTTTGTTTCCTTGCTCGAACTGGGGCGACCTATGTCGTGAGTTCCTCCCAGAACTACAACACTAGCATACTTAAGTTCTCGCAAACCTTGTACAAACCAACTTTAGTTCTCGCCAATAAACTGTAAGAGTGGGGACAAGAGACGCAGGAGGTAGAGGCCCAGCCTGATTCCCCACCATCCCCTACAAACTAGGGGATGGAGGGAGACAGCCACTGGGGTCTATAAAACCCCGGCGCCTGCCTCTTTTTCTCCATTCTACGTTCTCCTCTTGTCGCTGACTACTCTCTCTCCTCCTTACCTCATCTCTCTCTCCTCTCCTAAAAGATGCCGTGTTGAGGTGGTGATTCGCTCATAACCCCCAGCCAAACCAACCTAAAAGATCCCAGGTGTTGAGGTGGTGATTCGCTCATAACCCCCCTGGGCATATCCAAAAAAGATGCTGTGTTGAGGTGGTGATTCGCTCATAACCCCCAGCCACACCAATCTAAAAAGATCCCACGTGTTGAGGTGGTGATTCGCTCATAACCCCCCTGGGCATATCCTCACACCGCTCGTGATGAAATACGCCAATTAAGAATTCATCACAACACCTATGTATTCTATTACCAAAAAAAATTTATAACACCCCCTCAAAATTTTTTCTTTTACGTTTCAAGGTGCGTACACCGTATCATCCATATCTACTTTATTTTCGGTCTAAAAAATTCGTTCTTTCGCACACAGACTTCATTTGGGCCCTAGTTGTGTCCCGAAACTTAGCAGCCCGATCGGAATATACCCAGGGGTGTTATGAGAGCAAAATGGGTGTAAAAATGGTTTTTTAAAAAGTGTTTTTAGTAGCATGAGCTAGTGAGTTATCGTTTTCCGTTTTTTTTGTTTTTTGTTTTTTTTAGGGCGAGGAGACCGAATATGAAGTCGACTTTGACCAAAGATTGAAAAATTGAGGTTCTAACGAAGTTTCAGCTCCAAAAATTCATTTTTTGTGAGTCAAAAACATGGGAAATTGTCTGAAATCACCATACATTTGTTGATAACACTAGAAGTAGTACCAACAGGTGAATCAAGGCTATTAAATGGCACTATCAATGATCAAAGATAATTTGTCAAAAATAGGAGCCTAATTCGTGTTTTGGGGGGCCAAAATCGGTGGAAACCACCAAAAATAGCTATTTCAATTATCGCACACGAAAGAAACAACGAACAGCCATAATTTCTGTAGGTAAGTCCAATAGAATAATAAACCATGTGCAAGAACTTTCCTGTTTTTTTAAGGTTTCTTACCTGAAAATAAGTTTTATGTAGAAACTACCGAGTGTTAGGGTATATTCTGACATCCGGATCGTTACACTCTTTTTTTCCGAGGGAGTTCTGGTAACCCTATAACTATCTATCTAGGCAATGTACTGGTGGCTGGAATCTTGAGTAATTATTACTTACCCACAAGAATTCGAACTCAGAACTCTCTTGGTGTAGGTACCATAACCATACAAAGTTCATTGCCCTTGTGTTCGAGAACACCTTACAGATTTGTTCGCAGTGACCATCTGGCGGTTATCTGCCCGTCAGAAAGGCGTTGGGGCGTTCGCAGTGATTCTCGGACTCTTTTCTGACTGTATAAATAGTATCCATAACGGGCTGTTCGCAGAGTTTTCCTAAGAACTGCCTTCTCGATTCCAACCAGTATCAAACGCTTATCAAGATGGGACCTATTGGTTCACAGATGGTTTCTTATGGTTTTATAGGAGTCGGTAAACAGAAAAAGCCAGTGCGAACGAGCCTAGAAACAGTTCGATTTTTCAACGCCATAAATATAAAATAGAACAGTAGTTGTCGAAACGTTGGAAATAAGCAGTCAAAGAGAAGTTGTACACGTAAAAAGAGCTACGTACGAAGATGGTGGGTACTGTTTCTCGTTAACATTCGACATTTTTGTTCCTCGACTCGAGTCTTGACAACAAGCGGTCTCACGACAAGGTCTCAAATTGGAGAAAACCAATCACGATCGGGAACCGTTTGAAAACCTCAGGACCTCGTCATGCTGCAATTCAATCCGACTGGACGATCCCGGTTCGGCATCAAAAGAATCGACTGGCATTCCTTCTCGGTGGTTGTCGAAGGTGTCAACTCGAACTTGCCCTTGCATTGCTTCTTAATGAGGACTTGCCGTTTTATGGCAACCTTCCCCGCAACTCCCCATCGTTTTATTATTTTCGACTCCTTACAAAATCAAAGTGGTGGCGATCTTTATCTTTTGTCATGTCTCAAGCCGCCTACGTGTCCAGAATGCAATACATTGCCAACACCCCTTCAAGGGGTTTGCCTTGAACACACTGCGAGTGATTTCTTCTTATTATTCACTTCAATTGGTCGAGTGGTAACAGACAAAATTTCAAAACCGAATGCCTACCACGGGTAATGATAGCAGAAATCTACAGTTTACATCGACATCAAATTTTTATAACCCCGCAGGAAGTTCAACTAATGAATAATTAATTGATCATTCTGCGGATCCTCTCGTCATTACTGGTCATGTAAATACCAACTTGTACTCTGACGTCGAGAAACAAGGTGCAAAAATATGCAATATTTTTTTCTATGGCCACTAGTTAGTAGACCCAATCAGATCATCAAGTTATACACTTATAAGCGAATCATTCATGTTAGAATAGTGTTAGTAGGTGGTTCCTACCACACTGCTACTATCACCCAGGGCAAGGGTGTTGTTACCGCTGTTTTTTGTGGTCTAATGAACCCTTTGTTTTTCAACAAGATTTCATCAATTAACAAGATTTTTAAAATTAAATGTCGTATCGACTCAGGTGGGCGACGCTAGCCCGGCCTATCAATTTGGCGGGGTAACTATGTATATCATCCCATGTTGTTCCAGGTGCCCGACTCAATTCAAGCCTACAATCACGGTGAAATCAACATGGCCTAATTTACTTGTACGACTGTGCATTTGGGTCAGCTGTACAACTGTTCCGTCCTTCTCTCTGGATTGAAATTATGTTGCAGTAGCCGCTTTATTTACCGCGATCACAGGACAGGACAGTTTCCTAATTACGTATATTAAAACGCTATCGGATACCGACCAGCTGCGCTATGAAGCGATAGTTCGTATTTGTGAAGGGGTTTACTCTTATGTGCTCGAGCTGGGGACCAACGTAATGAAAATCTCAAATGTGACGAGAGAATATTCACGTAGTGAGTTATCTAGTGCTCGGATGCGATTTCTTCACACTGAAGCAACTAAAAAGACCTTAAACGCATGATTATTTTCTTCACAAAGGCTTATAAAGGAGGTCACCACGAAGAGAATATTGCCACATCAATTTTTGGCCTTTGGAAAGGTTAGCAGAAACTCAAATGCCTACCCGTAAAATTGAAGAAATCCTTATACAGCACCTGTTTTTTTTTTAGTAAGAACTTCTAGGCAAGGAAAAGAATCTAGAATGCCTAGGAAATAAAAGAATCTACAGCATTACCAACGGAATCCTCAGTTGGAAAACAGTCTCCACAGGGAGGAATCCCTGCTAACCGACTTCCTTTTTGCTGCCCACTTCCTTTTTTTCGTGTAGAAATTTACTTTTTGACTACGGGCATCTACTCTGCCGACTTGTTTATCGTTTTCAAGGGTTGTGGTTTCTAAGGGGGTGACAGTCCTCTACTTTGCTCGTTTTTTTTTCTGAAGTTTTCGTGTTATCGCTCAAATGATTTACTATCGCCGGCAGGCCAAAAGACTTCCTTCCTGTTGCCATTCGCTCGCACAATTGTGCACTGCACATTATGAGCATCGTGTTCGCTCTTCAGACACAGAAAGATTTGAGCGGAATTTGTTCGTTTCCTAATAGAACTTGATGGCGGATGTCGCAGTTTCAGCTGTTACTAACCTTTTGCTCGCCGATCATGACGTCACGTCGATACCACCTACATGACATTATAGACGACTGCTGTATTTTTTATTATGCACCGTATTACCTATGTTCACTTTGCCAGAAATAGCAAAGCAAGTTCTCGCAAAGAATTACTAGTTCTTTGCGTTTATAATGAACGACCAGTATGAAAGTAGCTTCTTACGTTTCACTATCTTTGAAGGAAAGAAACAATCCCACGTTTCTGGAGATTCCTAGAACAGTTTTAACGTTGTCTTTACATTTAGACAAGTTACCTACTTTCTGTATTGGGTAACTGTTATTTCTAGCTATTATGAATTACCTGTACTGAGTTTCAGTCACTAGAGGGTATATCGACGAAGATTAGGTATGTATTAAGAGTTTAAATCCGAATTATAGTGCACAGTAGGAAATAAATAGTAGGTAGCTTTTCATGGCAGCTGATATGAAATTTTGATGCCCTACACCTGATTCTGAAAATGTGTTCAGAAAATGAAAGATTCAATTTAACAGGACTGCAGTAGCCGAGAAGTAAGCGAGTCGAATCACCAACCTAACCAACTCCTGTAGGTTTACGTACCTACGTCATCAGCTCTGAAGTGACCACCATTTTCTGTTGATTTGTGAACGGGGTCTAATTTGATTATGGACGCTGAGAGGCGGTATTATTTCGTGTGTGGCCCAAGTGTATCCCATGAAAGCCGAAAGAGGGAATTGATAGATTTTAAAAATGTGAGTTAATTCATGAAAAATAATAATCTCGGGATCCTCGCCTTGCAGGACACTTCTTGATCCAAAAAAAATTGTTCCTTCCACCCGTTTGTTCGTCTCAACCTGAGCTGCACAACGTGAAATCCCATTAATATTTACAAAACAACATCACCCGGGGTCTAATATGAACAGGAAAAATAAGTTTCAGCTAAAACCACCGATTTTATGGGTCCTCCTTTCGACTTGTTGACAGCTCAAATGGAGACACCAGCTTATGTCAGCCGCTTTGGTCTTAAATCAAGGGTTTTACTTCGGACGGAGGCAACCGGTTAAGCGAACTGACCGTTTGGAGGATTCGACGGAGAATTATAATGGTAGAATTTTAGTGGTATAACGGTAATGGTATGGTAATACGAAGTATTTCAAGTTTTTGGGGCGGAACCAACGGTTCGCAGGACTGCATTAGCAAGGACTCAATTGTAGGAGTAACAGTTACTGCCACCATTGGCGTAAGGGAGGATTATGGCGAAAGTGAGGCACATATTGTTTGGGTCCATAAAATTATAAAAAATGCAATGATGGGAGAACACCTAAGGAAATTTAACCAACTAAATGCATTGAAAATTTAACTGGAATCTCATTCAAGGACTTTTCAAGGGGTTCACTTCTGCCTGCGCATGCGGTGAGAAAATACAGCAAAATCTGACAAGAAAACTTGTAAATATAATAAAATTCATGAAAATTCAACAAGAGGATCCAGCTTTCATTCCAAGATTGGGCGGCCACTTCCGGAACAGAACACCACCAATGCCTGGATACCTACCAGCTGCTAGGGTCATGACCTCATGACACAACACTACCTACCTCAATCAACTTCGTTCAACTTTGTTCACGATTTCTTCAATAATTTTGTATTTGCATGGGTAATTCTTGATACTTTTAAAGGCCCCAATATTTATAGGCATATGAAACCCAGGCTCCACCCGTGTGGTTAAAGATTCCTACTCAATAATTTCACTGATTTCACTGAACACTGATTTCAGACCCACTGGTACTCATAATGACTGCAGGGGTGCCAACACACCCTTTCCTCACAGAGGAATGCTGCGATCAGAAAAATACGGTTTGTGAAAGCAGATGCGGTTACTAGTTCTTCTGCAAGATATTCAGACGTTTTCCCTCCCATAAAATCCAAAACAATACTACCGCCCTTTATCACCCGCGGAACATGAGTGGGAAGTGCAAGTCAAACAAAAAAGAGAAAACGACTAAGTGCGAGTTTCTCGGTATAGCTTCGCTTCCACAGCAAATTAATAAGACAACCATTTAAACGGCAGTAAACCCCGTAAAGTGTGAATGTTCTTTCCCGAGTCTTCAGGGGGGGTTTGGATTACATTCACAATAAAGGCCTTCGCACTGCCTCGAGTCACGAATCAGAGCTTGCACTCGTTCGTAAAGTCCCTAATGCATATTCAGAGAGGATCGGGGCGGGTTCAAGAACTTGGTCCGGGGAGGTCGTGATATTTCTGAACCTCTAACGCCCCTTCATTCAAGGATTACACGGACTTGCGAGTCAAGTGGGTTTGTTCCGTGCCCACATGTTGCTCGAAGGCGAACAATTATTATAATGTTATTACATATGTGTGGATTGTGAAACGATGTGTGGATAATTAAACAAAGGTTCATGCAGATGGGAAAAGATTGGTGATTCTATCTGTAAGGGACGTCCGGTACTGGTGAAGCATCGACGCCACTACTCATATTATCTACCCGCTCTCCAAAGGTGGTGAAAGTAGGCAATCAATGAACAATGAACAAAATTGTACTTAAATAAAAAAATCAATGAGCAAAACTATAAATAAAAAAATCGATGAAAAAATTATAAAGTACCTATACGAAATTCAAGGATGAAGGTTCTGTTGTATCATAGGAAAAACATATAAGTATCAATATCTACTCATAAATTTATAAATAGTACCAACACTACTCCTACGAAAACATCAGTACTTGGTAGAAACTATTGATAAATGAGTATCTACTTATTATGATAATATTATGAAGGGAAATTTCAAAAGTAAGTAATTTCTATCATCGGACTGTAGCAATATTTAGAGGAGTTGAAGGAAAAGTTAGGCCAGAAGTACCACAGAAATAGAATACCCACAGTGCTGATGAAATAGGGAAGAAGCATACTTTGGAAGTAGGTGAAGTTCAGTTTTCAGAAACACCTGTATTTCAATCCTTGAAAATTTGCTCCAGTGAATACTATGGCGAAGTATATAAACCAATAGTTACCGAGGTAAATGAATGCTGATACCAACTAAACCAAATAACTGGTACGACCACTTTGTTTGAACCGGAGTCAGAACCTCGCAGAATGTCAGTGATGAGCCAAAATTTTGAGGAGGATGGCTCATCCAGAAATAGCCTACTGGCCGAGGTCGAACTGTAGTTCTATAATAGTTTTATCAGGCTTCAAAGTGTCGTTTCGTTGGAAATAAATAATAATGTAAGTAGGTCTAGGTACCTTGCAATCGGGATCATCTTCATCGCTAGCGCTCTGCTCAGACAAAAGCCCGCTCCACCTGTCGCGAACCAGAAGGAGATATTTTTCTGAAACAACAAAAATCGAAACAACCAATTAATATCGTGATAATATTGTATTGGTGAAGGCAAGTACCTGCCTTTTATCAAGAACTGATTTTAATATGTATATGTTACCATTAAAGTGTATAATTCAGTTATTATATTACATAATAACGAGCGTAGTTAAAGTTTATAATTCCAAATTTTCTACACACTTTCCTTGAGGAATATAATATATAACTAGTAATTATATATAATAACTGAGTGCTGTTTAGAGGTGGATAGTTCCTAATTGAACTAACTCCGCCTCCTGAACTGCTCCTCGACTTAGTTCACTTCACTAAACGTTCTGTCCATTATGAACGAAGAACTAGCAACTCACTCACAAGTTAGTTCTTGTAGTTCATAGGAACGGTGTTCATACTACATGAGGAGTTGACAGCATCCAATGAACGATAGTTCCATAACTCCACTGAACGACAGTTCCTTAGGAGTTGTTCAGATGGGGTGGATACTACGTGCAGAAGGAGTTTTTAGTATAACGAACGGTAGTCCGTGTACACACGCCAGAAGCCAGTCTGATAGTCCAAGTACTGATATCGTTCTTCGTTCTTAGTTCCAGTCATGTGTTTGTGTTGTGCGACTGGACAAGAAAAGAAACTGGAATGAACTACTGAACTGCCTCAAAAGAACTATACTCCTTTCAAGGAGCGAACTAAATTAATTTGGGTACCTCAAATGCACTACTCTTACCCTCCACTAGCACTGATACAACTGACTGCAAACTCTAGAATTCAAATCTTTCCAGGCCTTAGAAGAAAACTGATTGAATCATTTGATTTAGGGGAAAGTATGGGAAGAAAGAACAGGCCAGGAGTTTCATTATTAACATGTTACTCGCCACTAAATAATGATTGATAAAAAATAAACTGACCACCTACTCAGAGGTAGTCATGTATCTATCAGGAAAATGTTTCATTTATTAGCACATGGGTTGCTGTGGCGTTTGGAATTACACAGAACATCATTTCTGATGCACATACACATGCACATTATTTCTGATGAACGCATTTTAAGGTCACTTTAAGGTTGGACTTTTGAGGTCATTTTAAGGTTGGACTCTCGTTATAATAGTTTTTGAAGTATGAAATATTAGAAAATCATACACTAACTGGTCTCTGCAGTTAATATATATAATAACTAGTTATTACAGATGATAATAACGGATTATTACAGATAATAACGGAAACATATACAATGGAGTTAACTAAGTATAAAACGTATTACTATCTAATCCGCCTCCTTAATAATGATGAAATCCGCTGTATTTTATTACGTTTTGATTCCATCCGATAGGTGGTCAAAATGAACCAACGTTCCAACGAATCCAATCAGGTTAATGTACATTTTAACGATTAAACCACGGCGTTGAGGCGTTTTATCTCAAATAGAATCACCAGAGACACTAATCCCAACTTCCAATAAATCCTTCAAAGAGGTATCTAAGAAGTCGGTTGCGTTAATTAAACCAACCTTATAATTAGACCGAAATTGAACAACTCGTTCTTGAATTCATTCGCAGTTTATTTGTACTGGGTTAGATGAGAACAGACAGCTTGAAATCAAAGGGTGGTGATGGGATGTTGAGCTACTCGATGCACGTATATATTTTTATTATAGGGCTGATTTGATCAACTCAGAGTGAATCGGTTAATCAGATGACAAAAGGAATGACACGACATACACTGAATAGAGGTCTGAAAGATAATAATTTTCTCTAAAAGATGAGTTCTTCAAAACTCTTATAGAAAAGGAAATTCGTCTCTTATTTTATAATACATATTTCAAGTTGGAATTCTTGAATCAGTTACATATTTCGCCACTGTTGGATATTAGTGTGGATCTGGAATGATTAGCGGTAGACTCGTATAGGTACTCGTATAATACACAGAACGTACATACCTGCATATTTATAATATAAAATAACACGGTTCTATTGTGATGCGTTGCGATTACCAGTCTTGGACTTATTGGTGAGTTCACTGATCAAAATCAACAAACAACTACAAAATTTGAAGGAAAAAAATCGATCAATATGTTCAAGTATTGTGATGAAAATCGTTGCCTTAGACCAGAGCTGTAACGCAGGTTTACAACTTTTGAAATCATCGCATTTACCATTGAAATCTTGCTTTTCTTACACTGTTAATCTTTACTCGCCGCTACATCGCAAAAGACCTTTTTTCCCCCCAACATCAATTTACGATTTCACAGTCTGCGGAACAGTCCAGAGGCGATTATCGCGTTTGCTCCAATACGTAAAAGGTGGCTTTTTCCTTTCTGCTTCTCGCGCGATTTCAACCAATTTACAGCAATTAGCGTCTACCGGTGGAGGGGAGCGAGGGGAGGGGAACAATATATGAATTCGCCAATCTTAGCAGCCCTTAATAGTCAGGACTGGTAATATCGGAATGAGAGCTAAATGGAAGCCGTATAATTAAACTTGATTTCTGAGCGTCACGCATTAAGTGCAGCAACCCGTAGTTATGCTAAACGATCTCTTAAAACTTTCCGCTTATAACAGCCTCGCGGGGTCGAGACGTTGAACCAGTTCTTTTATGGCAGGCCCCGTGTAACTCGTGATTTTCCGCTTTGAAGAGTTTTCTTATTATGATATCTCTCATTTAAATACAGAGGCAGGTCAGCCTATCATTGCGGAAGGAGAGGAAGCATGAGCCCGCGGCCCTCTCAACTTCCCGACAATATTTAAAACTTAATAAAGTGACCAAATTAACGAATCACTGCGAAATGAATGGGGCTTGAGTAAAAATTCAAAAAGAGGTTTACCGAGGATTTTGAGCAAAAGCATTTTTTTTGCTCATTTACCACTGTTTATTCTAAATGGGTAAACACTGGGTAGGGATTCTTCACCCTAAGGAATTCTGTACGTACCTACCTACGCATCTGTAAGCCTCTACTCCACTCGAAACTATAGGTGTATCATTCACAGAATAATAAACCAAAACGGGCCGAATTTGCCATCAGCACTTAGGATTGTGTATGTGCCTGACGATGCCTTAAATTAAGACGAAACGCTTAGTCATAATAAAGTGCAATCATGGGGAAAACTAAAAGTGTACAATTTATTCATATCTGATGGGGGCAGAATTTGAGTATTTGTGTTTTGTGAAGTTTAGTCGATTTTAGCCAAATTTTAAGAGAACGAGGAGTACTCATGACTTCTGTTTATATTACTTTCCAATTTTTAAATGAAATTAAGTTCCATTCCAAGAATTTTGAAACCAACCGCACTCTCCTACGATGAATAGTTCTTCTCCTATGAGCTTTCAAATTTTTGAAACAAGTGTCGTGACACTGGGCAAGGATGTCCCGCCCTAGTTTTAATGACGTTACTTGTTGCCAAAGCTTTCAAAGCTCATAGAAAAACGCTGCAAATTATTACATAACGGTTTATTATTTACCTGTATAGATGCTCCTTCTGCGTAGATCACTGTTTTCTGTGGTCAGTACCCTCGAGTTCCCTCCGGGGAAGCCCTAAATGGAATACTGGAGCCGGCACGGGAATTAAAGTTTCATACAAACGCGCGGGATTCAATAATTAAATCACTAATTATTTGTAGTTATTCATGAAGCATAAGGAAAATAATAAACCGCTGTGTAATAATTTACCTGTATAGATCCCCCTTCTCCGTAGATAGTATAATAAACCTTAGTGTAATAATTTACTGTTTTGCAATAATTTACCGTTGTGTAATAATTTACCGCTGCGTAGTAGTTTAACGTTGTGTAATAATGTACCCAATAATATTCAACGTTTGTTCGAGTTGCTAAAGTACTTATCAACAAAATCCAAAAGATCAATCATTTTTCAAACTGAATAATATCACGGAACAACCAACTCGGCTTCATACGGCCATCCGTGATTATAATCAGGTGCTTCCCTAGCAATGATATCTGGGCTGAATGTATACAATTTGATTCACCCTCCTGTTGACGAAGCCTGTCGGTGCAAACTTCTGGACCTTACTGTGAACGAAGGGGTGGACATACAATGCTCCGGGTGGTCTAAAAAAACTACGAAGTTCAAGAACTATTTAAAACCGTAAACAAATTCGAGGAAACGGCGTCCTGGAGGTTTTAACCCCTATTTTTCATAAGAGATGAGTGACTTTAACGCCGAGCTTCGCGGACCAACTAACCCCGAATGGGACCTAAAAACCAAATTTCATCAATTCTGGTTCATGGAACTAAGGAAATTGCTAAGTACGGCGTATGGCGGAAGGATAGAAACTTTTTTTTACGCATTTTCGGATTCTACATACCTTGAAAAGTAAACCATCAAATTTTGGGGGGGTTAAAAATTTTTTCATGCTCGATTCCAAAGGTTAATTATTGAAAATAATAAACCAAAAGAACTATTCATCGTAGGAGAGTGCGGCTGGGCCTACAATTCTTAGAATGGAACCTAATTTCATTTCAAAATGAGGAAGTAATATAAACAGAAATCACGGGTAGGTACTCCGCATTACTCCAGTGTTTTGACATGACCCTCTAAATTGCCTCAGTTATACTAGAGCCGCTCTTCGCCTGGACTTCTTTCACGGTGAAGCAGCGACAGTGAGAACAACGTGTAAATGAGGTTCTGCAAGCCTCATTCAAAACAGCGCAGCTTTGCCTCAAAGAAGAAGAAACCGGCAGGTCGTTTCCGTCGAAACCGAGATTCCTTCTACCTTCACCAATTTCACAGCCTCAACGATAGCTCTTTGACGCTTCATAAAGAAAGAAGACCCCGTGAGTGGTTCTTTTTTTTTTGTTTTGTTCAGAAGAAGAAGTAGAAGAAGAATAAGAAGCCAGCCACAACGAGGAAACCAATGCTGAGTCTCTTGCCGGATACTCATCACAACAGAAAACCCACCAATCTTTGTCCCTCCGATAAATTCCCGACTGGGAGGGGTCGAGAGTCAGAACGGGATGAATGGCCGCCTATTCAGTTTGCCGGATAATTACATGGTATAGCACGAAGGCAATCAACCAGTGGTGGCTTCCCCAAACTCAAAAAAGCTACTCTCTTGCTCGCAACCGGTAATTAACGGGCATCGCCTCTTTTTGCCACTCCGCTCCCCCGTTCCACGAACAGGTGGATAAATTAATTTGGAACTGACAACAACAATCATTCTGGCAGAAGTAACCGCTGGGAGGTGCCATATTCCCAAGGCAACAACGGCTCAGGTAGCGTCATTGGCGTAAATATTGAACAGAAAAGACAGCTCCAATGTGTCTGCCTGCTAGTGAGTTCGCCGAAAAGCAGCATCAATGGTATTTAGTTATACTCCAAGTGGTAAATGTCGTAAGACCCAAGACGGTGTGTTTTCCCATTTTGTAACACTTCTCCAGTTTGCAGTCGTGGCATCATATAACTCAGTGGATAAGCCAGGCAAATTGGCCCGAAACTTATCACAAAATTAAATTTCCAAGAAAGATAACCATCACAAAAGTAACAGAAACAACAAATAAATAGAACAATACCAGATTAAACGGTGAATCAATCACGAATTAAACAGCTAAATAATATTAGGCTCATTTATTTCATTAAAAACGACCAGTGCCATGGCCTTTGTGAATATTTTTCGAGCAAGCAGAACTGAGAACTGATCAAATAATAGTTAACGTCTAATACAAAAATATAAACATATTTCTTATCAGTTGTTCGATCCAATTCATTTTATTGTAGATGTTGTTCTTGAAATCAGTCCATTGTGGATTGGAGCGGGGGATATGTCCGGGCTTCCTCTATCAGTTTTTCGTCACTCATGTTGAAGAGTAACAAAAAGCTTAAAACTGACAATAAACATCAAAACCTCACGGAAATGAAATAAGACGGCCGTCAAAACCAGCAGGATATTTGTCGCCAAGAAACTTCGAGATGACGGCCCGGTGACGGTGAGCGAACTGTGGTCGCCCACTTTTACCAATTTTTGGCGGTTATAAAGTCAAATTTGACCCACTCTGTTTTTGTAAAAAATTCATGTATCATCGAAATAGTCCCTCTTTCTGTCGTGAATCACCATCACACACGAAGCCAGGTGAACTAATATTAATTTTGGCCCATAATACCAAATTCTGACCCCCGACAAATCCAAATTCGACCCGTGTTCTGTACGAAAAACAACTTGAGCGGTATTTTTCTCTACCCACCCTTCCACACCAGTTTCAGCAATTTTATACAATTGTTCGCAATTTGAACAGTTTTTACCAATTTCTGACCCCTAAAAACCCAAATCAGACCCCCTTAGAATTTTTGAAAATTGCTCATATTAGAACTCATCCTTTTGTTTGGCAGTAAGAACAATTTGCCGAAATTTGGAATTTTTATCATGTACCCAAGGTCGAAATCGTCTGGAGTGACACATAAATAAATAACGCTGCAAAGTCCTTGTCACATGGGTTTATTATTCTACTGGAGTTCTAGAGATTCTTTTTGGCTGTTAAATTTATTGTTTCATTCTTGTGGAATGATTGAAATAGCTATTTCTGATGATTTCCACCAATTTCGGCCCCCAAAACGTGAAAAGGTACGATTTTTTTTTTTTCAGATCATCTTTGATCATTGGTAGTGCCATTTAATGGTCTTGATTCACCTGCTTACACTTTTTCTAATGTTATTATACACATTGATGGTGATTTCAGACAGTTTTCCAGGTTTTTGACTCATAAAAAACCAATTTTGGGAGCTGAACCTTTGGTAAAACCTCAATTTCCGCGTCTTTGGTCAAAATCGACTTCATATTCGGTCTTCTCGTCCCCAAAAACATGGAAAAAGATACCTCAAAAGCTCATGTTACTAACATGTTGCTAAAACGCAAAAAGTACCTATTTTTACACACATTTTCACTCATAACACCCCTGAGTATATTCCGATCGGGCTGAAAAGTTACGGGACACAACTAGGGCCCAAATGGAGCATCTGTGCGAAAGAACGTTTTTTTTAGACCGAAAATGAAGCCGGTACATGTGATACGGCGTACGGCGTACGGACATTGCATTTTTGGAATCTACGCACCTTGAAACGGAAAAGAAAAAATTTTGAGGGGGTGTTATAAAATTTTTTTTCCTGAGCGAATACATAGGTGTATTATTCACAGAATAATAAACCAAAATACAATCATATTACATATAAATGTTTGTTAAAATGTAGGGATGAAATCAAGACGCTCTGAAAAGGATGTGACTATAAAAAATTTTCAAAAATGTTTGTTCTGAAAATTTTGGATCCATTGCAAAAATTCACTCATTCATTTTTTGAAAATTCACTTACATTGTTGCCAAATAAATATGTTTTATTTTATCAGTTTACCTTACCTAACGTTACCTGTAACATGTAATGCTTCGTTGAATTTGCATTCAGCTTTGTTTGTAAAGTCAAACCTTACATTTTCTATTTCCGATACCCCCCCCCCCCCCCCCTTAGGGCAATCCTGGCTACGCCACTGATTTAACTGCACGTTCCAGATAGATATTTTGGCTATCACTCCACCTGCAAATGGGTTTAGAGGAAAATCACCTAAGTAAGTCCTCGTTCCGTCGAATCAGGCTATCATCATCAACCAACGAGGCGTCTCATAACGCGATCAGAAAATTAGGTAGGAAAATACGGCAGAAGCCCGAAGTTTTTAAGGTCATCAGGCATATCAGGATGATGTTGTTTGGTCGTTAAGCCATCTCGGAACGTCTTAATCCACAAATGATTGGGGCACGAGGTGTGAAGTGGTCATAAAGTTCATTCGAACCCGCCGGCCCGTACGCGTCCACGGATGTTCGCTCCCCGAGGACGCTGGGGGCCTCTGAAACCCGGCGAACCTCATTTTACGGTATGACTCAGCAAGAGCATCAACTACGAAAAACTCTACCGATTATCTTGTTTAGCTTGGAGAGTTCCATTCATTTCGAGGGGCGGGAGAATCTGTAACGAGACGAGATTTTAATGGTAACAACTTCGTAATTAGTTTCGCCTTCCCTTGTTAGGTGCGTCAAAATACAAACACTTGGTGCAACTGACATAGGCATAATCTAAATCTACTCCGAAATTTCTGGACAGAGCTATACACAAAAGGAGCAAGAAAGACTGCTCGTCACTGGAGAAGTTTGCTAGTGGGCTGTCAGAGAAACGGCAGTAACTACCCAGTAACATATTCGGTGGTTGTCAAAAGCGTGAGGTGGTCCAAAAACACCTAAAATTTTTGGTATCAAAAGCGCGAATTCGAGAAGAAAGATTAGGTTCATAAGCGCCACTGCTTCCTGTGTCAAAAGCGCGAGCTGGAGCCGTTACTATTACTTGCTTACGTACTGTTACTGTTACTTTTATCAACTACCTACCTACTACCTACTGCTGTATCTACCTGAATCAAGGAAACAGGAATTAAAAAATCAGAAATGTGAAAAAAAATGATATATTACCAACTTTTTTGTCATGTTTTTACCCTATCAAATAATATAAAGTTGTTATATTGAAAGAAATTTGAAATATCAAAGTATCAAAAATGGCGCATGGCAAGTTTGCGTAGGTACTCCATGGTAGTCAGTGCTCCTCCGTGGTACTCTTCCCAACAGAGCTTCACGAACGCACTGAGCGGAGGATGAATACTAAACGATGAACCCCACGAACAATGACAATGTCAGTGTAAGAGGGAGTTATGTAAATAAACTGAGTAGGTAAACATTTCAATTAGCAGAGGCCTGGGTCTTGGTCAAAAGTCGCGACTCCTCAGTTCGGCGACGATCAGCGATAGGAGCCTATAAGAAAGGCGTTATCTGCTTCAAGAACTGTTACTTTATTCTGTTATAGTGGCACGCGATTTTAAATCTAAATACTAGCAGGGAACCTCGCGCTTTTTAAACATGAAAAAATTTGCGCTTTTCAAACGCATTAGCGCTTATGATACCCACCGATTTGTGGCATTTGTAGGTATTTTGTATAGCATTTCGTTTATTTATAGTAGTTACGGTTGTATTTTCATTCCATACGAACAATGATGAACGAAGCGATGCAGTGTACGAATACGAACGGCTATCAGAAATGCATCAAGGTGGCTCGTTTATGAGTCGTTACTTTGTAAACAAAAATAATATTTTCCACTGCTCAAACCGTAATGTCTTTGAAATTATAGCACCTATCCGCAATATCCATGTTTATTCACTTTTCTGAACTATGACAGATTAGTTCTTCTCAAATACCTACAGCTAGAGGATATGTCATAATCAGAGCCCTTCAAATGCCATATTGTCATGGCGCCATACAAAAATGCCATATTCTGCAGATTTTTTTGTAAAATGCCATATTCGGCAGATTTTTGGGGAAATGCCATGTTTGTGCCATGTTTTGCCTTTTTTTCGCCAAACTCCTTCAAAAAAATTTAAAAAAAAATTTGAAGAGAAAATTTCTGAATGACATGAGGTTTCTCGAACCCTGAGGCCATTAGTGTAGTGGGATTACTAATGCCTCTAACCCTTTTGGAATGGGGTGCTTCCACGGGTCGCCACTCTGTCTGAGGAAGCCACTCTGAAGGAAGGCAGGGAACCTGCTGATGTCCTCTCTATGAAATACGCCCCGGCAACATCAGCTGATGTGGAGAGGACTTTCCCAAAAATGAAATACCTTCTGAGTGATCGACGGCTGGGATTTTCAATGGAAAGCGTTGCAGCACACCTGATGTTGTTATTTAATAATAAATAATAATAATAATTAATTATTTGTATAAAGCTTTGTAAATAAAATAAATTATTTAGCATCAATAACTTTATGTTGTGATATTATCGTCTCAGAATAGCTGGGGTGGTCGGAGAGGGTTGAAAAATAAGTGCCATATTGAGAGAAATAAGTGCCATATTTTGGCCAAAATAAGTGCCATAATGCCATATTTTTTAGGGCCCTATTTCACAAAAATAAGTGCCATATTGTGAAGGGCTCTGGTCATAATGGACCAGTCCACAACCACCAATCAGATCTGTACCAAACTGAACACTGCATCGGCTGTTCATTTCAAAATATTGTTGAACAGAACCACAGCAGAACAGAACATTATGGCGTTTGGACAACTGGATAGGGTACTTGGTGTTCCGACTGTAACAACAAAGTTGATTAGGTAGGTACCTACAACAATTTCGGAACCATCGATCCCTAATAATGCATTAAAATTGTTTCGGTTTCAAATTTTTGCAACACACTCATTTGTTACCATTGGGGTTAAAATGAACTTCTCTCAACCCTTCGACAGACAGGAGCATATAAATCCATGGGATAAATCATCAAATTCTATTGGATGGTTTCGGAGCACTGCGTGACCCTAAAACTGGGTGGTTGGTGTGAAGGGGGATGCACTTTTGGGTAAAGCCGATGGACAGGAGGATTCCAGCGAGAGAACGTTTGGATAAACTAAACTACGGAGTACGTCCTATCTGCTGAAAAGTTACTGTACCAGAAATGATGCAGGGAAGTGGATCAAGCAATTTTTCGGTTCATCCTTCCTCCCTCCGGACAAATTGTACATTTGTTTCACCTGTCCAGTGCATGTTTCTCCTACAGAAGGTAAGGCGTTTGCCTTCGGCATACGCACCAATTACATCGAGGATGACAGTCCGTTCCCTCCAAAATTGCACCTCCACCAGAAAGCGATATTAGACGACGAAAGGGGCGGAATCCTATCATTCTGATTATAACAGGCAATCCTGTACTCCCCGCTCGTTGGGTAGTCATCGCTTTATGGTTGCACTGAAGGATATTCAGATTGTGAAACCTACAGATTACAAGCTTGAACCGCGGAACTACCGATCAAGTCAAGAAACGAACAAGAGACAACGAAAAGCTTCTTCAAGCGTGTTGGGAACAATTCACTGCAGACATCGATGTGTCGAAGTACCTAACCGAAATTGCCAACCGCTATGTAATACCCCAATCGCCTACTGAAGTATGAATGGCCCTGTGGAACAACAAAATGATGGATTTTCGTCGCTTTTCATAATTTTCTTTAATATGGCAGAACTATACCGCATATATTATACCGGCTTTTTTCAATTTTACCCAGACGTGTCACGGAGTTTCTTGAGGTTTCGCGTTTTTACCCAAACTTGTTATACATATTTATCCAAACAGGACATCTTTTCGACAAATTTACTCAAACGTTATTTATATCCCCGGTGTGAAAACACGAAGTTTAGAGGAGACATCAAGGACCTGAATCACACGCCATGAAATCGTGGAAACCCGTTTCAAAATAAAAACTGAGTAATTGAAAGGTTGTCTATTTCCACTAATACCTACACGAAAAATCGGTCATCAAACCACCGTTAGTATGGTACTGACGATGGTTTGATCACCGAAACCGGTACAGCAGTGTATTTTTCGTGTAGTTATTAGTGGAAATAGACAATGTTTCAATAACTCCCGTTTTTATTTTGGAGACACCAAGAATGGCCAGCAGTATCAGCCCTCCACCACCATATTGTGATAATACTCCCGGTGGATTGCACCAACATTCAAGTTTGGAAGGTTAGCAATGTACCGAACAGGTTATCACAAACGACCATACGTAGAGACGATATGGGTTCTTACAGTTTTTGTCCAAAGTTGGACATTTAAAAAAAGGAAGAAAACGTATAAATATGTAACAGATTTTACGTAAATAGGTACGTACTTGAATCTTCTGGTGAATTCCGACATTTTCTAGTATTAATGAATCTGATAAGATCTAATGGATCTGATCTTTTTCTGATATTAATATTGATGAATATCAATATTATGTGAATGTGTTTTATGATATTGATTCGACTTTTGACAAACCGCAACGCCATCATTCGGTGATGCTTGGAATTTCATTTTATAATCGATCAAAAATTCAATTTTTTTCTCCATTTGCGAAAAGCTCAATTTGTTGTTTTCTAGAAGATTCTCTGTTTACTGGAAAATTATTCATAACTGACTGTTGATTTGAGCCTCCAGTTTGGGGGCCATACCAGGGCTTGGGCGTCCACAGGGATCGCGAGCGTTCGCCACCGCAAACCGCAAATGAGTTGGGCCTCTATAAACAATTCCGTCAGGTTTACATGTGGTCAGCAGGCAGCGAGTCCACCGTGGGAGCCCATCGAGGGGCTCCGTTCCCCGACTGTAATTGAACCAACGATAACATCAGTCTTATAGTTGCCCGTCTCGGACCTGTGGATTGGCTCATAATTTGATTCTGTTGCGGTTGGCGGTTATCGCCCAACTACGGTGGTGATTGCCGATGTCGAATTGGAAACGCCCGTTGTAAAAAACTACGAATTTCTGTGATGCCATAAGGACTAAGGCAGGTACTAAGAAGTAGCTACCAATATGACATCTATTTAAAACATATGATCAAGAGTTGTCCATAAATTCAGAGACTCTTTCTTTAGCATAGCTGATTTTTACTGGTCATCTGTGAACCAGTTCCCTAAAGTGCAAGTTCAAAGTACAAAACGCTGCAAATCCCTGCACAACGGTTTATTATTTTGTACAGAATACCCTTCTATTACAGATCACAGCTCTCTGTATAGATAAACCCTCTATATAATATAATATGTACTACATATTCTATACATAATATGTAGATCGCAGACCTTCCGTAGGTTAGTACCTAACCCCTTACTCGTTACTAGGTACCTACCTGAATCACGAGTTAAATGTTGCAAAAATAATACAGCCGATGACAAACAGTAACTAAAACGGCAAAAAGAAACGCAAATAATGAAGTTCTGAAGGAAAATTGTTGATGTAGAGTGAAATAGATGCCCCTTCTGCGTAGATCACTGTTTTCTGTGGTCAATACCCATAATGAACCGTTGTGTAATAACTTGCCCATCAATAATACTTCAACGGTTGCTCAAGTTGCAAAAGTACCGATCAACAAAATCCAGCCCCTTCTTGGTAGATGAACTGTTGTGTAATAGTTTACCGTTATGTAATAATTTACCATTGTGTAATAATTTGCCGTTTTGTAAATTGACCACTGAGTAATAATAATTTACCCACCAATAATACTTCAACGTTTGTTCAAGTTCCACTACCTATCAACAACAACAACCTATCAACAACAACAAACTCCATCATTTTTCAAATGAAATAATATCACAGAAAAACAAACTCGATTTCACACTCTGTGAATATAATCAGGTGATCCCTAGCAATGATTTTATCTCGGGCCAATTCCCGATTGTTAGCGCGTCCCTGGTGACGAGATTTGGGCTAAATGTATACAATTTCATTCACCCTGCTGTTGAAAATGCCTGTCGGTGCAAAATTCGGGGCCTTACTGTGAACGAACGGCTGGACGTACGATGCTCCGGGTGCGGTCTTAAAAAACTCGTATGTTCGAGAACTATTTAAAACCGTAAAAAGATTCACGTAAAAAAAAGGGATAGGCGTTCTGAAAATTTCAACCCCTATTTTGAACCCCTTAGAGATGACTGACAGTAACGTCGAGCTTCGAGGACCAACTAGACCCCGAACGGAACCTATAACCCGAATTTCATCAATTTTGTTTCATGGTAACTAAGAAAAGTGGCCAGTACGGCGTACGACGGACAGACAGAATTTTTAACCTGACCCTTCAGGTTTTTGCGATGGGACCCCCCGCCGAAAAACGACAGGAAAAAGTGAGACCAAATAGTGAGACCAAATAGTGAGATAAAAGTAGCGCGAAATTTTCTTATGATTTTCACGTACAACCGAGTAGTTGCTAGGGAAATGAAACTTCTTTCATTTTCATCGGACAAAAATCGATTTCCATTCGTTGGAAAGCTCTTGATTTATCACGCATTTATTTCGTATTTGTTCTTGGTATTTATTTCCTAGTTTCGTAATATAACTATATAAATGGATGTTATAAATCGATAGTAAACAATGACGCTTGTTTGGTTGTCACTTGGTTGTTTCGATGTGTATAAGCGTGGCTAAAGCTTATATAATACAGCGAGGGGGACAAAAACCTGAAGGGTCAGGTACACCACATTTTAGCCGTCAGGCTTCAAGAGGAAGTCATCCGGGGGTGCAGGGGGCGTGCAGTTTTTTTTGCATTTTCGGATACTAAGTAAATACCTTGAAACGTACCTAAACCATCAAATTTTGAAGGGGTGGGGGGGGGGGGGCTAGATTTTTTTTTTTTTTCATGCTCGATTCCAATGGTTCATTATTGAAAATAATAAACCAAAATGCTCAGTGGCAATTTTTCGAAAAGTTCTTTGTTTTAAAGATATCCGACAATTTGTGTTATAAGTATAGCATTTGGGATAGACTTTTACCCAGATGGGTCGTCGCGAGCTCGGGAAGGTGTACCCCGTTAGGCCTATATTCTTTACCCAGTTGGGCGGTAGTTTGACTAGGATTTACCCAGATGGGAACCGCCCCCTACTGCCCTGTGCCCTCGTCACAATAGGCACTCGCACAGCTATACAGTTCATGAACGGTGACAAAATAAACACTAAGAAGTGCAGTAAGTTTCTTGATCGTAGGTCGAATTATTTTAGTCGGCGGAAATCGTTCTGGGAACTACGACAGAGATTAGCAGCTAAAAACGAAGTAGCGGTTCATTACCTAATAATGTGCGACTGTTCCGTCTGGCTAAGGATTCAGTCAACGTGATGCCTTTGATCAAGTTTCGTGTCTTTGATTTATACGTTCCCCGAGGGCGATTTTTAACCAACGGGCTCGTAATTAATAAACGCTCGGCTCCCAATCTCGATCACCTCTGTCAGCAATCGTTTCGGATCTTGAATACTCCATCCTCAGTCACTTCAAATGAATCAATTAACTTTTTAAAAGGGTCGATTTGGCGTGGTGTGCCTTCGGAAGTCCCAGACAGGCTGAAACAACGACGGAATTACCGTCGCTTTTCCAGATCTATGAATATTTCATAGGCCGAAGCTTTGCCTTCCCTTTCGCACCGCTCTGAGGCCCTCATCACGAACGGGGGATAAACGCGGGCTCCGTTGGCAACCAGTTTCTCGATTTAATGTATATCGTGCCTCCAGGATCAAGTGCCCTTTCTGTCCCGTCATAATCCAAGGAGCACGGGAACAATTTCCCGTAACGTTGAAATATCCGGTTCATGATAAAAACAAAATAATTACGAAATAGAACGGGTTGCGTATAGGAGAGCAGGTACGTGCAAATCGGATGTAGGTACACAACCCGGTGTTCCAGGTGTTCCTTACAACTTAGGTAGGTGTAGTTCCATATTTATCATCCAGAATCAATTCATCAATTTGGTTATACTAATAATACAGTGAAAATACACCTGTGTATTCGCTCACCAAAAAATTTTTATAACACCCCTCAACAATTTTTCTTTTACGTTTCAAGGTGCGTAGATTCCAAAACAGGTGTATTATTCAGAGAATAATAAACCAAAATGCGATGTTCGTCCGCCGTACGCCGTCCACTGAATCATGCATAACTACATCATTTTCGGTCTAAAAAATTCGTTCTTGCGCACACAGGCTCCACTTGGTCCCTAGTTGTGTCCCGAAACTTTGCAGCCCGATCGGAATACATCCAGGGGTATTATGGGTGAAAAATGGGTGTAAAATAGGGTTTTTTTGTGTTTAAGTAAAATGAGTGTCGTGGTATCCTCCCAGAACCACTCCCCGTGAACTTAAGATCTCGCAAGTAAACTCAGAAGTGGGGACGAAAGACGCAGGAGAGCTGAGGACCAGCCTGGGAATCCCCACCATCCTCCACTAGCTGGAGGATGGAGGGAGATGGCTCCCAAGCCTACATATACTCGCCTCCTTAGCCTTTTTAACCATTCTACGCTCTCCTCTAGTCGCTGACTACTCTCTCTCCTCCTTATCTCGTCTCTCTCCTCTACCTAAAAGATCTCGGGCATGGTGGTGGTCCGTCCATAACCAAACCAGGCAACGCTCCTAAAAGAATCCGCGCATGGTGGTGGTACACCCATAACCAAAACGGACACACTCCTAAAAGATCCTGGGCATGGTGGTGGTCCGCCCATAACTAAACCGGGCAACGCTCCTAAAAGAATCCGTGCATGGTGGTGGTCCGCCCATAACCAAAACGGACACACTCCTAAAAGATCCCGGGCATGGTGGTGGTCCGTTTTTAACTAAACCGGGCAACGCTCCTAAAAGAATCCGCGCATGGTGGTGGTCCGCCCATAACCAAAACGGACACACTCCTAAAAGATCCTGGGCATGGTGGTGGTCCGTCCATAACTAAACCGGGCAACGCTCCTAAAAGAATCCGCGCATGGTGGTGGTCCGCCCATAACCAAACCAGGCAACGCTCCTAAAAGAATCCGCGCATGGTGGTGGTACACCCATAACCAAAACGGACACACTCCTAAAAGATCCCGGGCATGGTGGTGGTCCGCCCATAACCAAACCAGGCAACGCTCCTAAAAGAATCCGCGCATGGTGGTGGTCCGCCCATAACCAAAACGGACACACTCCTAAAAGATCCTGGGCATGGTGGTGGTCCGCCCATAACCAAACCGGGCACACCCCCCCTCGACGCCGCTCGTAGTGGATGCGCGTCAACTTTACATTCACTACAATGAGCTTTTGAGGTACTTATCTTTTTTCATGTTTTTTAGGGCTAGAATACCGGATATGAAGGCGATTTTGACCGGAGTGAAGAAATGAGGTTGTAACGAAGGTTCAGCTTCCAAAATTCATTTTTTATGAGTCAAAATCCTGGGCAATTGTCTGAAATCACCACAAATTTTTATAATAACACTGGATAAAGTGTCAACCCGTGGATCAAGGCAATTAAATGGCACTATCAATAATTAAAGATAATTTGAAAAAAAAGCGTTTTCGGTTTTTGGGGGCCAAAATTGGTGGAAACAACAGAAATAGCTATTTCAATTATTGCACATGAAAGAAACAATAAATGAACAGCCAACATTTCTGTAGGTATGTCCGATATAATAATAAACCCATGTGACAAGGAGTTTGCACCTTTTTTTCCTACAGAAATAAATAGGAAGAAGTGAGAACATGAGTTGAAATTGAAACGCCGCGCCTGCCTATTAGGCACACATATTAGGTAGATAACTACCTAATATATACCTAATTATGTTCATTACAAATCAGGATGGATTCTAATTTTCAGCATACTTCTGGACCACCTAAAGCTACAATAAGAGCTCGAAGGGTGAACAGAAAAAAGAAAAGAAAGATCCCAATAAACTTCCAACCGGATTTTCAGTGAGGAACAGCTCACAGGACAGGAACAGATCCTGTTCCACGATGGTTTTACCGTTCTTGGGAATGAGTAGGTAATTTTGGATATTCGTTGATGTAGAAAGCGACGATGTAGTAAGGGTACTTCGTGTCCAGTGCCAACAAAAAATATTCGGACTTATTGTTGTCTGTCAATTATCTCGAAAGTTAGGAAATGCAGCACTCGACCACCGACTAACTGATAGCGATGGATATGGGACTGACTGGGGACCAACTCTCATTTTTATCAGCAACTCGAAACCGTTCTGTAGTGCGATTTTCAACATTTTGCTCAAGGGTATACAGAACAGCGATTTCTTCTACAGTAAATAATGAAGGGGAATAAGAATTAGCAGCGTTTCTGAATATTAGACTCGATTCCAAAGGATTATTATTGAAAATAATGGTGTACCAGTCCAATATGATATTTATCTACCGCCGGGCCGCTGTCTCCCTTCCGAATCAGGTGCCTGCAGCTACTTTGCGAAGGCTCAATGTGCCATCTACCCACATCCAGGCCAGTATAGAGGAGGGGGGGGGGGGGGGGCACTGGGGACATTACCGACGGGCCCGGCCTTTGTAGAGGCCCAGGATTTCGAGAAAAAAATTTTTTGAGAAAATTAAATTTAAAAAAGGTGTAAGGGAAGAGGGAATATGAAAATACAGGACAAATCAGTAGGTGACTGTTCGGAAATTTTAAGGTCGTTCGAAGTTTTAAAAGCTCTTTTGTTTAATTTTACACTTGTTTTGGTATTAAATATATGTGTCGAGTTGAATATAAATGTTTATTGTCTCTGTGAACCTATCTAGTGTTCACTCTTGTCATGAAAACTGAAAAGAAAGAAAAAATTTGCCAAAGTGACTTTAATTGTAGATACTTCTCGTTAGCTCAATTACAGCTTATATAATAAGGTAGTCTAATTGAAGGAAGAAAATGTGATTCAAAGTGCCTGTGTATTCTTGTTTGTGCACTCGTTCAAATAAGGCATGAACTAATTTTAAGGCCATTCGAAGTTTTAAAAGCTCTTTTGCTTCATTTTACTTTTGTTTTGGAACTGGATATATATACATAATTATATACTGTAAGAACATGACCATTCCTCATTTTTTGCAATCCATCCTCCTTCCACTGATTTTTCCACCCTTCTGAAATGGCTTATTTATGGTATATGGTAACGAAGGTTTCGTGGTGTTTTAGGAATTTGCTAAGAAGTGAAAAATGAGTAAGCTGTTAACAAGTTAAACAACTTTTCTTCTTTTTCTTTTGGTTTATTATTCTGTGAATGGGCTCAGAACATTTTTTTTATAACCCCCCTCAAAATTTTTGGTTTATTATTCTGTGAATAATACACCTATGTATTCGCTCAGCACAAATATTTTATAACACCCCCTCAAAATTTTTCCTTTTACGTTTCAAGGTGCGTAGATCCGAAAAATGCAATGTCTGTCCACCGTCCACCGTACGCCGTCTGCCGTATCACGAGTACCGGCTTCATTTTTGGTCTAAAAAAGTCGTTCTTTCGCACAGATGCTCTATTTGGGCCCTAGTTGTGTCCTGAAACTTTTCAGCCCGATCGGAATATACCCAGGGGTGTTATGAGTAAAAATGTGCACAAAAATAGGTAGGTACTTTTTGTGTTTTAGTAGCATGTTAGTAACATGAGCTTTTGAGGTATCGTTTTCCATGTTTTTGGGACGAGAAGACCGAAATGAAGGCGATCTTGACCAGAGTGGAAAACTGAGGTTCTACCAAATGTTCAGCTCCCAAAATTGATTTTTTATGAGTCAAAAACCTGGGAAATCGCCTGATATCACCATCAGTTTGTATGATAACACTAGAAAAGTGTCAACCCGTGGATCAAGACGATTTAAATGGCACTGCCAATGATCAAAGATAATTTGAAAGAAAAAAATCGTACCTAATTCGTGTTTTGGGGGCCAAAATTGGTGGAAACCATCAGAAATAGCTATTTCAGTTATTTCACATGAAATAAACAATAAATGAACAGCCAGCATTTCTGTACGTATGTCCAATAGAATAATAAACCCATGTGACAAGGACTTTGCAGCGTTTTTTGGAAAATAAAACTGCCGTCTTGCCAATGACTGAATTCGGTGGCAAACCGAACGTACATAACTGCCTGTAGGGAAAACTGAGAAGAGAACATCGGCTACGTTATCGGAATCGAACGACCTAAGGTTTCAAGGTATGAGCCAGGTACTGATTTCAACAACACGTCCCTGTATATCATCTGAACAACTTTATGTTTACCTAAAGCTACGTACCTACGGTACGCCTAAATACCTAACGGTGCTTAAATCATGACGTGAAATCGTTCAGCTTCAATCTGAACCAGATAGGGAATCGTAAAATATTGAATTATCTTGTCAGTATGCATACCAGAGGAGTCTGGTGGGAAACGGGTCTTATATTTTAAAAGTCGATCGTTTCCTCGCATCAAAAACTGGTCTGTAAGCCGCGGACAGGCAGGTGGTCGCTAATGAGGGATCAGGAGGGAAGACCGCTCCAATTGCGACCGATAAACTTTCAGGATAGTAAAACCTTTACGAGGCCTATGATTTACGCTGATTGGGAAAATAGATAGGACGGTTCTGGCTCGTTGGAAAGATGGGTGGAATCATAGGGAGCTTTTTTTTTTAAACCTGAATTTCACATGCCACTCTTACTGACAACTACAAGTAGGTAATGGATTTTGCGGGTAAGTGCGTTTACACCCAGAACAGGTAGGATTTGGAACATTCAGTTCTCCAATCACGTGGAAGGTCCCAAATCCCAGCACAGAACCACTCACCAATAGGTGGTACCTAGTAATGTACAATAGCAACAGTAGAGTAATATTCGATGAGCCAAAATTTAGCATCGACTTTGTGAACACAACATTTTAGGAGTCCCATGATTTTCGTTAAACCGTACAGCAAGAAATCTGCAAAATCCTATTACCTAGCGAATTTTTGAGGAAAATGACGACAATGCGTTGGGTCCAATTTTCAGAACATTAATTTTTGAATTTTTTTTACCTAATAGGCAAATCCGTTTCAGAGCATCCTGAATTCATCCTTAGATTTTAACAATAATATACTTACATATATATGTGTCAATAATAATGTGTCACTCCAGACGATATCTTCTGACCTTGGGTACACTATAAAAATGTCAAATTTCGCCAAAAACGTTCGTATTGTTCAACAGAAGGATGAGTTTGAAGACGAGCCATTTTCAAAAATTCTAAGGGAGTAAAATTTGAGTTTTTAGGGGTCAAAAATCTGTAAAAACTGCTAATATTGCGAATAATTGAAATAAAATCATTGAAAGTGGTAGGGAAGGGTGAGTAAAGACAGAAGAATACAATTTCAGTGGGTTTTTATACGTAATAGAGGTCTAATTTAGATTTTCGGCGGTCAAAAATTGGCATTTAGAGCTAAAAATCAATGTTAATTCACCTGACGTTGCGAGGGATGGTGACTCACGACAGAAAGAGGGATTATTTTGATGATAAAAATACTTTTCTCAAAAAATAGTGGGTCAAATTTGACTTACAAGGGTCAAAAATCGGTAAAATCACGAAATGATACAAATTTTTGAAAATGGCATGGTTTCTCACTATATCATCTTTTTACACAACAGCCCGAATATTTCTCTGAAAATCTGCTCTTATGGCCATGCTGCATGATTGGAACTTCTTCTTTTTTTTCTTCTTTTTTTTTGGACACCAGCGTCGATGAAATTTTGCGTTTAACGAATGATTTTAACACAACTTTCTCCTCATCGTTTAGCCCGAACTGCAGTCAATGATAATCCCGCTGGCATGACAGGTAGGAGGACATTGTGCTCAACAGTTCTCAAGAATCCATCAATCAAATCAAATAAATACTGATTTATCTTCGGTTTGCAAGTGGGCTGCCAAAAATGGTATTAGTATCAATCCCGAGAAATCCCAAGCAATCCTGATCCACAACAAAGATTTGCCCACTGACCCTATTCCTCCTATTCTTGTTGATGGTATAGTTATCCCCTACTCCCCTGTTGTCCGCAATCTGGGTCTCTATATAAATAAAACTTTAACCTGGGATGAGCATGTTGGACAAATATGTCGTCGCGTTTATGGTAGTCTTTACCCACTAACGACTATCGAATTACACTCCACCCTCTTTGAAATGGAAATTGGTAAACTCCCTTGTTTCCCCCACACTTCCTTTACTGTTCCACAATTGTTTCCTCCTCACTTAAAGCCAGTAATTTGAAAAAGTTGGTGGTAGCAGATAATTCCTGTGTAAGATATATTTATAATATTATTAAGACGCGCCATCCCGTCGGTAATTTCAATTTATTTGGCATTAATCTTCAAAATTATTTTAATTTGCGCATCCTTATCCAAATATTTAAAATTGTCCATGGCCTAGCACCCCCTTATCTTTAGTCATTAATTCATCTCCCCTTCTCCAACCGCTCCCGGGCCATCATGATCATGAGACATCACTCCTCACTTTTTGGTAAATCCTTTCAAATTGCAGGTGCACGGCTGTGGAATTCCCTCCCTCTCCGCATTCGGTCGGTCCCCACCCTTGGACGGTTCAAATCCCTTTCATCTATCTTGTACAAATCAGCAGAGTAGCGCTTCCTTCTTCTTTTTTCTCCTTCCTCTTATTCTTATTTTTTTCCCCCTTCATTTCTATCATCCTACCTGTAATATAACTATAATTTCCAGTATTTTAACTTCTCTTCGTTTTGCATTATTGTGTAACTTTTCGTTTATGTCATTTGCTGTGTACCATGGGCCTTTGTGGAGGATTATATTATAGAATCCTCATATAAGGACCGCGAGGGTGTCGTCATGGCCTGAACTGTTGTGGTCAAACACCGAAGACTTCTAGTGTGTGGCAAATTATCCAGTAGAAGCAATTTGCACGAATCTAATTGAAATGCATTTAGCGTAGGTAAGTGACAGAAGGCATTCATGCATTTCAGACCCACAGATAGGCACTACAGCAATACATTCTCTTCCTCACTATAGTACCTACCATTCGTTATTTAAAGTTTGCACTGAAACTATAATGGTTTGCACGTTAATTGGTAGGTACACTGAATGTACAGTAACCTCTTCAAGCGCAAAGCACAAACTTAATGGCAAAACTTCATGAGTTTTCACACGAATTAGAAACAACTCGTAAAACTTTCTGTCAGCAGACAGTTGACGAGCGAAGTACTAACCAACAAAAGTGTTTACCGCTAGGCAGCTCTAAATTGTCTTTCGTGAGGCGTTGAAGAGCTGGACGGCAATGATCACAGAATTGAAAAGGCAAATAGTGGATCCGTGTTGATGCTGCATAATGCAATGAAAACACGACAAAGTCAACATCTCCAGTAGAAAAACAAAATCGGGATTGACGTCCTCCGGCGTCTTGTGCCTATCAAAATATTGAGATGCGGCCCTTGCTGCTGAGGCCCTGAAATTCTCTAAAGGAACTCTGAAAGGGATTTGTGGGAGGTGGAAATCAAAAGGGCCGACCGGAGAACTCGGTTTTCCAGGTGTAATCCGATTAGCTTTGGAAGTGAAAGCTACTTATCCGTAGCGATCGCCACGCCCTGTACGAAGTATCTGTAGCAGCCTGTAGATTACTAAAAGTATTGCTTCCGAGTCTGCAAGGCAGCAGAAGCTTTGTTTTCACTTTCGAAATGAAAAATTTTTTTATGCTCCAAAATCAAAATTTTCACTTGCATTTTGCGTTTCAGGGCCTCCTGAACAAATCTGGTTTCGTGTCTGTCCTTCTGCCTGTCCACATTTCCTTGCCACAGCCATAACTTCCACAATTTTGATCCAATTTCAATCAAACTTTCAGGAATTTAAATCAAATTGTGTGGGTTTAGCGCTAGATGGTCCCCTAATAGTTTCTAATGAAATAGCACAACCTCAATTCCTCACTGTTCGGTCAAAATGAACCTAATATTCGGTCTTCCCGCCGTAAAAAACATGGAAAACGATACCTCACAAGCTCATGTTCACCACTGTTCAACCACTGTTCAGTTGGCATCTGAATTTCCCTCTGTACAATGTACCTACCTAGCATTTTTCACAAGTTCAACAGCCACACGCCAGAGTTCTCTGGCTATGGATATTCAATATTCTAGTAGAGCATCCATGGTGGTTCCTTAATGTTAGCTCCATAGACCAAGCATGTTATTGGAATAAAGCGACAGTAATCGATGTCCTGCAATCGAAATCGAAACCTGGGCTCTTGAAACTGGAAGGTAGGTTCTGGGTCCTGGGACCTAGTGCCGCCATGGCAACCGAGAAAAGTGGCCCACCGGCTCATGCTCAGTCGAGTAAAAATGTTGTTGGGCACGCCTACCTTGGGCCCCGGCCCCATAATCTGATTTCAACCCCAAAATCGTTCATTTCACAATCGATTCGACCCCTTCGATTCAATTTTTCATCTCGAAATGAGTTGCTTCTTCTTATGATTTGTTTTTTTGTCGTCTCTGAATCTCATGTCCGACATCGGCTTATGTCCGACATCTACAAATGACAACTAAGCTGAGAACTTCAATCACCGAATCACATTCACTTTCTCTGTCGCTTTTAATTTTCAATTTTTTTGCGTCAAATTTTGCGCGTTTTGCGTTCGGTCCCGTTCAGATGACCGATTTGTATTTGTGGTAGCTACGTGCGTTTTGTCCTGTTTGCTGTTTGTGGATTTGTAGGCGCCAACACGCAGCTAACTACCTAGCTTCTAGTCAACAACTTCTCGATTCAAGTAGGTACAGGCCAATGGGTCAATGTTTTGTTACATTTTAGTTTACTATATTTTTATAACACATGAATTCGGTGGCTAATTTGAAGTAGAAATTGTCGACGTTTTCGTACGACGATAGAGTGTTGATTAAAAGAGATGAGCTCTATCAGTAAATAAGGGAAGGGTGTTGTTGCCTTGGGGTATTTTGTAGACAAATCTGTTGGTTTTGTGTTCTGGTCTGGCGCCCCACAGCTTTCAGACCCCACACACCGCTACTGCCCCAGAGCACTGACGCACGTCATTGAGAGCTGAAAAAAGCACAGCCTCCTGCGCATGGTAGGAACTGTAATAAGTGCTGAATCCAAATCAACGTTAATAAAGACAGTTTGTTGGATAAATTTGTAAAACAGATCCAGAAAATGGGATATCGTCTGTTGGTATCGTGGAGCTTTGCGACATTTTTTGATTGTCTGACGGTTTATTCTACTGTACGAATGTATTATTCTCTGTGTATTCTTGCAATTTGCCGATCCTGCCTGCATGATTGGTGTTCCTTTACATGGTTGCTTGATTTCACCTGTCGTGCACAATGAATGCTGAGAGCTGACACAAGTCGTAATCTGCATGCCATGTTGACCAACCAAGCAGGCAGGTCAAAACGCCCTCTTCTCGAGGCTCCACAACAAACTACAGTGGTCGCCGCATATTGTAATCAAATCGGGCAAACCTACATTTTGATCCAATTAAGCGAAAACGACGGATGTGAAAAAGTGGAACGAGGAAGACAATTTATAAAGCAATTTATCAACGCTAATTTCAGTTAATTGTCATTTAGCAATGACAATTTATTAAGCAATGGGGAAAGTAAAGAGTTTATTAGGATAATAATGTAGGTCACTAAAACTGCAGGCCAACTTTTACTGAGCCAGGAGTAGCTCCGTCTGCATCAGCATCTTGTTGGTTTATTATTCTGAGAATAATACACCTATGTATTCGCTCAGCAAAAAATTCTTATATCACCCCCTCAAACTTTTTCTTTTACGTTTCAAGGTGCATAGATTCCAAAAATGCAATGTGCATGCTTCATTTTCGGTCTAAAAAATTCATTCTTTCTCACACATGCTCCATTTGGGCCCTAGTTGTGTTCCGAAACTTTGCATCCAGATCGGAATATACCCAGGGGTGTTATGAGTGAAAATGTTTATAAAAATAGGTACTTCTCGTGTTTTAGTAACATGAGCTTTTGAGGTATTTTTTCCCATGTTTTTGGGACGAGAAGACCGAATATGAAGTCGATATTGACCAGAGTGGAAAACTGAGGTTCTAAAGAAGTTTCAGCCTTCAATTTACGTTAAATTTTGGTCTAAAATCGTCGTTTCTCCACACACATTTCGGGTCCCCATTTGGGAGCACATTTGGGTCCTAGTTGTGCTCCGAAGCACGGCAACCCGATCGGCATACACCCAGGGGTGATATGGGAGAAAAACGGGGTTTTCGAGGGATTTTTGAGGTTTTAGTGAACACAAGCTTGTGACATATCGTTTTCCATGTTTTTTAGGGCGAGAAGACCGAATATTTGGTTGATTTTGACCGAAGAGTGAAGAATTGAGGTAACGGAGGTTAAGCTCCCGAAATTCATTTTTCATTAGTCAAAAACATGGGAAATTGTCTGAAATCACCATCAATTTGTATAATAACACTGGAAGTAGTATCAACAGGTGAACCAAGACAAATAAATGGTACTATCAATGATCAAAAATAACCTGTTGCAAGGAAAAGCCGAGCATAATTCGTGTTTTTGGGGGCCAAAACTGATGGAAACCATCAAAAATAGCCATCAATAACTGCCACGAAAGAAACAATAAATGAACAGCCAACATTTCTGTACGTACGTCGAATAGAATAATAAACCCATGTGACAAGGACTTGCAGCGTTTTTTTCCTCGTGAAGCTTCTTATAAACGATGCTGTGTCGTTCCTTCCACCGCGTCAGCCACCCATCAGCTGCAAAAAACTCCTCGCCCTTTTTGAGCCACATCATTGGCTTTTTGCATGAGAATGGCGCGGTTAACAGGAGCGTTAAGTAAAGTTGCCTGCTGAAACCAAACAAAAAGTGCTTTGTCCGTTGCTTGGCTTTGGCTCTCACGTTTTCGTTTCCGATTTGGCTCTTCACCCACAGCATTTTAAGCAAACGGTTGAGGGTCAATTGTGGAACACCGAATTTTGCAGCTGCATCGCTCTCTGTTTTGTGTTTGGCGGAAGTTTATCGTATTCTGAGAGAATTTCTTTTTTGCGGCTCACTGAAAGATCGTACCTTTCCCAGGAAGACATGACAACTTTGCCCTTTTCCGCTCAACATCTTGATCCGACTAACCGCAAATCTGATTCAAATACCGAACCCCAATTCGTTCTGTCCCTGGCAAATTTGATCAGAATAAGCGGCGGATCCGATTAACCAGTGAACCAATTACCCGGCGACCACTGTAAATAACAGTAGAACCAGAATCGAAACCCTCTTCGAGGATTCAACAGGTAATAAAGTTCTTTCCCTCCGCTGAAGTATTTCCGAGATGTGAAGCTCGCACATTAACGCAGCGCTGCGGTGTTGGATGCCGGGCCCGACTGACCTATAAAAGACTTCGCGGCAGTCAAACACGAGGAAAAACAACGAAAACCCTACAAGAGTCGACTCCCTACAACACGGGGGACCCGTTGGCATTCGCTTCCCAATTCCAGACAACATTGTTTCAATTCTGACCTCATAATTATTTCCTTTTACTTTCACCCCTTCCACGATTTTAAGAGCTCAGATAACTCTTGAAGGTTACTTCGGGATTTTTACTTTTTCGAGTTTTGTGGGAAAACTCCAGAAGCGTCAGATACCCTTCGAGATATTCCAAATAGCTCCAGATCGCCAACTATTCATACCTGGGGCGTCTCTTCCCTAGTTCCCTGAGACCCTGAGTGCTCTCACATCAATCCACACAGTTTCGGAGGTGGACATTCCCGATTTTACTCTTTCGGGGATACCCGTCTTCTGGCAGGTTGAAAAAAGAGGTCGACGGAAAAATGTGGAAGATAACAAATTAACGGTGGGGTAATGACGGTTTGGAAACGTTTTTACCTGTTTATACGTGTGGCGGCACTTCCTTTCATCTTTTATACGACTGAATAAGAAATAAAATTCAAACCAGCGTGAAATTAGCGACAGAGTCCCGCAACACTTTTCTGGCTAGAGAGTGCTGGTACTGTTTGCTGTGAATAACCTCAGTTCATGCGGTCTAAATGGTACACGAATTATGAGTAAATTTAAAGATGCAGTTTGTTAGGAATTTCAATTTGATACGAATTTAAAGGTGATAATTATCAGACACGGGCGAAGATGGGCGATACTCGATTGGGCCCTAATCCTTCTGATCAAGGAGATAACGAGGTGCTGTTAGCTACGGAAGCTTCAAAACACGGGTCGTTCAAAGTACTCTTTTGGGCCCCAGTCAAACCGTATCGCGGTCGCTATGGGTTCTTATCTCTACCTCCCTTCTCTTTTCGCATCTGCCAACATTCAGTTGTCCACGGTGCTGCGTCACTGATCTTGCGATATGTCTTCATGGGACTTCTGAATAGATTAGTGGAATGCATTGTCAAGCGATCTGGATGCTCGCTAGCGCTCGCATCTCAAAAAAGATAAACAATCCCGGAAACTATCCCGTGAATGAGCAGGTAGTTTGGGACTTCTGAATAGATTAGTGGAATGTAATGTCATATTTTGCTACAGAACATGCTTGTCATATTTTGCTACAGAACATACCTACATCTGTATTACGCTTCACTAGTGGGTTATTTGCCCTCTGTCATAACTTGGGGCCCAAAAGAGTACTATCAGTTCTGTGAAATGGGGCCCAAAAGAGTAATTCTGAAGAGGCAGGGAGGATTAGATTCCAGGTACATGCCCATCGTAATGAGGGATTTGGGCCCAATCGATAACGGCCCGCGAAGATATTCAAGTCTACCAAGTAAGAAAAGCTACGTTGAAATCTGTCGCTAATTTCACACCGGTAAAATGCAACGTCTCCCTTCACCGCTTCTTCTGGTATCCCTCAAGGGAGTCATATTGGCCCCCTGTGCTTCCTGCTCATGATTAACAGTGTGGTCAACTGCTTCACACCGGACATCCACTGCTTGTTGTTCGCGGACGATCTCAAGTTGTTTTCTCGTGTGGTTTCTCCGTTGGACTGTGCTGCCTTGCAGTCGGCAGTCGTACGTCTTGAGAGTTGGTGCTCTGATAATAACTTATTTCTAAACCCATCCAAATGCCATGTGATTACTTTCCATCGTTCGACGCAGCCCATTGAGTTCAACTATGTCCTCGAGGGTGGCCGGCTTCGGAGACTCACGGAGATGATTGATTTGGGAGTGCTTTGCGACGAGCGATTAACTTTTTCGAAACACATTGAGGACCTGGCGAGCAGGCCAATGCGGGTCCTGGGCTTTGTGAAACGTAACACCAGAGAGTTCACAAGTGTTAGTGCCATAGTATTGCTTTACAAGGCCCTGGTGCTTCCAATCTTGGAATACGCCTCTCCTGTTTGGTCACCCAGTTACGCCGTTCATCAGTATACCCTAGAAAGAGTGCAACATAAGTTTCTTCGCTATATTGCTTTCAAGTTGGGCATTCCTTCCGACGAAGTGTGCTACAGCACTCTCCTCGATACTTGTGGCATGTTGCCACTGGAGAGGCGTCGTACAATTGCTGACCTCTCCCTCCTGCATAAGCTGTTAAATAACCGCCTTGACTGCCCGGCCTTGCTCTCGACGATCAGCCTCCAAGTTCCTCGTCTGTCAGCACGCTCTTCTCCCCTTTTCTACATCCCTTTTTCATCAACAAATTATGTGAAGAATAGCCCGTTGCAGCGATTGCCTCGCTCCGCTAATTTGCTGATTAATTTAAACCCTGAATTTGACTTTTTTCATCACTCCCTTGTTTCTCTCAAAAAGTTATTGGCTTCCTCACCGTTCTACTTTACCTAAGTTTACCAACCATAGCCAGTGCTCTGCATACTTAAGTATTTGTAATTGGTACTCCACTTGTTATTATTTTGTCTTCTTCATATTTTCTTCATTTTTGTGCCTTAGTCTTCCTGTGAATGTCCATTGATTTTTTTGTTTGTATGAGTGTAATTGGGCTTGCCCGTAAATAAATAAATAAATAAATAAATAAACACTCGGCACAGTCAGGAGAAAATTACCAGACTCTTCTGGATAGCGGTGCCTACCTACCATGTTGTAAAATATTAGGAAAAAAAGCTGCAAATTATTACACAACGGTTTATTATTTACCTGTATAACGTAGATGCCCCTTCTGCGTAGATAACTGTTTTCTGTGGTCAATACCTACTCTCGAGCTCCCCCCAGGAAAGCCCTAAATCGAGAACTGGAGCCGGCCCGGGAATTACAGTTTCATAAAAATTCACAGGATTCAATAATTCAATCACTAATTTTTTTTTCGTTATTCATGAAGCGTAACGTTTGTTCAAGTTAAAAACCATTCAACAATATCTGCACAGCAAAAATTATGAGGGTTGAACGTATAGATGCCATATTTTCAAGTTTTACAAGATACAATCGACCGTTCTTTGCTGAATAAACAAACACACTTAGAGTGACCAATGACTAGCCAAAGGGAGAAAAAATAACTACACAAGTTCAGTTGATTGCTATTTATATTATAACTACTTAATATTATCACAAATTAACTTCATAGGCTTAACTGTTAGTGAATGGTCGGTCTTGAATGTGACTGTCTCGTGCTTGAACTTCGAAGTTTCTACAAGAAGCTGATACAAACATGAATGTAGCCGCTTGTATCGCGCAAAATCAATAATAAATGGCTGATTGTTGAACAAAACAACTTTGCTTGGATCTGTAGGATAATCGCTGTTGTGAAGTTGGATGCCTCCGTGGAACTCTTGAAACGTTTAGGATCACATCACGACGCACGATTTTTATCAAAATTAATATCTATTTGGTTCCTTATTCATTCTTACATCGGTACCGCGAATACTTGTAGGTAGTAGGCACATGGGTGCTACCAATACAGGACTGTGTCAAGACAACGTACGGAATTTTTGTTGATACGTCACATCATACCTCCCACATTGCTGTATTATCAATTTTACACGGCCTAAATACAGGTAAATGCACCATTCTTCTTTGTTTCAGAGAACAATAGCCCCACAGTCTCCAGTCCCCGCTAATGTCCGTCTAAGCGCTAACCTAACAATTTCCTTGGCGTTTTAACAAACAGCGACGAGGCCGTCGGATGCCGCTCAAATGTTGGAGAAGAATTCAGCAAGTTTTAAATGCACACAGGTGGGCGGTCGGGAAAATTGGATTTAAAAAAAAAAAATGAAAAGGTTGTGAGGATTTCACGGGGTGACTCTTCATTCTCGTTGAAATCAGAAGGAATTACAATGTTCCGGTCACGTCGGGTTTTCTTGAGCCTTGGAGCATCTCTGTACTCCTCTCTGTGATACTCTTAGAGCTCTGCTACCTACGATTTCATCTCAATGCCGCCTTCAGAAGAAATCTCTAGCAGAAATTCGAGGGGTTATTCTGAACTTCTACTGGAAACAAAGGCCAAACCGTATCAAAACCTGACAGCAGGAATTCGTCATATGCACCTAAAAACCAGTACTGAACAAAATACAATCCTTCACAACTAGGATTACTAGACGGTTTCTGCCACACCTCGGAGTACCCACATGCTCTTTTCCCAGTATGAAGAACTTGGGGTCCGATTCAAAAAATGATGTAACACCAGGGTAACAGCTTACTTTCAGGTTTCCTTACAGTGGTAACTGTTGAATGATGAACAATTCTGGTTGTTAACTCCTTCTAGGTGTAGCCTGGAAGCTAACCACAACTCCTACTCTCTTCAATGTTCGAGGTGAGATCTTCAAAAGTAGAAATGCGAACTTCTTCAAGACTGGTACTTTTCTGGAATTTATTATCTTTTGACTTCCTTTTCGTACAGTTTCGGAACTTTTATCACGGACTGGCATCAACTTGTGGGCAATACGCGAGGAACTTTTGGGAAAATTTATCCGTTGCCTTGCAGACTTACTATCAGTTCTTGTGGGTGACTCATATACTTCATCAAGGCATCGATATCCTGCGCAATATCACTTCTGTGACCCTCAATGTGTTCAGACAAAATGGTATTTTTGTCATTTTTAGCCTTGAGCCGGCGACACTTCCCTTTGCGTTCTTGAGTGGCATTAAGGGAGTTGGCATTTTCATCAGCAGAAGCTGAATATTATGCCTTGGCTGATTGTGTGATTGATCCATTATTTATTAAACAGCTATTGGTTAGTCTATCAATCGCGAACCCGATTGTCAATGTTTTTGAAGACAACCGAGCATGCATAAAAATATCCAGTACTTTAGAAACGAAAAGAACAAAACATGTTGAAGTAAAATACCATTTCGTTAGAGACCATGATATTTCAGGCAATGTTATAAATTAATTTATATTTCCACTGAAAATCAGATTGGTCACTAAAGCACTACCAGCATCAAAGTTTAAGGTCTTCCGTGAAAAGCTCGGAATAGTCCCTAATGAGTTTCTTTAATAGTTATAAACATAAATTTCAAATGCACAGAGTATAATGTTACTGTTTAAAAAGTAGGTATAAGATGTTATTTAAATTTTAAAAAAATGTGTATATATACTTATATATTATTAGTGAATTTAATAGCAGAATTGAGCCGGGATGTTGAATGATGAAAAAGTCGGTAATGGAAACTCAGTTCCTACTGGTCCAAGCCTACAGGCCATGGCTGGGTCAGATTTGTATAATATATTCACTATATAAAAATGCCGCAGTAGCGGTGCGTGGGCTCTGAAAACGGTGGGGCACCAAAACAGAACACAAAACCAACAATTTTTCTATAAAAGGCCTTTATTTACTGATTGAGTGATATTCTGCAAAGGCTCTTAAAAGTTTAGGCTCTTCCTAAACTTTTAACGAACACCCAATCATCGTACGAAAACGATGAGAATTTCTACTGTAAATACCCACCGAATTCACGTGGTAGGTACAAAAATACAGTAAAGTAAAATACAGCGAAACAATGACCCGTCGGCCGGGACCTACTTGAATGGAGAGGCTATTGACTAGAAGCTAGGTACTTATCTATCTGCGTGATACGACGCCGATCAATCCACAGGGCCACAAACAGCGAACAGGACAAAACGCGCGTAGGTACCACAAATCCAAATCTGTCACGGGAACCGGATCGAAAACAAACGCACAAAATTCTAAGCAAAAAATTAAAAACTGACAACATACCCAACAAAGAAAGCGAATGTGATTCACGAGACAACAAAAACAAATCAGAAGATGAAACATCTCGTATCGATGACAAATTGAATCGAAGTGATCGAATCGATTGTGAACAGGAACGATTTCTGGGTGTAAATCAGATTCTGAGGACATGGCCTAAAGTGGCCGTGACGAACTACATTTTTACTCGACCGAGCATGCGCGGAAGGGCCACTTGTCTCCATTGCCATGGGAACACTAGGTCCCAGGGCCTGCCAGTTTCGGGAGCCTAGGTTTCGATTTCGATTGCAGGACATCGATTACTGTCGTTATATTCTGATAACAAGCTTGGTCCACGGAGGGAGCGAACAAGAAGGAACCACCATGGATGCTCTACTAGAATATCCATATTCCATAGCCAGAGAACTCTAGCAGGTCGCTGATAAACTGCGACACATGGTTGGATTTTTTTACCCCAGCCTTTTTTGGGTGGCGGCGCAGTGGCCCAAGTGGCCTTATGGACGCAACGCCCCTGGCGTATGCGCATGGGCCACAAAAGCGTGTCAAAATTCTCAGGATGGAATCATCTACTTTCATTTTAAAAAAACGCTGCAAATCCCTGCACAACGGTTTATTATTTTGTATAGAATACCCTTCTGTTACAGATCACAGATCTCTGTATAGATAACCCGTCTGTATAATACAATATGTACTAGTCTATACAATGTTATGAGAATCGCAGACAGCGTTGGGCCAATAGAATTGCAGAACCATTTCGGACCATGCCAATGCGCACCATGCCAATTAGACAATTCGAAATGAATTCCAATTCAAATTAATGAATTCCAATTCGAAATGGATTGAATAAATTGATTGATTGATGGAATCGAGCGCTTCCCTGGTGACGAGCGCAATGCCAATTAGGCAATTCGAAAAAAATTCCAATTCAAATTAAAGTCCAATTCAGTGTACCAATATTTACAATTCTAAGTGAATTCCAATTGCAATTGAAATAGTGGTCCAATTGCAATTTCAATATTTTATTAACACAACTTTGCCAATTTTGGCGAATGTGGAGTGTATGTTTATAGGATTAGTGTGTCGGGAATTTAGATGGGGATGTTAGATACAGACATAGATTGAAAACAACAGACACACAAACAAGCCTATAATTCCCCAATTGCAAACAATAAAGTAATCCAATAATTTACAAACTATTCCAATTTCAATTGAAAATTTTGATTGATTGATTGATCAATTGATTGAATAAATTGATTGATTGACTGAATCCAGCGCGTCCCTGGTGACAAGAGTATACAATTTCATTCACCCTGCTGTCGAAAATGCCTGTCGGTGCAAACTTCGGGACCTTACTGTGAACGAACGGCTGGACGTACGATGCTCCGGGTGGTCTTAAACAACTCGCAAGTTCAAGAACTATTTAAAACCGTGAAAAAATTCATTCAAGGTATAGGCGTTCTGGAAATTTCAACCCCTATTTTGAACCCCTTAGAGATGACTGACAGTAACGTCGAGCTTCGAGGACCAACTAGACCCCGAACGGGACCCATAACCCGAATTTCATCAATTTTGTTTCATGGTAACTAAGCAAAGTGGCCCGTACGGCGTACGGCGGACAGACAGAAATATTTTTATTGCAGTTTTGGATTCTACATACCTTGAAACGTAAACCATCAAATTTTGAGGGGGGGTTAGAATTTTTTTTTTCATGCTCGATTCCAATGGTTCATTATTGAAAATAATAAACCAAAAAATAAATAAATAAATAAAAATAAAAAATAAAATAAACCCAATCGGTGACGTAATTTGTGTATCAACATTCAACAATCACTGCTGCGTTGAGTATTGGTTTTTCTTTCCTATTTAAACAGTACATACTGATAATATCCTGACATCCACTGAATTGTTATTTCGAGAGGTTGAATCTGAATTCCAATTCTTACGAACGATTTAGTTCTTGTTAAATCACCGATGGCATGAAACCAAACGATGACAGAAAAACCTTGGTATATACCTAAAATTAGTCCTTTCTATCAGCTTTCAATTTTACACTTTATATTTTGCTTTTGCTTTTTATTTTTATTTTTATTTTTTTTAATATATTTTTTTTAGCTTTTATTTTTTTTTTTTGCTTTTTATTTTGTATTATCATTTTTTAATCGTATTCGCTGGCTCTACCGTAATGCTCGGCGATTATCGTACAGTGTGACCTTACCGATATTTTACAGTACACACCTTGCGCTCACCAACGATCTCCGTCCACTTGCATCGAGTAACCCGGCTCACTTTATAAATCAACTCCGAAACAATTTATGAAAATCACGTACTCAAGTATTTCCACGACGAGGCTCGCAGGCGCACTTGAGAATTTACTTCGAGACAAACGAGTGCACAGGTTCTGAGGGGCGAGGTTTTACATCGCAACTTGAAAAGTTATCTTGACCTTCTCATCTATAAAAGAGTTAAAACGAGAAAAGAAAATCTTTCCCCGACAGTATTAAGGTTTGTTGCTTAAGTATTATTATAAAGGGGCGTACGTGTTCTAGAAGGCAGAAGGACCGGTTTTCTGTACGTGGTTAAGTACGTTATTCACTTCGAAATCTCATTAATCGCTCCCGCTCCTGAAACGTGTTATCTATCGGGGTTCCGGGTTTAAGATACCATTTTGAGTTTTTATTTTTTATTTTTTTTTTGCTCCGGAGGCCGCTTCCAATATGTTTTAATGTAAAGGCCTCGCATATAGAAATAACCTCAGTCTCCAAGCGAAGTCGATTCTATCTGATCTGATAGGTAGTAAGTTTTCTTGTGGTCGAATTAGTGGCGTGGGCATCCGTTGGAACCAAAACCTACCAAAGTTTTCCACCATTTTTAGTTTTGCAGTGCTCTAAGAAAGGATTAAGATTCCACATCGACAGTCCGAGACTAGCTGGATTAACTGGATTGGAAGGATAATTTTACAAAATTCTAAATTCCTATTGTCTTCAACTACCTGTTGTGTGAAGGAACAAAAAACTGCTTGAATTGGGGGATTACTTGTAGAGATTTTGCATTAAATTATCAATGTTCTGTCTGCTGGTCACTGGTTTTTAAAACAGCAGCTGTAAGTTGGTTTACTTAAAACCCTACTTCTGATTATTTCTTTCGCAAACTAGAAAGATGCATTGGAACATAGAGAAGAGATAGATACCTTCTTACCCACTTATTACACCCATCCATCCAGCCTTTCACTGACTGAAGCTCTCACCTCAAGACGCCAAATACTCAAGTACCCACGAAACTAACTTTCAGTAGGTACAGGAACTCTCAGAGTTCAGCTCAAAGAAGTGTCTTGAAGCCTAATGCGTACTTGAAGGCCACCAGTGCTGATTTCAGCTTGGAAAATCCACCTGGGGGGGTCATAAAATGAGTGAAAATAGGTAAGTGAAACGAATTTTTTCCCTTTATTCTAACGACGCCGATTGGACTAATCCAAACAACATCTGTGCCAAACGATAATATAAGTACTTCCATAGACTGACGTAGTCGGTACTGTTAATTTTTTTCTGACGCAGAAGACGAAACGCCCTGGAAACTGGAGCGTGGCTGTTGACTTGACAAAAATAAACAGAAGAGCTGAGCGAATGTTCCCACGACGTTGAGCTGATAACTTTCCCTTATCGGATACGCCGCGTCAGCTTTCATTGCTGGATTACTCACTCAGCATTATCTTTCCAATCGTCAGAAGCCCTTGGATTGTGTCCTCAGTAGGGTAAAACCGAGGCAAATGTTTAGTTATTGTGTTCAGGCTTACCCACAGAAGTACTGTTGTGGCGCGTTTGGATGGCCTGGCAAAGCGTGATAGGTAGGTAATTTTAAATTACAAATAATTCGACCTCAAGAAGTTCATGTAAAACTGAAATAATTGTATAGCTTTATAATTAATTAACTTTTAACCGGCAATGACCAATGACCAATGATGAAATAAATGGCCGATAAAATAAATAAATGACCGATGATGAAGTAAATGACCAATGATGAAAATAATTTTGGCTTTTGTTCCTTGTAGGTAGTTATACCCCCCCACCCCCCCAGTACCAATTAATAGTTTGCCATAAAAAGGAAGAACGCCAATCTCGAAAATTGTCGAAAATGGGGTTTTCACACCCCCCCCCCCCCACCCCCCTTAATTTTTGTACGCAATTTCCAATGGGGAAGTCAACAATTACAAATTTAATTCGGAAAGTGATCAAATTTCAATTCAAAAATTTGAAAAAAAATGTGGCAATAAAAGGTAAAACTCCTTTTTTAAAACTATTTCAAGGTTAAAGGCCTCAAATCGGCATCAAAAGAGCCTCAACTCGTCAATTCCTAACTTAGATTCAAAGGTAAAACTCCTCATCTCAATGAAAATCAACACCGCTCAAAGTTTTACCTCTTACTCGCTGGCTTCTTTTCCGAGGTTGAGGCGTCGTATCTCATGTGCAAGGCGTTCTTCCTCAGATTTTTATAACAGCTGAGCACACATGAGGCGTTTTTAAGCAACACTGTTCGTGCCATCCATTTCATCATCACCACGTGCCCTACCGTAGAGCCCTGAGGCGTTTCAAAACTCAATTAGTGTTGCTACTTTTTTGGATTTGTTCAAAGGAAAAACACCTTTAATTTCTGAACAGAAAACTCGATGGAAATAAAATAAAACGCCTCATGTATTTTCGGCCTATTAGAATCGATTATTTTGGCGATTATGTTATCCCGCTGTAAACACCAAACATCTCTTGATCGACTGTCGAAGAAATTTTGAATTTATCATCAACTGGAGGGACGTTATGTAGAGCAAATGGTGCAAAAACATTGAAGCGCTCTCGTGAGAAGTTGTGATTTCGAGAGTTGAGGCGTTTTACCTTTTGGAAGGCCTAGAAATAGGCCTAGTGATGTCGTAAGGTGCTTAGTTCCAGCTTGTTCAAATCGTTAGTATCATTCAGTGCAAACCAGTATTGCAAGAGATCAAAGAGAACGAAAGCTCTGAACATCATCTCTCACGCAGTTTTTCATTCAAGTTAATGCTCAATATTCAACACGGCCATTTTGAATAAAAATTCTCATATTCGTCGTTAACAGCGAGTAACTACAAGATATTTCGAACAGGTGCGAAAAATTCATCGAAAATGTTTAACCTTATTTTGAGGTTTTGGCTCCCTGTTGAGGATCTCCAGAGGCGTTCGGATGCTGGGCTTTCCGAGGTACCAGTCTTCCTGAGGGTTGTAGTCTCCCAACAGTTTGACGAGGCGGTGGACGTTGAGGTAATTATCGTCGTCCAAATGGCAAAACCACCTGCGGAAAGAAAAATCACCATTATCAGCGTAGTTTAAACACAAATCAGTGACAAAAATCAACGATACTATACGTTTGGACAACATAGGATTGGCAACGACACATCTGAGTACACGATATCTGAGTGGACTGAGGAGCACAGGTATAGTATTTTCATACGTATGCAATAATATTAAATTTCAGGTCATTCATTTATTCGTATATCGAGATGGATGCGGATGGTTAGGTATTGGGGTGGGACAGAGTTTGCTGCAGAAAAGATTGTGTTAGTGGTTCTGCAATCAAAGAAAGTAAAAATAAACATAACCCTAATAAGATAACCACTTCCTCACTGATAACCTACCTAGGCATTCATTCTTTACAATTTCACAGTACAGTAATACACGAGTAGCCACGGTCTAGAGATTGCGGAATTTAACCTTCAAGCGTCAAGGACCAACGCCTTTTATAGCACGTTTTATTCATAGTAACCGCCTACATCCTTACTTCTACGTTCAACTTGCCGGTGGAATGTTATTTCCTTGATATCCTTCAGTGTCTATCCTTTCTATCGGCTGTTTACTCAGTTTCAACCTCTCACAACTTTACGTAAAACTTGCAATGACAAATGTTGAATCCTATTGACTTAAATCTTCAAAGAAAGGGAAAAATGAGTAAAGGGGTACGAAAATTAGGAATAAGTTGGATTACTTATAGATGGTTCAGTTCAGTGTCCAAAAATGAATAAATGAAAAAGACAGTTTTGAAATTCGTACTTCCTTTTTATGCTAGCTTTTGTTCAGTCAAACGATCCTGAGAAACTCGAAATTTCTGGTGGGTGACACATGATATTTAGAAACCACAGTCATGCAGCATGGCTATAAGAGCGAATTTTCGAAGAAATAACTGATTTTATGTAAAATGTGATGTTTGGGATATCCCATTCAAATATGGGCAATCTTAAACTTATTGGGCAATTATAGGTATTCAAGTATGACGCTATTCGGTTAATTCGGTATGCATCAAAATATGGGCATAGTAACAAATTTTTTGTTCCATTTTTTGCCGAATAACACCTCGGTTTGTAGATTTTCCAACGCTGAACACGATGGTGAATTCAGAATTGCGGTATCCCATTCCGTTATCGGATTAGAGCAGACGAACCAGGAAGAACATCTCAAGAAATAACCACGTTCCTTCATCTTCAAAGTGCTCCAGTTTGAGATATCGCAATTCTGATTTCACCATCGTGTTCGGCGTACAAAAACCTTTAAAATGAGGTGTCACTTGCCAGACTGTTTCATTTTGGGAATTTATGGGTAATTTTCCCCCCCTAAAACTCCCCAAAACTCCCCCTTAGAGTGACCCGATTCTGCCCATCTACGAACTTAGCCTGTCGATTGCCAAGACAGATTTTTCGTGCAAATTTGAACTTTTTATCTCAGTTCTTTCGAGAGTTATCGTCTGGAATGACACATACTTATATAAATATATAAATATATATATATAAATGTATATATACTCGGGCCTCGCCAGGGGGCAAGCCCCCTGGACCCCCAAAGGGGGCTCCGCCCCCTCGGAACGGCTTCGCCGTTCCTCACCCCCGAAGGATGTGTTCTTATACTTCGTATAACAAAGGAGAATTTGCTATGCAATTTACCCCCCCCCCCCCCCCCACACCACCAACACACAAAAAATAAAACGATTCTTTATCACATTCCTCTTTGTGCTCATCTTTATCACATTCCTTTTTGTGCTCATCTTTATCACGTTCCTCTTTGTGCTCATCTTTATCACATTCCTCTTTGTGCTCATCTTTATCACATTCCTCTTTGTGCTCATCTTCATCACATTCCTCTTTGCGTGACGCGTTTTTGTGACAGGATATTGTGACAGGACATTTTTTTCACATGACCCCCGGCGTTAAAATTGCATAGCAATTAATATTTTTGGTGTCTTTCGGCAGTGAATTCAGGATGGTCTGAAACGGATTTTGGTATAAAAATCTTTCGGAAATTCGCGTTTTAAAAATTTTGGACAGAAAACAATAGCTTCCTTTTCTTCGAAAATTCGCTGAAAAATAGTGTGTGTAGGATCAGCAGGAATCAGATTCAAGAATTGGCGGATTGGTCAAGGATAAAGGGGCCTTACTAGAGGATAATACTGAATTCAGTGAGATTTTCATACGGTCAACTTATCACAGCTCGAGAGATTGATATCGCGATGCGATGCTTTTACCGGTTAGTTAAAAGCAAATATGCAGTTATTCAGTGTGCTGTAGGTCCGTCCACACCAGAAGGTAGGAAGAAGATTGCTGAAAATAGTAGGATGAAGAAAAGATGGCAGTGAAGGACAAACAGAAGGTGAATATGATTGGATAAATTGATAGATCTCACCATAAACACTACGGTTAGGAAGACGTATTTGAGCAACGAGCTGCTCGTTACGTATTATACTGGTACCTACCAAATAGTGTGGGAAAACCTTGGAAATGGAGGATGTTGCAGTTTAAATTGTAGCGGTAGAGGTAGGTGAACGGATGACGTTTACGAACTAAATCACTCGCGAAGAAATCGTGGAAACCCATTTCAAAGAAAAACGGAGTTTATTTATTTATTTATTTATAATAATACGGGCATGCCCAATACAAATGTACACAATATAATATAATGATAATTAGAAAAAAACAGATAAAATGTCCGCATATGACTGTGTACGTACTCGGTACTGCTAATGTCTGTCATTATTCAATAGAACTGGAACTACTCTCCTCCTAACAGCCTCAGGAGTTATTGAAAAAAAACGCTGCAAAGTCCTTGTCACATGGGTTTATTATTCTCCTGGACATACCTACAGAAATGTTGGCTGTTCATTTATTGTTTCTTTCATATAAAATAATCGAAATAGTGGTTTCCACCAATTGTGGCCCCCCAAACACGAATAAGGAGCTCCTCTTTTTTTTTTTTTTAATAAATTATCTCTGATCATTGATAGTACCATTTAATCGTATTGATCCACCTGTTGACACTTTTTCCAGTGTTATTCTACAAATTGATGGTGATTTCAGACGATTTCCCAGGTTTTTGACTCATAAAAAATCAATTTCGGGAGCTGAACATTTGGTAGAACCTCAATTTTCTATTCTTTAGTTAAAATCGACTTCATATTCGGTCTTCTCGTCCCCAAAAACATGAAAAACGATACCTCAAAAGCTCATGTTACCAATATGTTGCTAAAACGCAAAAAGTACCTATTTTTACACACATTTTCACTCATAACACCCCTGGGTATATTCCGATCGGGCTGAAAAGTTTCGGGACACAACTAGGGCCCAAATGGAGCCTGTGTGCGAAAGAACGACTTTTTTAGACCGAAAATGAAGCCTGTACACGTGATACGGCGGACGGCGGACGGTGGACGGACATTGCATTTTTGGAATCTACGCACCTTGAAACGGAAAAGGAAAAAGTTTGAGGGGGTGTTATAAAAATTGTATGCTGAGCGAATACATAGGTGTATTGTTCACAGAATAATAAACCAATAGTCTATTTCCACTAATACCTACACGAAAAAACGCGAAAAAACACTGTTATACCGGTTTCGGTGATCAAACCATCGTCAGCAAAAAACAGTAGTAACAGTAACAAAGTTATTGTTTGTTACTAACGATGGCATGATCACCGAAACCGGTAAAACAGTGTTTTGGTTTATTATTCCCTGAATAATACACCTATGTAATCGCTCAGCAAAAAATTTTTATAACACCCCCTCAAAATTTTTTCTTTTCCGTTTCAAGGTGCGTAGATTCCATAAATGCAATGTCCGTCCACCGTCCGCCGTATCACGTGTACAGGCTTCATTTTCGGCCTAAAAAATTCGTTCTTTCGCACACATGCTCCATTTGGGCCCTAGTTGTGTCCCGAAACTTTTCAGCCCGATCGGAATATACCCAGGGGTGTTGTGAGTGAAAATGTGTGTAAAAATAGGTACTTTTTGCGTTTTAGCAACATGTTGGTAACATGAGCTTTTGAGGTATCGTTTTCCATGTTTTTGGGGACGAGAAGATCGAATATGAGGTCGATTTTGGCCAAGGAGTGGAAAATTGAGGTTGTACCAGATGTTCAGCTCCCAAAATTGATTTTGTATGAGTCAAAAACCTGCGAAATCGTCTGAAATCACCATCAATTTGTAGAATAGCACTAGGAAAAGTTCCAACACGTGGATCAAGACGATTTAAATGGCACTACCAATGATCAACGATAGTTTGAAAAAAAAAAAGGAGCGTACCTATTTCAAGTTTTAGGGGCCAAAATTGGTGGAAACCACCAGAAATAGCTATTTCAACTATTTTACATGAAAGTAACAATAAATGAACAGCCAGCATTTCTGTAGGTATGTCCAATAGAATAATAAACCCATGTGACAAGGACTTTGCAGCGTTTTATGTAAAATTTGTTCAGTCAAACGATCCTGAGAAACTCGAAATTTCTGGTGGGTGACACTTGATATTTAGAAAAATAGATGTGCAGGAGCAGCAGGAATCAGATTCAAGAATTGGCGGATTGGTCAAGGATAAAGGGGCCTTACTAGAGGATAATACTGAATTCAGTGAGATTTTCATGCGGTCAACTTATCACAGCTCGAGAGATTGATATCGCGATGCGATGCTTTTACCGGTTAGTTAAAAGCAAATAAGCAGTTACTCAGTGTGCTGTAGGTCCGTCCACACCAGAAGGTAGGAAGAAGATTGCTGAAAATAGTAGGATGAAGAAAGGATGGCAGTGAAGGACAAACAGAAGGTGAATATGACTGGATAAATTGATAGATCTCACCATAAACACTACGGTTAGGAAGACGTATTTGAACAACGAGCTGCTCGTTACGTATTATACTGGTACCTATCAAATAGTGTGGGAAAGCCTTGGAAATGGAGGATGTTGCAGGTTAAATTGTAGCGGTAGAGGTATGTAGGTGAATGGATGACGTTTACGAACTAAATCACTCGCGAAGAAATCGTGGAAACCCATTTCAAAGAAAAACGGAGTTTATTTATTTATTAATAATAATACGGGCATGCCCAATGCAAATGTACAAAATATAATATAATGATAATTAGAAAAAAACAGATAAAATGTCCGCATATGACTGTGTACGTACTCGGTACTGCTAATGTCTGTCATTATTCAATAGAACTGGAACTACTCTCCTCCTAACAGCCTCAGGAGTTATTGAAAAAAAACGCTGCAAAGTCCTTGTCACATGGGTTTATTATTCTATTGGACATACCTACAGAAATGTTGGCTGTTCATTTATTGTTTCTTTCATATAAAATAATCGAAATAGTGGTTTCCACCAATTGTGGCCCCCCAAACACGAATAAGGAGCTCCTCTTTTGGTTTATTATTCTGTGAATAATACACCTATGTATTCGCTCAGCAAACAATTTTTATAACACCCCCTCAAACTTTTTTCTTTTCCGTTTCAAGGTGCGTAGATTCCAAAAACGCAATGTCCGTCCGCCGTCCGCCGTCCGCCGTATCACGTGTACAGGCTTCATTTTCGGTCTAAAAAAGTCGTTCTTTCGCACACATGCTCCATTTGGGCCCTAGTTGTGTCCCGAAACTTTTCAGCCCGATCGGAATATACCCAGGGGTGTTATGAGTGAAAATGTGTGTAAAAATAGGTACTTTTTACGTTTTAGCAACATATTGGTAACATGAGCTTCTGAGATATCGTTTTCTATGTTTTTGGGGACGAGAAGACCGAATATGAAGTCGATTTTGACCAAAGAGAGGAAAATTGAGTTCCACCAAATGTTCAGCTCCCAAAATTGATTTTTTATGAGTGAAAAACCTGGGAAATCGTCTGAAATCACCATCAGTTTGTATAATAACACTGGAAAAAGTGTCAAGACGTGGTTCAGGACGATTAAATGGCGCTACCAATGATCAAAGATAGTTTAAAAAAAAAAAAAGAAAAAAAAGAGCGTACCTAATTTGTGTTTTGGGGGCCAAAATTAATGGAAACCATCAGAAGTAGCTATTTCGATTATTACGCATGAAAGAAACAATAAATGAACAGCCAGCATTTCTGTACGTATGTCCAATAGAATAATAAACCCATGTGACAAGGACTTTGCAGCGTTTTTTTTTTTTTTTTAAATAAATTATCTCTGATCATTGATAGTACCATTTAATCGTATTGATCCACCTGTTAACACTTTTTCCAGTGTTATTCTACAAATTGATGGTGATTTCAGACGATTTCCCAGGTTTTTGACTCATAAAAAATCAATTTCGGGAGCTGAACATCTGGTAGAACCTCAATTTTCTATTCTTTAGTTAAAATCGACTTCATATTCGGTCTTCTCGTCCCCAAAAACATGAAAAACGATACCTCAAAAGCTCATGTTACCAACATGTTGCTAAAACGCAAAAAGTACCTATTTTTACACACATTTTCACTCATAACACCCCTGGGTATATTCCGATCGGGCTGAAAAGTTTCGGGACACAACTAGGGCCCAAATGGAGCATGTGTGCGAAAGAACGACTTTTTTAGACCGAAAATGAAGCCTGTACACGTGATACGGCGGACGGCGGACGGACATTGCATTTTTGGAATCTACGCACCTTGAAACGGAAAAGAAAAAAGTTTGAGGGGGTGTTATAAAAATTTTTTGCTGAGCGAATACATAGGTGTATTATTCACAGAATAATAAACCAATAGTCTATTTCCACTAATACCTACACGAAAAAACGCGAAAAAACACTGTTATACCGGTTTCGGTGATCAAACCATCGTCAGCAAAAAACAGTAGTAACAGTAACAAAGTTATTGTTTGTTACTAACGATGGCATGATCACCGAAACCGGTAAAACAGTGTTTTTTCGTGTATTAGCAGAAATAGAATATTTTTTCAGTAACTCCGTTTTGACATTTTATGTCTTTACTTTGGCACATGGACCCGAAAAGCGTTATACGAAACCGTTATGCGATACCGGTAAACAAGCGTTACAGTTGATATTCTGATGATTTTCGCTTACAACCGATTCGTTCCTACGGAACTTCATGTTTGCCATTTTTCATCGTACAAAAACCGTTCACCACTCGTTGGAATCGTGTGATTTTATTGAACATTTTCTTGTTAACCGTACCCCCGTACCTGGCGCGGTAGCTGAGCTGATCATGATGAAAAAAAGGCTGGTAAACAAGGTAGTCAGCAATAGACTAGTGAAGAAAGTCATTACTTACTAGAATCGAATGTGGTACCTAACCTTGCACCACCATGTAACCCGGATCGTGGTAATCTTGCAACCCGTAAATGATACCGTCAATTATCCCTAAATTCCCATTGGGACATAAAATGTCCCAATGTGTTGCAGACTCGTATGCAAGCGTTTGATTAGAGATTTATTTTTTCTTTGGATGACGTTTACATCAAAGTCGACGTGGTTTCCAACATTCAAACAGCTTCCCTGACAATGTTTACTTACTAATCTCATTCAGGAAGAGCTGTCATTGAATATGAGGCCGATATGTTCCAAATTGAAATTTTGACCTAAATCCGATGTCGTCCTGAGAATCCAGGTCAACCAAGTTCCCGAAACAAGTTTTATTCTCCGACAGTTACCTCGTTTGCATTCGAGATACCCCGAGGGACCAGGGCCGCTCGCCAAGGCGTCTGGTCCAGAATCGTCTGTTTATTATCCCACGGTGCCCGACCTCCGAAGGACCGTTTTTACACTGAACGTACGTACAGCTCAAGAGCACACCCTCGACGAGACTCATATAAATTGTTAAGGGAGAGTTAGCGCAGGTACTTAATGTCTATGTTTCCCCTCATAAGGTCCGGCAAGGAAGATGTTCAATTATCTTGAAGGATCCTCCATCGGTAGGTAATACAGCTAGTCTCGTTCCAATTCATATTTTCTTTCCGCAATTAGAACCGTAACAATGTTACAGAAAAACGCTGCAAATCCCTGCACAACGGTTTATTATTTTGTATAGAATACCCTTCTGTTACAGATCACAGCTCTATGTATAGATAACCCTTCTACATAATAATATGTACTACTAGTAGGATAAGAATGTAGGTTCTGGAACATCCTGTTTGAACATGCTCGTCAGTCTAACCAGCTGCCTCCTGCCTTAGCGGGTGGCACCACCCCCTCACCCACCCCTTACCAACCCCCTCACCAGCCCCTTAAACCCTCACCCCTCACTACCACAACCCCCTCCCCCCCTTCACCCCCCTCACCCACACACCCCCCACCCCTTATCTGCCCCTCACCATCACATCCCCTCAGACCCACCCTTACCCTCACACCCCCTTATCACCCTCACCCCTCTTATCACCCCCTCACCCTCACATCCCCCTTATCACCGCCCTCCCCCCCTCCAGCCCTCTCACACTCCCACCCTCTCCTCCCCCTACCCCCCTACACCCTCGCCCTTACCATCATCCACCCCATTACCCCCCCCCCCCCCTTGACGTCGCCCTATCACCCCCTGCCGCCTCCAGACCTCCACCCACTCCACCCCCTGCCGCCTCCAGACCTCCAGCCACTCCACCCCCTGCCACCTCCAGACCTCCACCTACTCCAACCCCTGCCGCCTCCAGACCTCCACCCACCCCCGCCCACTGTCACCTCCAGACTTCCACCCACCCCGCCCACAGCCGCCTCCAGACCTCCACCCACCCCGCCCCCAGCCGCCTCTCACACCACCACCCCCTCACCCATCACCCTCAACCTTTATTATGAATGCCTACCAACTTAATTGTACCTATCAAATAATCATAATGACGTCACCCCACCCCACCCCACCCTACCACCATCTTGGAATACCGTTTTGACTATGAATACCTACCTAATTAATTGTATCAGATAATCATAATGACGTCACCCACCCCCTCCAATCATCTTGGAATTTCTGGAATACCGTTTTGACTATGAATACCTACCTAATTAATTGTATCAGGTAATCATAATGACGTCACCCCTCCCCACCCCTCCCATCACCTCAACCTTTATTATGAATACCTACCAACTTAATTGTACATATCAAATAATCATAATGACGTCACCCACCCCCTCCCGCCATCTTGGAATTTCTGGAATACCGTTTTGACTATGAATACCTACCTAATTAATTGTATCAGGTAATCATAATGACGTCACCCCACCCCACCCCTCCCATCACCTCAACCTTTATTGTGAATACCCACCAACTTAATTGTACCTATCAAATAATCATAATGACGTCACCCCACCCCCTCCCGCCATCTTGGAATCTCTGGAATACCGTTTTGACTATGAATACCTACCTAATTAATTGTATCAGGTAATCATAATGACGTCACCCACCCCCTCCCGCCATCTTGGAATTTCTGGAATTCCGTTTTTAATTACGAATACCTACCTACTTAATTCCATCAGATAACCATAATGAAGACCCCCTTCCACCATCTTGAAATTCCTGGAATTCCGTTTTGATTATGAATACCTACCTACTTAATTCTATCAGGTAAGCATAATAAAGTCCCTCGGAATTTCTGGAAATCCTGTTTGACCATGAATACCTACCCACCTACTTGACACTCCAAACAGTGGACTTATTATTAATACCCGCCCACTTATGCAAATAATATTAAGATGAATGTTCGAAATGTTGATTCTCACCCAAACATAATGGGGAGATATTAATCTACCTATGAAAATATTTCATTATGATTGTAATTAAAATGATCATCTCCAACCAGACAGGAGCCAGCGGGTCTCGTTATTATATTTGTCTTGAGCTAAACAATTTTTGAGGCCACCCGGAGCATTGTACGTCCAACCGTTCCTGTGCACCAAAAAGCTTCGTCAACACGATCGTGAATCAAACGGAATAAATCCGGCCGGGATATCATCACAAGGGAGCACCTGATTATAATCAAGGATGGCTGTAAGAAGTCGAGTTGGTTGTTCTGCGATATGAGTAATGGACTATCGGATTTTGTTGGTAGGTACTTGTGAAACTTGAACAAACGTTGAAGTATTATTGATGGGTAAATTATTACACAATGGTAAATTATTAAACAACGGTAAATTACTACATAACGGTAAATTATTACACAACGGTAAATTATTACACAACGGTCCATCTACCAAGAAGGGTCTGGATCGGTACTTTTGCAACTTGAACAACCGTTGAAGTCGTATTATTGATGGGCAAGTTATTACACAACGGTTCATTACAGGTATTGACCACAGAAAACAGTGACAGAAGGGGCATCTATTTCACTCCACATAAACAATTTTCCTTTAGGCTGTATTATTTTAGCAACATTTGACTCGTGATTTAGGTAGGTACCTAGTAACGAGTACGGGGTTAGGTACTAACCTACGTAGGGTCTGCGATTCACATAATATATTATATAGACGGGTTATCTATACAGAGAGCTCTGATCTGTAACAGAAGGGTATTCTGTACAAAATAATAAACCGTTGTGCAGGGATTTGCAGCGTTTTCTTTTTCATTTTATTCAAACCAAAATACTTCAAACATACATAATAAATTCAAAATGTTTGACCACCATATAAGGATACCGTCAAATGAGGCCATGATTCGCTCATGAACGGAACTCTTGATCCATGCTCAGTAGCTCTTAATCTTGAGTTTATTCTTTTAGGATCATTATTCAATCGAGCGGGACATTGTTCTAGGATCATCGAGCTGATTGGGTGTGCAATTTGAACTGATCTTAAGAGCGAGAAAATATAGGAATGGACGGGGCAATCTCGTGCCTGGGTAGGCAGCACTGGGCCCGAGGTGAGTTCTAATATTGTGATTCATTGTGTTAATATTACTAAGACGCCACTACATACATGTGAATTTCTGACTTTGTGAAATTAGTATATTAAATAGTCCGAACTTGTACCTAAAAAGATCTGTATTTTGTCGAATATAAAGTTGTGTTCATGATCGATCCAGAGCTTGTGCTTATCCCGAGAACTTTTAATTGGTGCCGAAACCCGGGAAGTTCTGCCCCATGGCTGAGTGACTATCCAGCGTGTGAGGTTAAGCTCAACTGCGGTCATTCGCCTAACTTGTAGTTTTTAATCAGTAGTCAGGTTGTCATTGGACGTCATAATGAGCCCAAGATCTTTGAAAATTATCCTCGACGTGGCCATTTTAGCTCTGCTGAACACGGATCACAAGAGGATCTACAAGGCCTTACAAACCTGGAGCCTTCAGGTGGGCCCAGCTCTAACTGCAGATCAATGGACAGAGGATCTAGTACAGCAGTTTGTAGTTCAGGGTCGATCTCTTACAAGCGATGTGGCTCAGGCGGGTTTTGAGGATGCCATGGAGGAGATCCTCATTGTTAAGGTAAGCAAACTGATTGTACGCTTGTCTTGGGTCCCAAAACTCGTTCCGTCCGATCTCCCTTTGGAACGTAAGGGCAGCTTTTGTAGCAGTCATGTACATGAATTTGCTGTTGCCCACCGTCCCCATCTGCAACAGAGATATTACCAAGTTCTCATTGTTCAAAAGGGTATTCAACTGCGCAGTGCCACATCTGCCTGATGAAATATAGTACCAAGCACTTCTCACTCAACTTAGCCCTGAAGTGCAATCATCATTCCGTCGATCTGGTTCGAGGTATCCCGAACTGTGCAAAGCACTGTGTGCTGAAAATTCGGGCAAGTATAGGTTAGCACGCCAACCGTAGACTCATCCCAAGGTTGCAGCAGCTGGACGCCATACAGGTTGATGGATTTCTCTCATCTGCCTGGAGCTGGGAGAGTTCAATGGAGGGACTTCCACTAATGAACTGGCATCCTTCCTTCTGTTCGAAGATCTTCTCAGTAAGTGGATCCGGCTATTAAGGACAAGTTCAACCAGGGGGGAGTTGGAAGACGAGATCTTCTCATATAAGCAGCTCACCGAAATAGCTCAAATTTGCCCAGATGATGCCCCAGGGTCACGACCTAGATCAAGTTCTGAGGAAAGGGGTTCCAGTAAGCAGCGAAAACCCAGGCCCCCTCCCACTCCTCGCACAACAGATCGACCACCCTCGCTCGGTCATTCACGAGGGAGCGGTTCAAATGTCATCACTGCTCAGGACCTCACTTCCCTATACCACTGCGAAGAGTTCCGGTAGTTCAGTGTCGAGAGTTCATCAGATCAACTGGACTCCGCATTCATTGCTTTTTGTGGAAGGACAACTCCGCTCAGAACTGTACTTCACTCCAACAATACCATTGCGGAGGATCACACCACTTCCTACTCCATGTCAACGAGGAATCTGGACGATCTGCCATCAAAAAACAGTTAAGGTATATGGGGAAACCAAAACCTTAGGCTCCCAGGCCCCGGCCCTCAAGTTTCCAGCTCAGGGGTACCCATTGTTTGTAGTAGTTCTCGCAACCGTCTTGATGTCAGGTCAACTTTGATTCTTGTTCAGATTGCTCTCAGAATGCATAAGGCCAGGGCTCCCGTTCGTCTAGTTAGGACCTTGCTGGCAGAGCCAGTACTCGTAAAGTAAAGCTCAGTGGTTCAGGTTCTAACTCAAAGTACAAGCTCAGCTCCTGGGAGGAAGTGAAAGGTGGTGGGGTAGACTCTAAGGCTCCTGTTAGTTCTAATTTGCGCTTCCCTTTCAGCTCTCATAACGCTTCCAATCCCCTAGGTTGGATGTTTAGTAACACGCATCAAAGCAGTAGCTCAGCTGCAAGTAGCTCTAACATGTTAGTACCAAGGACCACTGAGGAAGATGACCCTTCTCTGCTGAAACCTAACGGTGCCATACACAGGTGAAGTGGGATTCATTGCATTACTCATTTGGTTAGTAATAGAGTAGATCTTAATAACCCTATTGGACCCGTTGTGCCATCAACCGCCCTAGGTCATAGGCCTGGCACACATTATCCGCAAACGTCTAGCGAGCTCCACCGATCGATCATAGCGAGTAACTTCGGTTCTCATACGTCCACTAGTAGGAATGTTTATGGGGGATCATTCTAAGTCTAGTTCAGTTCTCTCAAAGAATAGGTCTTCCTTTCATTTCCCACGGTCAAAGGGGGGACTACTTCCCACTGCTACAGTTCGGGTGTCCTCAGACGTTACCTCTCCTGGTGTAGTCTGCAGGGCTTTGCTTGACACGGGGTCTGAAATCCAATTTATCTACCACAAATTGGCTCTTGCGCCAGTTTACTGGTGACGCCGATCAACCATGTGGTCTTGAGCGTGGGAGCCCAGGCACAGACAGTATGATGTCACTTTTTCGGCATACTCGAACTGGGCACAGATTGCGCTTTTTAGCCTGTGATGTAGGTCATATCACAGCTCCCTTGACCTCCTCTAGTTTCTGGTTAAATGGTTGGCTTAGGAACTAACTCAAAGTTCAAGCATAGCTCCTGGCAGGGAGTGGAAGGTGGGTGGTGGGGTAGACTCTAAGGCTCCTGTTAGTTCTAATTTCCGCTTCCCTTTCAGCTCTCATAACGTTACCAATCCCCTAAGTGAGAACCAACATCAGGGCTGACCTTAGCTTCCGGTAGAGCGGTAAGGGGCCTCTGCACCAGGAAATGACCGGGTGTAAGAACTAGCAAATCATTGGGCGAATTAGACTGAAACGCCAAAGGCCTACTGTTTGGAACTGCCTCAGGTGATGAAGGTTTGGTAATTCACCTTATGTCCTGGTAAGTTCACCTTAATGAGCCTTTTGGTTGACTTGACCACGGCCTCCCAATGACCACCAAAGTGGGGCACTCGAGATGGTATGAATTTCCACTGACCCCCTCGAGCTGGTTATCTGTTAGCAAGGGCCAGAGAGCCTCCATTCTCGAGTACGATTCTGAGCCTACGGAGAAAGGTGGCTGAGCCAAGGAAATTCCGACCAATTGACATAGCGACCCCTGCGATCTATGAAGCGTTCGAGACACTGTAAAAACCCATCAGTACTGAGGTCCATAACCACCTCCAGATGGACAGCCTCGGTGGCCATACTGCCAAATGCATCTCCAAAATGCAAGCGCCTCACAATCCGGCCACCGAAACCCCGAAGGGACAGGCCACCTGACCAATGGCATAAGAACGCCACACTCGTTCGGCAGGAAGTTGGCCCATCTCGGGCTGAAAGGGCTTGGGTATAATGGAAGAACAGCAGGTACAGCCCGACAGAACTTGAGTCACCACAGATCTCCCAGTCACTATCCAGAACCTAGTCACAAATATTCTAGTGTGGTGTGAGGCCCCAGGTGCAGACAGCACTCGTCAGCCTGCCGAACGAGCAACATGGTAAGGACGTCCTGTGCTGGAATCAAAGAGGGGTGCTGGGTCTCGTACGGATTAGAGCTATGCACCAATCTGCCTCCCACGCAGAGAACCCCATCCATTAAACGAAAAAGAGCTAACTCCCTCATCAGCTTGGTCCTGGGGCCTTACTTGTCAAGTGCCACCGTGATATCATAGAAGTGGCGTTTCTGGACACGCCTGGCTAAAACCATATCTGCTGCTCGCAACTCCTCTCTGATGAGTGGAGCTATTTGAACCAAAAGTTCAGTGATTTAGAGCTTTTTCTTGGAACAGGAACCACTCGAACTTACTAGGGGTGGCCTACAATTCTTTTTGAACTGTAGAATCCAAGCAAAGACGCGTCTAAGGCGACCCTGTGAACTAAAGTCCTTCTCTAGCAAATCTGCTGAACAATAACATGATGAGCGCCCGCAGCACGGATCTCTTCAGCTACGGACTCCTCGGCTAAATCGGGGCGGATACGCCGAATTGGCCAGTGAACTCTCTCTAACTGCAACCACATGGGTCCAGTCCACCACAATGAGTCGCGGACTAAATGACTCGGGAGTGCGCCTCCAGAGGCCACATTTGCGGGGTTGTGCCTACTCAACATGAAACCAGTGCTCAACGGGGAGATCTGCCAGTGTTCTGGCTACCAGGTTTCCTACAAAGACCTTCCACTGTGGATCAGATTTGGCAGTGAGCCACGAGAGCACCACTGAACTATCGGAACATGCCACAATATTACTGTCCAGGATCTGAGCAAAATATGGGACATACCTTTCTCACGATTTTTCTGAGGGGTTCTGCTGCCAAAAGCTCGAGACGAGGTATCATCTCTTGTTTTAACGGAGCGATCCTTGCTCGGAACATGATCAAGTGAGTTACGAACGAAGAACTCTGAAGAGAAACATGATACACCACAGCGAAGTAGGCTCGCTCAGACGCGTCGGCAAAGCCTACAAACCACTGATTAGAACTGATCAGATTTGTGTATCTGGGAATTTGTAGGTCTGCCAACATTCCCATGGAACCGGCAAGTCTGAACCAATCATGAACCAAGGAACTAGGCACCGGATCATCCCATCAAAACTTAGCATGGCAAACTTCACGGTGAATGCATCGAGCAAAGATTGACACGGGCATGAACCACCCCTCGACCTACTGGACTGGCCAACTCCTGCTTGGACCTGACGTGGGAGGTAGTGGGGACTTGCATGTCCAAGAAAGGGGCAGGGACCGTTCCATAAGTTAGTGTACAGAGAGCGTCGTCCTCTATCTCATTTGAAGGGGAATCTCTCGAAACTATACGCAGCATGTCCTGATCCTCATGTACATGCTTCATTTGTCTGAACATTTGACGAATGTCAGCAATGAACACAAAACGGAAAACCGAAACCGAAGCACTACAAGACATATAATGTCCTGTTGGAGCTTGGGACCTATTTCCTAGATCTCATTGAGTGGAAGGCCATTTGATGTGCGTTGCGAGGCATTGAATACCACTCAGATATTGTTTGGGGGGTCGCCAGAACGTGCACAGCATGATGCCGTATATAATAATGGGGTAAGTCCAAAGGCACATGCCACCCGAATCTCTATACTCGTGAATGAACTACCGGTAAGACTGAGCTAGAAAGGGATCCTTTCTGAACTTGGACTCGAGTCGGTAGAACTGTTGAAGAGTGATCGCGCGAGAAGCACCTAAAACGCCCACTCTCGTCATGGCGAGTTTGACTAACAAAGAGCTGCTCCGCCTCTAATTCAACTGTGGTGCATCAAGACTCAATCTCGAACATTTGACGGAGAAGCCCAATCAACTCTCGCACATCAACAGAGACAGGTGCCGCTGCCACGTCGAAACGAGCAGGGTTCTGAGAGACAGGAACAATGGACGGAGAAACCAGCAAGTCACCAACTAGAATTGAGAACAAGATGTCAGCGAGATCAATGTTACACACCCACCCTTGCAGCCTTGGACAGAGCTGTCTGGATCATAGGAAAGAACAAGGGTTTATGGGACGGGGCAGCTCGGTATGCTGAGGACAAGGATCCTTGACTCCACGCTGGGGAGGGTCCGACTAATCACAAGGCGCAACACCTGAATAACTTCTTTTAAGGCCTTGGGTAGGTACAATCTGTAAGTTTGAGTCCATTCAGGACAAGACAAATTTGGGAACATGGGACTAGGGGGTTGGCCTAGGACAAAGAGCGTGGTGTCTGATGGATAGGACTGGTTCATCCGAGTTAAAGGTTTGCAGTTCGGCGAGTGGACTAAATTGAACAGAACGGCCAAACTCCAGATGCAAGTAAAGATCTACACCAGAAGAAAGATCTATGTCATCCCGCTCACTCAACAAAGAGTCCCCAAGCTTGGATCCCACGATTCAGGTATGAGACCAACCATAACGAGAAACTAGAGGAGGTCAAGGGAGTTGTGATCTGACCTACATCACAGGCTAAAAAGGGCATTCTGTGCCCAGTTCAAGTATGCCGAAAAAGTGACGACATGCTGTCTGCGGCTGGGCTCCCACGCCCAACACTACATGATTGATCGGCGTCACCAGTAAACTGGCGCAAGAGCCAATTTGTGGTAGATAAATTGGATTTCAGACCCCGTGTCAAGCAAAGCCCTGCAGACTACACCAGGAGAGGTAACGTCTGAGGACACCCGAACTGTAGCAGTGGGAAGTAGTCCCCCCTTTGACCGTGGGAAATGAAAGGAAGACCTATTCTTTGAGAGAACTGAACTAGACTTAGAATGATCCCCCATAAACATTCCTACTAGTGGACGTATGAGAACCGAAGTTACTCGCTATGATCGATCGGTGGAGCTCGCTAGACGTTTGCGGATAATGTGTGCCAGGCCTATGACCTAGGGCGGTTGATGGCACAACGGGTCCAATAGGGTTATTAAGATCTACTCTATTACTAACCAAATGAGTAATGCAATGAATCCCACTTCACCTGTGTATGGCACCGTTAGGTTTCAGCAGAGAAGGGTCATCTTCCTCAGTGGTCCTTGGTACTAACATGTTAGAGCTACTTGCAGCTGAGCTACTGCTTTGATGCGTGTTACTAAACATCCAACCTAGGGGATTGGAAGCGTTATGAGGGCTGAAAGGGAAGCGCAAATTAGAACTAACAGGAGCCTTAGAGTCTACCCCACCACCTTTCACTTCCTCCCAGGAGCTGAGCTTGTACTTTGAGTTAGAACCTGAACCACTGAGCTTTACTTTACGAGTACTGGCTCTGCCAGCAAGGTCCTAACTAGACGAACGGGAGCCCTGGCCTTATGCATTCTGAGAGCAATCTGAACAAGAATCAAAGTTGACCTGACATCAAGACGGTTGCGAGAACTAGTACAAACAATGGATACCCCTGAGCTGGAAACTTGAGGGCCGGGGCCTGGGAGCCTAAGGTTTTGGTTTCCCCATATACCTTAACTGTTTTTTGATGGCAGATCGTCCAGATTCCTCGTTGACATGGAGTAGGAAGTGGTGTGATCCTCCGCAATGGTATTGTTGGAGTGAAGTACAGTTCTGAGCGGAGTTGTCCTTCCACAAAAAGCAATGAATGCGGAGTCCAGTTGATCTGATGAACTCTCGACACTGAACTACCGGAACTCTTCGCAGTGGTATAGGGAAGTGAGGTCCTGAGCAGTGATGACATTTGAACCGCTCCCTCGTGAATGACCGAGCGAGGGTGGTCGATCTGTTGTGCGAGGAGTGGGAGGGGGCCTGGGTTTTCGCTGCTTACTGGAACCCCTTTCCTCAGAACTTGATCTAGGTCGTGACCCCTGGGGAATCATCTGGGCAACTTTGAGCTATTTCGAGGAGCTGCTTTTATGAGAAGATCTCGTCTTCCAACTCCCCCCTGGTTGAACTTGTCCTTAATAGCCGGATCCACTTACTGAGAAGATCTTCGAACAGAAGGAAGGATGCCAGTTCATTAGTGGAAGTCCCTCCATTGAACTCACCCAGCTCCAGGCAGATGAGAAAAATCCGTCAATCTGTATGGCATCCAGCTGCTGCAACCTTGGGATGAGTCTACGGTTGGTGTGCTAAGCTAATACTTGCCCAAATTTTCAGCGCACAGTGCTTCATACAGTTCGGGATACCTGTAACCAGATCGACGGAATGATGATTGCACTTCAGGACTAAGTTGAATGAGAAGTGCTTGGTACTTTATTTCATCAGGCCATGGACCCAGAGCTGCCCTTAGGTTCCAAAGGAGATAGGACGGAACGGGTTTCGGGACCAAAGTCAAGCGTACAATCAGTTTGCTTACCTTAACAATGAGGATCTCCTCCATGGTATCCTCAAAACCCGCCTGAGCCACATCGTTTGTAAGAGATCGATCCTGAACTACAAACTGCTGTACTAGATCCTCTGTCCACTGATTTGCAGTTAGAGCTGGGCCCACCTGAAGGCTCCAGGTTTGTAAGGCCTTGTAGATCCTCTTGTGATCCGTGTTCAGCAGAGCTAAAATGGCTTACGTCGAGGATGATTTTCAAAGATGGTGAAGATCTTGGGCTCATTATGACGTCCAATGACAACCTGACTACTGATTAAAAATTACAAGTTAGGCGAATGAACGCAGTTGAGCTTAACCTCACACGCTGGATAGTCACTCAGCCATGGGGCAGAACTTCCCGGGTTTCGGCACAAATGAAAAGTTCTCGGGATAAACACAAGCTCTTGATCGATCATGAACACAACTTTATATTCGACAAAATACAGATGTTTTTAGGTACAAGTTCGGACTATTTAATATAAAAATTTCGCAAAGTCAGAAATTCACATGTTTGTAGTGGCGTCTTAATAATATTCACACAATGAATCACAATATTAGAACTCACCCCGGGCCCAGTGTTGCCTACCCAGGCACGAGATTACCCCGTTCGCTCTTAAGATCAGTTCAAATTGCACACCCAATCAGCTCGATGATCGTAGAACAATGTCCCGCTCGATTGAATAATGATCCTAAAAGAATAATCTCAACATTAAGAGCTACTGAGCATGGATCAAGAGTTCCGTTCATGACCGATTCATGACCTCATTTGACAGTATCCTTGTACGGCGGTCAAACATGTTGATTTTATGTAGGTTTGAAGTATTTTGGTTTGAATAAAATGAAAAAGAAAACGCTGCAAATCCCTGCACAACGGTTTATTTTGTACAGAATACCCTTCTGTTACAGATCAGAGCTCTCTGTATAGATAACCCGTCTATATAATTATACTATGTGAATCGCAGACCCTCCGTAGGTTAGTACCTAACCCCGTACTCGTTACTAGGTACCTACCTAAATCACGAGTCAAATGTTGCTAAAATAATACAGCCTAAAGGAAAATTGTTTATGTGGAGTGAAATAGATGCCCCTTCTGTCACTGTTTTCTGTGGTCAATACCTGTAATGAACCGTTGTGTAATAACTTGCCCATCAATAATACTTCAACGGTTGTTCAAGTTGCAAAAGTACCGATCAACAAAATCCAGACCCTTCTTGGTAGATGAACCGTTGTGTAATAATTTACCGTTGTGTAATAATTTACCGTTGTGTAATAATTTACCCGTCAATAATACTTCAACGTTTGTTCAAGTTTCACAAGTACCTACCTCCAGTAGTCCACCACTCATATCGCAGAACAACCAACTCGACTTCATAAAGCCATCCTTGATTATAATCAGGTGCTCCCTAGTGATGATATCCCGGCCGGATTTTTATACCGTTTGATTCACGATCGTGTTGACGAAGCTTTTTGGTGCACAGGAACTGCTGGACGTACCTACAATGGCCTCAAAAAATTGTTTAGCTCAAGACAAATATAATAACGAGACACGCTGACTCCTGTCTGGTTGGAGATGATCATTTTAATTACAATCATAATGAAATATTTTCATAGGTAGATTAATATCTCCCCATTATGTTTGGGTGAGAATCAACATTTCGAACACATACTACACAGGTAGGGTTTTACATAAGTAGGTGGGTATCATAATAAGTCCACTGTTTTGAGTGTCAAGTAGGTAAGTAGGTATTCACGGTCAAACAGGATTTTCAGAAATTCCGAGGGTCTTTATTATGCTTACCTGATAGAATTAAGTAGGTAGGTATTCATAATCAAAACGGAGTTCCAGGAATTCCAAGATGGTGGAAGGGGGTCTTCATTATGGTTATCTGATGGAATTAAGTAGGTAGGTATTCATAATTAAAACGGAATTCCAGAAATTCCAAGATGGCGGGAGGGGGTGGGTGACGTCATTATGATTACCTGATACAATTAATTAGGTAGGTATTCATAGTCAAAACGGTATTCCAGAAATTCCAAGATGGTGGGAGGGGGTGGGGTGACGTAATTATGATTATTTGATAGGTGCAATTAAGTTGGTAGGTATTCATAATAAAGGTTGAGGTGATGGGAGGGGTGGGGTGGGGTGACGTCATTATGATTACCTGATACAATTAATTAGGTAGGTATTCATAGTCAAAACGGTATTCCAGAAATTCCAAGATGGTGGGAGGGGGTGGGTGACGTCATTATGATTACCTGATACAATTAATTAGGTAGGTATTCATAGTCAAACCGGTATTCCAGAAATTCCAAGATGGTGGTAGGGGAGGGGTGGGGTGGGGTGACATCATTATGATTGTTTGATAGGTACAATTAAGTTGGTAGGTATTCATAATAAAGGTTGGAGGTGCTGGGTGAGGGGGTGGTGGTGTGAGTGGCGGTGAGGGTGGTGATGGCGAGGGGTTGGGTCGGGGGTGGTAGGAGGTTGATGGGTGATGATGGATGATGGGTGGGGGGTGATGGGTGAAGGTTTATGGGCGGAGGGGTAGGAGGTGGGTGGAGGTCTGGAGGCGCCTGGAGGCGGGGTGGGTGGAGCTCTGGATGCGGGGTGGATGGAGGTCTGGGGGCGTGGTGGGTGGAGGTCTGGAGGCGGCTGGGGGTGATAGGGCGACGTCAAGGGGGGGGGGGGTAATGGGGTGGATGATGGTAAGGGCGAGGGTGTAGGGGGGTAGGGGGAGGAGAGGGTGGGAGTGTGAGAGGGCTGGAGGGGGGGGAGGGCGGTGATAAGGGGGATGTGAGGGTGAGGGGGTGATAAGAGGGGTGAGGGTGATAAGGGGGTGTGAGGGTAAGGGTGGGTCTGAGGGGATGTGATGGTGAGGGGCAGATAAGGGGTGGGGGGTGTGTGGGTGAGGGGGTGAAGGGGGGGAGGGGGTTGTGGTAGTGAGGGGTGAGGGTTTAAGGGGCTGGTGAGGGGGTTGGTAAGGGGTGGGTGAGGGGGTGGTGCCACCCGCTAAGGCAGGAGGCAGCTGGTTAGACTGACGAGCATGTTCAAACAGGATGTTCCAGAACCTACATTCTTATCCTACTACTACTCTATACATATTATGTGAATCGCAGACCCTCCCTAGATTAGTACCTAACCCCGTACTCGTTACTAGGTACCTACCTAAATCACGAGTTAAATGTTGCTAAAATAATACAGCCGATGAGAAACAGTAACTAAAACGGCAAAAAGAAACGCAAATAATGAAGTTCTGAAGGAAAATTGTTGATGTGGAGTGAAATAGATGCCCCTTCTGCGTAGATCACTGTTTTCTGTGGTCTATACCTATAATGAACCGTTGTGTAATAACTTGCCCATAACACTTCAACGGTTGCTCAAGTTGCAAAAGTACCGATCAACAAAATCCAGCCCCTTCTTGGTAGATGAACCGTTGTGTAATAATTTACCATTGTATAATAATTTATACCCATCAATTATACTTCTACGTTTGTTCAAATTTTCACAAGTACCTACCAACAAAATCCAATAGTCCATCACTTATCAAATGAAATAGTATCGCAGAACAACCAACTCGACTTCATGCCCTTGATTATAATCAGGCGCTCCCTAGCGATGATACCCGGGCCGGATTTATACAGTTTGATTCACGATCGTGTTGACGACGCTTTTTGGTGGACACGAACGGCTGGACGTACAGTGCTCCGGGTGGTCTCAAAAAATTGTTTAGCTCAAGACAAATTTAATAACGTAAAAAAACCATACCCTTCTATCGTAAGTTTTCGAGATACGGCGTTCTGAAAATTTCAACCCCTATTTTGAACCCCTTAGAGATGACTGACAGTAACGCTGAGCTTCGAGGAGCAACTAGACCCCGAACGGAACCTATAACCCGAATTTCATCAATTTTTGTTTCATGGTAACTAAGAAAAGTGGCCAGTACGGCGTACGGCGGACAGACAGAAATATTTTTATTGCATTTTGGGATTCTACATACCTTGAAACGTAAACCATCAAATTTTGGGGGGTTAGATTTTTTTTTTCATGCTCGATTCCAATGGTTCATTATTGAAAATAGTAAACCAAAAACGTCTGTTTGAAAGTTAGAAATCAAAAGGCAGTGTGGTTGGGAAGGTTTTCTCAATGGCAGTTATCATCTTTCTACCTGATAGATTTTTACGTCACAGAACTTCTGCACATGCGCTTTGCTGTCATAGTAAATCAAATTAGTGGATGTTGGAGGGGGAGGGGAAGAGTCGCTAACCGGGCGGACTAATCTGACGCCAAAATTTGAATGATTTCGTTATTAAATTAACAATAAAATACACCACTCTTCAACTCCTTCGGCTCATTTCCCACAGGGTTGGTTGGTAAATTGCTGAGTTTTTCTACATTTTCTCGTCCGAAGCAGCAAGCTGCTCAAGAAAAATCGACAGTTTATGATTCGAGTGCGCAGGAAAATAAGTTCTCTCGCCCTACAACGGCGCCATTAATCAAAGGAAAATGTTTCAGTTCGTGATCCACTAAGTTAGTATAACTAGGGATACCAGACATACTATTTTTATAGTATAGTTACTCTTTTTTATGTCCTTTCCTCTATAATCTTCACCTTTTTCTTACCAGAGCCTAATATCCTACTCTATTTTCAATAGACAGAGAAGAAAACTTGAAAAAAGTAACGATGACCTACTCATATCCTTCTGCTGAATACCTCGATCAAACCTAAAATCGCCTCCTCCTCTTCCTCCACCACCATCATACACACTCTATGGCCACGTACAGTTCCCTCTCTACAGCCAACAGCCATAAGATAAGAAGAATGAGATGTTGGAAGTTACTCTTGCTATCAATTTTATTTGACAGTCTCTTCGTCCTCGTCCTCGCTCCAAGGTGACTGTAGTCAAACGTTGGGGCCAAAGCCACAAAGAGGGGAATGCAGATTTAATGTCGCAATTTTCAAGACTGGTTTGTGTAGGTACTGATAAATAATAATAATAATAATAATCGATTTATTTGAGCATAGGAATTAAATCCCACCTCGCGCACAAGTAAGCGCAAATAATATGAAAATAACCCAGTTCACAGAAAACAAACCTAAAGTAGGTAATGAAATAAACCTAAAGTAGGTAATGAAATAAACCTAAAGTAGGTAATGAAATAAACCTAAAGTAGGTAATGAAATAAGAAAAAATAGAAAACAAGAGTCACCAAAGAGCCACCATGATGAAACTATCATTTCCCTATGCCACTTGTAAAATGGAACTGGAATAAAAAGGGATACCTCACAGGTACCTACTATTGAAGAAAGCAATAAATTATTATTGTACCTACCTAACTTTTTTTTATAGGTAACTTGCCTGAAAATAAGTTTTATGTAGAAACTACCCAGTATCAGGGTAGGTATATTCTGAGATTCGGATCGTTTTAACTCTTTTTTTCCGAAGGAGATGTGGTAACCTATCTACTAAAGGGAGAAAACACGTACCTATCTACTAAAGGTTTGCATGTACATGATACATCATGTTGAGAAAACGACGGAAACTGAGAATTCACTTTCGAAACTGAGTTCAGACTAAAATATCCCGTGCTTTTGGAAGGCTAGCGCATCACTATTCAGAAGGATACCTTTGTAGAGGATATTAATGTTACAGAACTGTCGTATTTTGCATACAAAGACTGTCCAATAAACGGTGAGACAATAGAGACGAATTCAGAGTAACAATAATCCGTTCAAAACTGTTTTGTCCCTCTGGTAAGTACATAAATATCACCGCCGAGAGATACTGAGGTCGAAAAGCTTGAACGTTTTTCAAACTACACTTTCAGCTTCCAGTAATTCACAAAACCAGTAATTCCCATTCATGGACTTGGTTTTCTCATGTTTCTGTACTTATATTCTTCGTTATTTACTAGAATAAAGAATTAAATTGAATTGAATACTTCACAGAACATCGATTTATGCATCGAGCGTCCTTGACAACCACACAACCAATTTCCATACCAATATAAACAATTCCTTAGGGATAAGGACAACGAGAAAAACAAGATTTCAGAAACTGTAAAATACCTACAATGATACGGTTGTCATTATTTTTAGTAATCGCATGCGTAAGAGAGTCGGAGGAACTTTTTCGTGGGAGGAATGCGAAACCTGGCGAATTTCCTTTCATTGTCAGGATTCTCATAACTGAGGATGCTCCGCTTGAACGTTATACCAACGAAGAGGGTAAATGAACTAACAAATCTTGACTTATTAATCACGGAGAAGTAGGAAGTTCATTACCTCCACCAGTAACGACTTGTGCAGTAGTCTTTGTTTTTATGCAACAAGTACGATGAACGATTAAAACGCACTGTACCTCGGGACTAGACTTGGCTATTAGGTGTGGCCCTTACCTTCACGATTTTAAATAATTAGTTCATCAAAAATTTTATATTCATTCACAGGGTCGACGGAAAGGGGAGACAGAAAGAAGGATCCAGTCGACGAACACACGCTTAGGCTGATGTACAGCTATGGAGATCATCCTGAAACCAACAGCTCCAACACATCAAGAACTGACACTTCTACTACAGTTGCCCGCAAACACGAGGGTAAAACCAATGTTGCTCGTTCCGTAGCACCGATGGCAGGATGCGCCATGTCAAAACTTGCAAATTTTTGCAAGTTGGCATTTTTTGCAAAAAAGTTAGTCGATTTTCACGACTAACAAGAAAACCTGGAGGGGTTCAATATTGAGTTAGGTGGGGTTTCTACAGAAGATCCAAATGAAGATCCCTGGGTTTTACAGGATTTCACACAGTGGTGATTATCCTCAAACAATTAAGAAACGAATGAGATAACATGTTATTATTTAACGAGAAGAAATTCTTCTCGTAATTATAAAGCAGTGCCTTGAGGAGCCTTTACCCCTCATCATCTCTTCATCCATCCACAAACTGGATGTTATTTTCGCAATTCCTATCGTCAAAACGTCCAATTCATACAATCGTAATATACCTACCTAAGTTGTTCAAGTATTGTTTATATTGATGTTGCAAGGATCTTCTTTTTCAATGCTGGTTGATGGGAGTTTGAAGGACAATTGAGATCCAGGTGTTTTTGAAACCGTTATTTAATGAAAAACACACGCTCTCTGACGATCATCATCAGGTGTAAACCTATTAGACAATGTATAAAAGATGTTACAAACTATCAATCAAAACTATAATGGTGTTGTAGCATTTTTCAGTCAAATTAATATTCGTTCCAACCAAATCAACAATCGTTGCAACCAATTTAATAACCGTTCCTTTCAATTTAATATCCGTCCCTTTCATTTTACTAATCGTCCCTTTCAATTTAATCATCGTTCCAGCCAATTTAATAATCCGCCATTTCGAGATCAAGGAATCAGAACAGGTGAAGAGGCACCCAAAAACATCGTTTCGCAGGTTTTTTCTATGATAAGTAGATATTATTGTCGTGGTATCCTCCCAGAACCACAACTCTTGTACGTAGAAATAAGATCTCGCCAAATAAACTAAGAAGGGGGGCAGAGGACGCAAGAGAGTCGAGGGCCAGCCTGGAGATCCCCACCATCCTCTACTAGCTAGAGGATGGAGGGAGATAGCTCCCAAGCCTATAAGAACTCGTCTCCTGCACCTTTTTCCTCATTCTACGCTCCTTACCTCATCACTCTTCGATGACTGCTCTCTCTCCTCCTTACCTCATCTCTCTCTCCTAACCCAAAAGAATCCGTGAATGGTGGTGGTACGCCCATAACCAAACCGAGCACACTCCAAAAAGATCCTGGGTGGACCCATAACCAAACCAGGGAACGCTCCTAAGAGAATCCGTGAATGGTGGTGGTACGCCCATAACCAACGGACACCTCCGAAAAGATCCCTGGCATGGTGGTGGTCTGCCCATAACCAAACCGGGCACATCCTCCCTCGCACCGCTCGCGGTGGATGTACGCTAAAACACATTCATCACAATTATTATAATAATTCCTGAAACAGGGTATAATAACTTTTTTCACGAGTTCCCTTTAAAGCTATTTTCAGGGAGCTAAGTCCACAGTGAATTGTAACTGTAGGCCTTCATTTGTGTGATGGTGAGAGATGGGTTGCTTTCGACAATTTCCTCAGTAGCAGCAAGAGTGCCTGGTGTTAATTTTTTTGTCGATGTCCACCTCTATTTGGGAAACTCAGTGTACAATTCTCATTGCGTTGTGTTTGTGTTGTGTTGTGTTGTGTTTCTCTCTCATTCTTTGCGTATTTGCGATAAATGCTGTAGCCCGTTTGTGGTGTGAAACCTGCTCTCAACTACGCATCTCTTATTGTTTCCCTCTCTTCCACTAATCGTATAAACAATGATCTTTGATGCAGCGAAATAGAGGCGTACCTCCCTCTTTCACAGCCTCCGTCGTAGGTTTGCGAGAGGCTACTGCTCAGATGCAACTGAACCACTGCTCACTTCAGATTCATCGATCAACGTGGAACCGCTACTCATTATGAGACACAAGAAAAGTAAAGGAAACTCAAATATATAACTAGGTGCACCAGTTGAATTTGAATTGAGATCAAGTTTACTTCACAGTGAAACAGAACAGCCTTCAAAAGATGCATGTAGTAGTTATACGTATTATATATTTATGCAAGAGGAAGGTATTCATACGGAAGGTACCTATACTCTAATTTCCCTGTAAACTGCTATCAACCAGTCTGCAGTTTACAAAGGAAGTACCTATACGAACTATTAATATGGTTGGAACGATTATTAAACTAAAAGGAACGACTATTAAATTGTTTGGAATTATTAACATGAAAGGGGCGGATATTAAATTGAATGGGACGATTATTAATTTGGTTGAAACGATTAATTTGATTGGAACAATTATTAATTTGACTGAAAAATGCTATAAACAAAAAGTGAAGGGAAATAAGCAAAAACTCACCAGAAATCAGGAACAACTGTTGAGGACATTTTGATAAATGGAAACAGTGTTGCCAACATCTATTTTGAAATTCAAGTATATTAGTTAATTATATTACTCTAAGGTTCACTCAAACCGAACCATCAAAATATCGGTTAGGAAGGTCTCTGAGGGGCATTAATTTCTTATAAACAAACAAAAAGAAAATAATGGTACATAGTACATTTAAGAAGTGAAGAAGTTTGAATTGATTTGAGCGCATAGGTAATGTAAAATTGATGGCACATGGGTTGGAATGGCCTAAGGCAAAATAAACGCAGATCTACCTGATCTGTAACGACTACGAAGAAAGTGTCTTCACTCCTGTGCTTCCTACTGATGCTCCATGACATTTTGAGATTTATAAAATCGCGTGCTTTATTCACCCAATAAAGTTGTCTACAAAGTTACTGTTACTGATGTTGCAGGAGCGGTTTCGGCAGGAGTACTCATCACACTCTCTCGCGTACTAACGACCTGCGACAGCGTTGGGTTTTTCGCGGGGCAAAAAGTGAATCTGTACAGCCTTCACAAAGTGTCCGTTACGGCCGGGTCCGTCAACAAAACTGGTGAAGGCGGACAGGTTAGGATACCGTCAAGCAGTAACGTTCATCCCCTTTGCTACTTCCTCACAACTAAGATGTCCGTCCTGTTCAACTACGGGGTCTACGAATTTAGTACGCCTTACGAGACTTTGACGCTTGGCGGTAACATCCCTCTGATTGCGCCGATACAAAACTCTTTCAAGACGATGGACGAAATGGAGGCGGTACTGCAGAGTATGACTTCGGGATACAGCAGCATAGAATGTTTTGCCGCTGGTTGGGGAAACTTCAAGCAGCAGTTTGAAGGCAGAGGGATGCCAGACTATTTTGAAAGGTGATGAATCCGCAAGATTTCAACAGCGTATTTACAAATATCATACACAATTCAAATTTACTTTATTTATTAATGCATCAAAACGTACAAAAGCCTACGACATTTTTGAGCCCCAGAACAGCATGTTTCATACGTACTCTGTCAAACTGTACCCGTTCGAGGTACGACTGTGAACGGTTTCGACAAGACTGTCAATCCTGAAGATATGCTGCAATGAACCCGTGGCTTCTGTTTATACTACTTTCCCGTTTTTAAATGAAAGTAGGTTCCATTCTAAGGATTTTGAGACCAACCGCACTCTCCTACGATGAGTAGTTCTTTTGCTTCCTCACTACCGATGGTACGGAAGCCTTGGATTTGTTATTGAGTGAAAAATCCTCCAAAATCAAAATTTCCACTACCATTTTGCGTTTCAGACATCAAGGAACATTTCTGGTACCGTGTCTGTCTGTCTGTGATAATTCCTTGTAACGCCCATAACTACCCGAAATAATGGTCGAATGGGCTGAAATTGGAGGGCAGGTGCGGGTTGGGTCACAGATGATCCCATATCAAATCATTGAAACTTCCGTCTGCGCATGCGCAAACGTGAAATACTTGAAACGCCAATAACTTACTTAACTACCGTTGACATGAGTTCAAACTTGGAGGGCCGATCAGGAATAATACTTTGATAGTTCCAAACGAATTTCATTGGGATCATACTGTAACTTTCGTCTGCGCATGCGCGAATATGAAAATGTTGACAATTTCCTTGTAAAGGTTCTAACTACGTGAAAAATAGTCGTAGAGAGCTGAAATTCTGAGGGTGTACGCGGTTTGGATCGCAGATAGCCCCTTATCAAAATCACTGAAATCGTACCGTAACTTTCGCCTGCGCATGCGCAAACGTGAAACACTTGAAACGCCCATAACTACCTTAAATATCGTTGAAATGAGTTTTAACGTCGATGGTCGTTCAGGAATAGTACATTGATAGTTCCATATGAATTTAATTGGTACTGTAACTTTCGTCCGCGCACGCGCGAACATAACATGTTGAAAAATGTTGAAATTTTTGATCCTATTAAGCATGTTAGGTAATTTATTACTACTCTATTTATTGCTATTCAATCATTTTGACGCATAATTTGTTTACCAACTGATTCTACACGTCCATGTTACAATAAGTGAGGAAGCTATACTGCCCACCCAACTTGGCAGACGTCCAGTGTGACGTCACTTGTTGCCGAAACACTGAAACCTCACAGAAAAGTAACTGTTCACCGTAGGAGAGTGTGGCAGGTCTCAAAATTCTTCCAATGAAGCCTATTTTCATTCAAAAATATGAACAGAAGACATGGGTACTCCTCATTATTATTCTTATATTCGATTGTTTAGCAATTTTCGTGTTTGGCAGAAAGTGCTTTACCCCTTTTTTGGGAACTTCTTTGCAGTGGGAGGAACATAGCAACATAGCAGCCAATAACACAGGCTTGGTTGTGATTATTTGGAGGAGTTTTTGACAAGCGGGCCCTTTTAACCTTTTTACAACAGCCATCACAGACTTAGTTGTTAGATCGTTAGACGAACTAATACGCAGCTATAAACTATTGGTCACGATTCACGAAGATGTCGTTTCTCTGCTTCAAAGGTTCTCACCGATTCTGCAGACGACGTCAATGAGGATACTGGACTACCCCGAATGCGACGAGTCGATCTGTGAATATTTCGACGAGTGTCTCCTCAGTATCTGGGAGTCGGGCTACGTCTGCGCCAAGGCGTCTGCCGGCGGGCCGTGCAACGAGGACAACGGAGCACCACTCATATGCGGCGACCAAGTCTTCGGTATCCACATCAACTCCAAGATCTGCACCAACATCGGCTATCCAAGGCCTTTCTTAAGGATCGACCTGGCATTTAATTACGTTTTCGACATCAAATCCCGATCCGACGTGAGCCCCGGAAGTCGTTACACGGTTATAGCAAGTCTCTTGATCATTTTCATCATCAACATTAGCAGGACTACGGCGGAGATACCCACCAAATTGCATTTTAAAGAAATAAAACTGATTTCACCATATTTCAATACGTGTACTTCAACCCAATCTTATTGCAACTTGAAACCCAAGAGTGAGCATCAAGAATACCGCAAGTTGCATCAAGACTTCTGAGACTGGCTAGTACGGAACAGGTGATATTCATATCACGTAAGCCACAACGGCGATCAAACGCTGAAGTTAGTACGTAATACACTGTAGATGTACCCAGTAACTACTACAAATAGCACATACACAGCGGGGTTCTACCAGCACTTTCGTTAGTGCATGCATAAACGCAAATAATTAAAACGCCATCCCCAAGTATACAAGGAGAATTAGTAACAGCAGCTAAAAATCATCAAATATCGGCATGAGTTTTGTGTGAAGCCCAAGCAGGTTCTTATCAACCTCCTCATCCCCCTCAAAATTCATTATCTACTCAATTTACTGTTCATTCTTCACCCGACATTAGTTCTGAACTATTGGAACTGATTCAGTTCCACCATTCATTCATTTATATATTTACCTGACTTAAAGAAGGTTTACCATTGGCAGGGACAGGCTGGAGGTTTAGAAGGGCAAGACCAATATTACTGGGTTCACAGTTATATTGCTCATCTCAACACGATTATGCGTCGACTTGGATACCCGTATAGGCTGTTGGTCAAAGGAGACGATGTACGCAGGGGCGTTGCGTCCATAAGGCCACTTGGACCACTGCCCCAGCACCCAAAAACACCAGGAGTAAAAAAAACTCCAATGTTCAGTTGATATTTGAATTTCCCTCCGTTCACTGTACATTTTTCATAAAGTTCAACAGCGACTCGCCAGATTTCTCTGGCTATGGAATGGAAATTCTACGGATATTCAATATTCTAGTACAGCATCCATGGTGGGCTCCATAGACCAAGCATGTTATCGGAATAAAGCGACAGGAATCGATGTCCTGCAATCGAAATCAAAACCAAGGCTCCTGAAACTGGCAGGTAGGTTCTGGGTCCTGGGACCTAGTGCCGCCGTGGCAACTGAGGAAAGTGGCCCATCTGCGCATGCTCAGTCGAGTAAAAATGTTGTTCACCACGCCCACTTTGGGCCCTGTTCCCAAAATCTGATTTCTACTCCAAAATCGTTCGTTTTCACAATCGATTCGATCCCTTCGATTCGATTTCTCATCTCGATACGTGATGCTTCTTCGTCTTCTGATTTGTTTGTTGTCTCGTGAATTATATTAGCTTTCTCTGTTGAGTCAGTTGTCAGTTTTTGATTTTTTGCGTCAAATTGTGTGAGTTTTGCGTTCGGTCCGGTCCTGATGGCAGATTTGTTTTCGTGGTACATACGTGCGTTTTGTCCTGTTTGCTGTTTTAGGTCTTGTGGATTGATCGGCGTCCTAACACAAGATAACTACCTAGCTTCTAGTCAATAGCTTCTCCATTCAAGTAGGTATCGGCCGACGAGTCATTGTTTTGTTACATTTTAGTTTACTGTATTTTTATAACACATGAATTCGGTGGCTAATTTATAGTAGAAATTGTCGACGTTTTCGTACGACGATAGAGTGTTGATTAAAAGAGATACGCTTCGCTGAATATCACTCTTATCAGTAAATAAGGGAAGGGTGTTGTTGCCTTGGGGTATTTTGTAGACAAATCTGTTGGTTTTGTGTTCTGGTGTGGTGTCCCACCGTTTTCAGAGCCCACGCACTGCTACTGGAACTGAAGAACTGAACTATTGGAACAGTCAACTGATACCAAACTGTAATCAGAACGTATTTATTAGACCCAAGAAGTCCTGAGAGAACTGCCCGATAGTATGATGCTGTCAGGATTCTAGAAGTTCAATCAACAGAATCACAGCGAATACAAAAATACTAATTGTTACTTGGGCGATGGTCGAAGATCCTTTGATATTGAAAATGTACTTGAAAGCCAAGTCGATCCTGACGAAGTGTCGTGGATGACCTTCGTCAGTGCAACTCAGTGGATTGTTATGGATGGCGAACAGCTGGCCACCACATATGAGCGGTGCGCCCTTGTCATTGAAGCAAGGACCTCCTTTGGCAGCTTCCGCGCAAACGTAACCATATTCCCATATCATGACGAGGCAGTCGTTGAAGAACTGGCAAGTCTGTTCGTAGCAATAATCAAAATCCACGACGGTCATTTTAGTGGCCTGCAGGATCTCGGCGTTGGTTTCAAAATTTACCTGCATGGTCTTGACGTTGTAAGTTTGAGGGAAACCCCAGCCGGCCGTGTAGCACTGTTCTTCTGAATCACCGCTGTACAAACTTCGAAGAGCCGTTTCCATCAGGCGAGAGCTTTTGAATGAAGATCCGATCGGCTGCATAGGGAATCCCTTTTCCGGTGGTACGGTTAGGGTTTCGAACTTGAGGACCTCGTAGAAGCCGTAGTTGTGCAAAACGTATCCGGACATCAGGAAATAACAGTACGGATGAACGGTGCTGTTGTTCGGGGTGGCCGTAACGCCTCCGTCCGTGCTCTTCACAGTGCCGCCAGTGATATTCACTAAAGAGGTATTGTAATACTTGACGGTTCGTCCGTAAGTGAAGAAGCCAACAGAGTCGCAAGTGGTGAGGACTCTGGTCTTTGTGATGAGGACGCCAGTCGCTACGAAGCCGATCTGCGATGGGTCGGCTTCGCGATAGGTTTTGGAGGTTACTTCGTTCATGAAAGTTTCTTCCATTCCCGTAGCGTGTTCACTGATGAAGATCCGGACAATATAAGGGAACTCCCCAGGATACGCGTCTCTCCCGTGGTTCACACCTTCCGCCTTCTTGGCGATGACAAATACCATCAACAGGCACAGCATAACCCCCCAAAGTCCTGGCCCGACTATTCCTTTATCAGCGAATCGCATCAAGAATGATCATAGTCGATCCAGGACGCAATAGTGACGATCAATGATGCACAGAATTGTCCATAAATTTCACCCAATCAAAAATACTAATAGAAAACTTACTAAAGCCTGATTAAACAACAAACAGATTATGTCGTTCAACTGAAGCGCTTTCAAATGGAAGTCTCAGGAATACCTAATACCTACTTAAAATCTATCACCAATATTTCAACTTTTCTGATAAACTCGTTTGGAATCTGTGGGATCAAAACCACTGTCATGGTAATCATGACTTATGGAGAGGGCTTGCGATGCCATACTCGGCGGCTAATTTCAAGGAAAAAAATTAAATGGCACCATCAAAGATTTACTGTAAATTTCTCCCTTATTGGGAAAAACATTTGATCATGGATATGTCTGTTTTTCGCAGTAAGGGGGAAGTTAAGTAATTTGCAATCGGCTGTACTTCCTTCTTGCACACGTACACCGTCCGAGGAGACACCAACTTTCAGTGTATCGGATCTTTTAGAGGGTGACGAGGAGATGTTCCTCGACGCCGAAAATCCCCTGAACTGGGAAAACAACAGGGGAAACTAAATTACTTGATTACATTGTTACATAACAAAAAACATCAGCACAGAGACTCTGCAATTCTTCCATGAGGTCCATACTACAGCAAACCTTGCGCTTCTTTCAGCTAATCCATATAGATGATTACAATCATGTGAAAAAGCATTTGAAAAGCGAGGTCGCTCAGACCACCACGATGATTAAGTGGCGCCAAGACCGTATCACCAACCTCTGCAATCAACTCACAGGCGAACGGAATTCACTGGCTAATCTTCGTGCCCAATGCAAGGACGCCAACAATATATTGGCAAAACTACAAAACATCTAGAAAAATAAATATATTTTATTTGTTCTTTGTAATTTACTAGAAATTAGAAATAAATTTATATAAAATAAATAAATAAACATCTAGAAAAATTCATGTATTTTATTTGTTCTTTGTACCAAATTACAGCTTCATAGAGTGAATAGCACAGAAATTAGCTGTAGGTGCCACTCAGGTGATCCGGTGCCTGGGCAGCGTCAAGTTAAAGTCCTAAGGAGCTTACACACCAAATTACAGCTTCATAGAGTGAATAGCATAGAAATTAGCTTCAGGAGCCACTCAGCTGATCCCGGCCCTATGCTGCTTAAAGTGTAAGTCCTAAGGAGGCGACATGCCTAATTACAGCTTCATAGAGTGAATAGCATAGAAATTAGCTGTAGGAGCAACTCAGCTGATCCGGTGCCTGGGCAGTGTCAAGTTAAAGTCCCTAACATACCGAATTACAGCTTCATAGAGTGAATAGCATAGAAATTAGCATTAGGAGCCACTCAGCTGATCCCGGCCCTATGCTGCTTAAAGTGTAAGTCCTAAGGAGGCGACATGCCAAAGTACAGCTTCATAGAGTGAATAGCATAGAAATTAGCTTTAGGAGCCACTCAGCTGATCCCGGACCTATACTGCTTAAAGTGTAAGTCCTAAGGAGGCGACATGCCAAATTTCAAGTCTCTACCACCACGGGAGTTGCGCCAAAAAAGTCACATTTTTTTGAATCACGCAACTTTTGGAATGACCCCTAGCCATGACACATATCCATGTCAATAAATTACGGAAAGAAGTGGTGACATTTTTAAAGCGGAAATAACTATGAATGAACTTATCCACTCTTCGACAAAGAACTATTCCCAAATCATGGATCTGTCCAGGCTAAGCAATTAAAAGTCCACCTCATAAATATGTAAGTGCTATCATGGAATTCAGGTTGTTGCTAGTTCCCATTATTCCTTACTGGATGATAAATTATAGGTAGTAAGTTTACTACGTTTTACCAAAAGATCAGGTATATTACGTTAGTAACAGTGGCAGCGCTGTTCGATCTCTACCATTTTTTTCCCGAAGAGCAGCAGAAATTCAAAACGTGAAAAAGAAGACGAGCTCCCTAGTGAGCATTAAACATAATAATGCAACTATATTATTCTAACCGAAAAAACAGAATGAAGCAAGCGAGCATTACATCAAACAGAGATTTTTTCTGAACTCTGTCCAAGTTGGGAAGTTATGAAACTTGTGTTGCTTTGGACATGCCTTTCCAGCATAGGTTCTTCAGTGAGTTTGAACCATGGAAGAGACGCGAGAACAGGCGAATTTCCGTATATTGTACGGATACAAGTGAGTGAAGACGACGCTGGTCATGACAACACCTCTCACGATGAATATTTGCAAGAAGAAGCTACGCGAGTCGCTACCGGAGTTTTGATATCACCCGTGAGGATTCTGACGACTTGCGACTCAGTAGGATATTTCACGGGTCAAAAAGTCAATATGTTCAACACCGACAGAATCACCATCATGGGCGGATCGGTGTCGAAGGACGGGAAAGGGGGACAAACGGCTAAGCCCAACGCCAGCAGCGCCCACCCATACTGTTACTCGCTCCTCGTGTCCAAAGTCGTTCTGTTCAACTACGGCCTGTACACCATACCCGAACCGTTCACCAGCCCACTCATCAAGCCGATCAGGAATTTGATTGGCAACAAGCACGATTTGGAGTTATGGCTGCGGAAAATCGACGAGAAACAGACTTCAGTAAAATGCGTCACGGCGAGCTGGGGGAACCCGAGGAAGCAGTTCGAGGGCCACGGGATGCCGGATCATTTCGAAAGGTTTTCCACGGTCCTTCAGACGACCGAACTGCGTATCGTGGGTTACGACGAATGCTATAAATCGACGTGCGTGAATTTCGGCGAATGTCTCATGTCCATCTGGGAATACGGTTTCGTATGCGCCCAAGCCGAACTTGGCGGTCCGTGTAGCGAGGATTACGGTGCTCCACTGGTGTGCAGTGGACAGCTTGTCGCGATACACTCCAACCCTCAGTGGTGTGAAGACCCAGGATACCCCAGACATTTCGCAAGAGTCGATCTGACCTACGAGTATATTTTTGACGTTGCCCGTTCTGAGTCTCTTGGACCCAACAAATTCATTTTACTGGCTGTATTTTTCACACTTCTTAGCTACGTGGGCAGGCTTGTCAAATAGGTACCCAACGATTTCGTTTTTATATTCACGGTTTCCCATAAAGATACAATAAATTGTGATTCTAGGAAGGTTTATTTATGGATTCAAACGTTCCAACAGACATGAAAGAAACACGTGAACGCAACAACTTTGCCGAAGCTCATTCAAACAATATTTATCACCGAGGTAGTTTCAACATCTTCATACTTAAGAACCGAGTTTTCCACACTTACTTTTGAGGACTTACCCAGATTTTTCAGTAAATGATTTCTGACAACTTTGCAGAGAATAGCCTTCCATATAGTATACTTAGCTCTTATAATCCACTATAATGTTAGCTAAACCACTCCTAGGCCTGAAAACTGCCCTCAAACTTGAGGAAACTACTGCTGATGAAACTAACATTGAGGAATTTTGTACTGCTTTTGTACTTGAGCTCATACTGGCTAGATGTAGTTCAGCGAAATTGAAACATGGACCCTCCATTAAAACTACTACTACCATTTTGGTTTATTATTTTCAATAATAAAACTTCGGAATCGAGCATGAAATTTGTTTACCCCCCTCCCAATCAACATTTGAGGGTTTCTGTTTCAGGGCACGTAGAATCCGAAAATGGAATTTAAAAAAAATTCTGTTCGCCGTACTTTGCACTTTTCTTAGTTAACATGACCGAAATTAATGAAATTTGGTTAGTAGATTCCGTTTGGATCTAGTTGGTCCGCGAAGCTTGGCGCGTTACTGTCAGTCATCTCTAAGGGTTGAAAAACATTGGCTGAAATTGTCATAATCCGTCATGCCGTAGCTCGAAAACTTTCGCTATATGGATATGTTTTTTTTACGCTTTTAAATTGATCTTGAACTAAATAGTTTTTAGACACAAGCCTCAGCAATGTATGTCCAGCCGTTCGTTTGCACAGAAAAGCTTCGTCAACACGATAGTGAATGAAACGGTGTCAATCCGGCCCAGATACCATTGCTAGGGATCACCTGATTATAATCACGGATGGCTGTATGAAGTCGAGTTGGTTATTCTGTGATATTATTTCATTTGAAGAATGAAACCTTTTGGATTTGGTTGATAGGTATATTTGCAATAATTGTAACAAACGTTATGCTTCATGAATAATAACAAATAATGAATTATTGAATTACCGAATTCCGCGCATTTTTATGAAACAGTAATTCCCGGGCCGGCTCCAGTACCCGATTTAGGGCTTTCCTCGGGGGAGCTCGAGGGTAGGTATTGACCATAGAAAACAGTGATCTACGCAGAAAGGGCATCTACACAAGTAAATAATAAACCGTGGTTGTTTTCTTGCAATGCGAAAGTCTTCTTAGCTATGGGATACAGAAAGGAATATACTTAGCATGTGTGTGATACGAGTCATATGGAACCTGGAAGAGGTGAGCATCCACAATTATTATAAGAATAGTATTCAGATTTCAGGCAAAGATTGTCAGAGAACATTCAAGAGCCTAGAAGAATAATTTCCACTTCGTATGCACGTGAAACACTGCTCCTTCAGAAACGAGGGCCTGAGCGTCAAATTCATCCTAATGGGAGGTACAAGGAGCAAGATCCCCTGCTGCGGCGTGAGATGATCACTCTAATCTCGGAACGGATACGAACGGCCAGGACTGGCATCCGGAGAGCCTTTTCTGGAACTGACTTCGAAGATTACGAAGTAGCCTTCTACTGGTAATTAAGAACGTGACTCCGTGCTGGGGCCTCCGCTACCATTACATGATAATGATATTACAATTACCGGGATCCTTTCATTCGAAAAACAATCGGTAGGACTTTCGTCGGCTGGACAATCGGGCTCCTTAGGTTGAGAACCCAACAACATGCGGCTTCATCTTTCAACACTCCCAAGTAGCGCAATCCACCGCTCACAGAGACTAAAGCTCGGTTCACATGGAGACGCAATTCCGGACGGCAATCCGGCAACGCATTTGCAGGAATTTTTGCCGCAGAGGCGTTCACATGGCAGCGGAGTCATAACAAAATGCAATCGCGAAAAACAAACAATTGCTCGAACTCGAAACCGCAAAATCAACCACATATTATTATGTCGAATTTCAATATGGCTGAACAACCAAACAAGAGAGGTGTGCGCAGTAACCTCCGCGCAGATCCGGCAACTGATCCGACAGCGGAAAATATCTGGAGATTTTGATATAGTATCCAAGACATTGCGTTGCTATAATCCATTTTGCATTGGCCAATAGAATTGTAGAACGCATAGCCTTGCCGGACTGCCGTCCGGAATTGCGTCTCCATGTGAACCTAGCTTAAAGCTCGGTTCACATGGAGACGCGATTCCGGACGGCAATCCGGCACGGCAACGGATTTGCTGGAATTTTTGCCGCAGAGGCGTTCACATGGCAGCGGAATTATAACAAAACGCAATCGCACAAAACAAACAATTGCTCGAACTCGAAACCGCAAAATCAACCACATATTATTATGTCGAATTTCAATATGGCTGAACAACCAAACAAGAGAGGTGTGCGCAGGAACCTCTGCGCAGATACGGCAACGGAAAATATCTGGAGGTTTTGATATAGTATCCAAGGCACTGCGTTGCAATAATCCATTTTGCATTGGCCAATAGAAATGCAGAACGCATAGCCGTGCCGGACTGCCGTCCGGAATTGCGTCTCCATGTGAACCTAGCTTTAATACGGCTCGCAGCGGTGGATAGACAGAAAGTGCCAGATTCTTGACCAGAACACACACAGAAGTGTTTTTCAATACCGATCACAACTAGTCATGTAATTGGTTTTGCGATGAAAATTTCCTCGTTGGGGAGAAAGCTGCCACTCAAATGTAAGTGTCGTGATTCCCTCACCAGTAACCACTCCTGTAATATTACTAAGATTTAACCAAATAAACGCGGAGAACATTGAGCTGGTCAACACTGAGGGTTTTCCCTAATCGCCAACTGCCTCAACGGTTGTAACGGCGGATTGTGGACAGGGGACGGGTGGAAAAGTCCCAATAGAAACAGCCCTTCTGGCCCAGCTCTTCATTAGACGATCCGACCCCGGACTTAGAACTTCTCTCTCGATCCTCTCTCGTTCGGCATCTCTCTTACCCTTCCTCGCACCTGCTGTGGTGAAAACCGCGGGACGCCTCGTTCTCCTCTAACACCTGCTGTGGTGAAAAATTCCTGTGGGGTATTAGCTGCTGTGGTGAAAAATTCCTGTGGGGTATTAGCTGCTGTGGTGAAAACTTCCTGTGGGGTGTCAGCTGATGTGGTGAAAACCGCGGTGAGCCACACCTACTAGCGCCTGCTGTGGTGAAAACCGCGGGGCGTTAGTGAAAAGACTCCGAAGGAGCGCGTCCTTCCTCACCCGCCTTCATCCGACCTCTGCCTTCCTCTTCCATCTGCTATGCTGTGAGCATCCAAACAACCCGCTCACAACAGTAGGTAATTTGAAAATCAGTGCTAGATTCTCTTCTGTACCAGCTGGACGACCCGTGTGACAGAGTGTAACAGTTGGTCTTTGAGTAATACATACAGTAGAAGTCGCTTAGTAGAAAGGCGGTTAAAGGAATAAGCCGGATATAAGGTCAGAAACAGTCAGGTCCCGATCGGCTGTATGTAAACACACAGGGAATTAGTCTGTTATAGTGATCAAAAGGACTGTTGTTATAGTGATCAGTTTTTGAGTTTCTGGGTGTCAAAAGTCGGCAAAATAGGTAAAAATGGCTACGGCTGAGATTTCTCAGAATTGGTAATATATTCCCCAAAAGTGGTACCTATTGAATGATGATCCAAACAGAATATAACTAACTAACTACAGGTTTTAATAGATTTCATCAAAAAAATAATTAATCAAAATTAGGTCAATTCTGAGGGGGAGGGGTAACAATTCGCCAATATCGGTAAAAATGGCTACAATCAACACAAAGTATATTATACAGTAGAAGTCGCTTATAGAGATTGGTCACGTATGGTGTCTGTTTCCAGTCGGTCCCAATTCGATAACTATAAGCGACCTCTACTGTAAATACAGTGGTAGGTATCCTGCTATATGAAATGCTAGGTACCTACTATGCTTGTATAGGCCTTCATTATTTCTTGATTTTTGAACTTGGTTGTTAACGGTCGGTACCTATTTCAGCCACCTGGGATTTGTTAATTCAAAGGCTGACCACGTATCAAATCCAGTCTCACAGTGAGAATCAGTTGAAAAATGAAAATAAACGAAATACAAATTCATCCTACTCTCCTACATCCCGTTTCATTTTATAATAATATGAACTCGGCCGACCGTCAAAGTCTCCGACCGGTTCTGAAACATAATCCGGGTCTGACAATGATCCGCCACACCACCGCCCGCCAGGGGTCTTTCTCAATCCACCGATCTTATTTTGGAAATCCGACGTGAGATCGGCGAGATATCATTTCAAGTGTTCCCGCATCCCTGAACTGATCCCAGAACAGTGCAAGGGACTTCGTTGCGAGGCCGTTAAACAACGGGCATTGAGAGTATTTTTGAAATACTCGCAATTACCCTAAAGAGCCGAAGTAACTCGAGTTCCCATAGTGGAGGAAGTGCTCGAGTGGAATCGAGTCTTGGAGGGGAGGGGAGGGGAATGGAGGGGAGGGGAGGGGAGGGGCGAAAAGACCGTGTTTAACATAATTACCTCTCCTACGCGTACGAGATCCCATTCAAATGCTGAAGGCGGCCTACATGTGGTCCAAGTGGGCGACATCGCTGTTCCAACAAAACAAAAACAAAAAACGAAGGTATAACGAGACGTCCATGCGGACTGCTTCAACAGGCGAGACAACCCAAGACGATACCAACCGAACAGTGTAGAAAATTCGTATAAATAAGTATCTCAATTCAAGTACACCCAGAAATAATATATTTATTCCGTAGAAAATCTTTGAAATTTCTCACACTGGCCTACCAGTTAGGTACCTTTTTCACCAACCTGTCCACCGTTGTTGTAGAGATAACTAATTAATTTAGAGATAATTAATTTTTTATTTATTTTACAAATGATAAAGCCATCCATATACATCGACAGTTTTCACTCAATCCGCCCGTACATTATTTGAAGTACCATAATTTCAACACACCATAATAATCACACCTTTAAACACATCCAACAAGCCAACAACCTTTAAAAATAACAAAAAAGTCTGCAAAGTTGGGTGGGCAGTATAATAGCTTCCTCACTTATTGTAAAATGGACGTGTAGAATCAGTTGGTAAAAAAAAGAAGTGAAGAGTCATAATTATTGAAGAGAAATAAATACAGCAGTAATAAATTACCGAATAGGCGTAATGGGATCAAACATTCAACATTTCATGTTCGCGCATGCGCAGATGAAAGTTACAGTACGATTCCAACGAAATTCATAGGAACTATCGAAGTATTATTCCTGTTCGACCCTTCAAGTTTGAACTGATTTCAACGATATTTAAGGTAGTTATGGGAGTTTCAAGTGTTTCACGTCTGCGCATGCGCAGAAGAAAGTTATGGTACGATTTCAATTATTGTACCCTCAAATTTCCAGCTACCTACGACTATTTTTCGCGTAGTTAGAAGCGCTGAAAAGAAATGGTCAACATTTCATGTTCGCGCATGCGCAGACGAAAGTTACAGGACGATTCCAATGAAATTCATAAGGAACTATTAAACCATTACTCCTGATCGGCCCTACAAGATCAACAGATAAGTTAAGTTATGGGCATTTCAAGTATTTCACGTTTGCGCATGCGCAGATTTCAAGTATTTCACGTTTGCGCATGCGCAGATTTCAAGTATTTAACGTTTGCGCATGCGCAGATTTCAGGTATTCAACGTTTGCGCATGCGCAGATGGAAGTAACAGCACTTTTTCAACGATTTTAGAATGGGACTATCTCTGACCCAACCCGCACCTACCCTCCAAATTTCAGCCCATTTCGACCACTATTTCGGGGAACCACAGACAGACAGACACAGAGCCATAAAAATGTTCATTGACGTCTCAAAATGCTAGTGGAAATGTTCATTTTGGAGGACATAAATTTTTTTACTCAATCACGAATCAAAGGTTCCCTTACCTTCGGCAGTGAGGAAGCCGAAAAAACTGATCTAAGAACTGCAGCTAATAAACCAATTACCAATATCTACGTTGTAATTGGTATGGTAACCTACCTACTCTGATACATAGGCTAACACGTTCATAACTCGAAGGCGAACACTCGTCTGTGATCTCAGCAATATTTCCATTGTTTATTTGCCATTTCAGTATAATTTTATTTTTACATATATTATATTGTATAATTTTGAATTTTGTATTTTTGTTGTTGTTGTTGTTGTTGTTGTGAGTTGCAGCCTTTGAAGGTCCATACGCTCTCTTCTCCTCTACTTACATAGTCGATATGAATCAGTAACAGGTTCCCACCTGCCAGCAAACAATATCTGACATACACAGTACCACATTACTTCCTTCCCGAAGACACAAATTATCGCGTTGCCATGTGGCAATGCACTGGTATACTTTCCTCTTCAGAGCAACAGGCCGGTTGTTGTTATGGATATTCACAAGACTGTCACTGCAGAAGTCAGATGCTTTTCTATCACTAAAATTCACCTGAAACAGCGTAGAAAGGCCTGTTGTTTCCGTCTGAAGCTTGTCTACACATTCTACGCCCGCCAAAGAACCCGAAAAGAGCAAAAGCTCGGATTTCCAGCCGTGTCCGAGTCGTTGGTGACAGATGAATAGGGCAGAGGCCCGCCTGGGGATAAATACGTCACTTGGGGGTCCTTAAACGAATACTCCGGTCCACCGGTGGCTTCCCCGGTTTGCATCCGACGTGTCAACCATTGTTCTATCGCTAGGAATCGAACTAAACGGACGTTTGAATGGAGGAGTTGAAATATCACCAAGTCGAGAAACCAAGGGTTCGAGATCTATTCCTTTCATTATACTGCCCATTCTGTGGCAGGCAAAACGACTGGAGTTCTATTCGAATGCGAGTACATTGATTTATCATCTTCAAACACCATAAAACGACGGAGCAACTGCACAACCACGCTCAAACGGCTCGACGAATTTTCTATGTTTTGTGTGAAAGGTGTGAGTCTTGAATTGGAAGCTAAACTCCTTCTAATTCAAAACTCACACCTTTCACACAAAACACTGAAAATTCGTTGTCGTGGTATCCTCCCAGAACCACTCCCCGTAAAATTAAGATCTCGCAAATAAACTCAGAAGTGGGTACGTAAGACGCAGGAGAGCTGAGGGCCAGCCAGGGGATCCCCACCATCCTCCACTAGCTGGAGGATGGAGGGAGATGTCTCCCAAGCCTATATATACTCGCCTCCTTCGCCTTTTTAACCATTCTACGCTCTCCTCTAGTCGCTGACTACTCTCTCTCCTCCTTACCTCGTCTCTCTCCTCTACCTAAAAGATCTTGGGCATGGTGGTGATTCGCTCATAACCAAACCAAGCAAACTACCCTAAAAGATCTCGGGCATGGTGGTGGTCCACCCATAACCAAACCTAGCAAGCCTTTCAAAAAGATCCTGGGCATGGTGGTGGTCCGCCCATAACCAAACCAGGCAACGCTCCCGAAAAGATTCCGCGCATGGTGGTGGTCCGCCCATAACCAAACCAGGCAACGCTCCCGAAAAGATTCCGGGCATGGTGGTGGTACGCCCATAACCAAAACGGACCCATCCGAAAAGATCCCGGGCATGGTGGTGGTCCGCCCATAACCAAAACGGGCACATTCTCCCTCGCACCGCTCGTGGTGGATGTACGCTCAAACACATTCATCACATTCGTCAAACCGTTTATATGATGAATCACTGCCCTCGCATTCGAATAGCCCCATCAAGCTAAACTCAGCAATGAGACCGGTTTTACGCCCAAGTCTGAATAATAAGCCGAATCAGACGTGGAAGCCATTTCAGGGCCATAAACAGAATAATTTCACCAGGTTTTTGCCAAAAACTAAATATCTGGAAGCATAATCGCACATCCTATGTACAGGGTAGCAATTTTTATTTTGGTTTATTATTCTGTGAATAATGAACTCAGCAACAAAATTTTATAAAAACCCCCCCCCCCCCCCCAACATTTTTACTTTTACGTTTCAAGGTGCGCACATTCAGAAAAATGCAATGTCCGTCCGCATTACGCCTTCCCGTACGCCGTATGGATGCATACGGCTTCATTTTCGGTCCAAAAAATTAGTTCTTTTGCAAACATGCTCCAATTGGGCCCTAGTTGTGTCCCGAAACTTTGCAGCCCGATCGAAATATACCCAGGGGTGTTGAGTGAAAAATGGGCATAAAAATATGTATTTTTGTTTTGTTTTATTAAAATGAGCTTTTGAGGTATCGTTTTCCAGGTTTTATAGGACGAGATGACCGAATATGTAGTCATTTTTAACCAAAGATTGGAAAACTGAGGTTCTGAAGAAGTTTCAGCTATAAATTTAAGTTAAATGTCGGTCTACTAAAATCTTGGTCTAAAATCGTCGTTCTTCCGCACACAGTTTGGGTCCCCATTTGGGAACAAATTTGGGTTCTAGTTGTGCCGCAAAGCTCGGCAGCCCGATCGGAAAACACCCAGCGGTTTTATTGGTGAAAAATGGGTGTAAACAGGGGTTTTCGAGGGATTTTTGAGGTTTTAGTAACATGAGCTTCTGGGGTATAGTTTTCCATGTTTTTTAGGGCGATAAGACGGAATCTGAAGTTGATTTTCACCAAAGAGTGAAGAATTGAGGTTGTAACGAAGGTTAAGCTCCCAAAATTCATTTTTTATCAGTAAAAAACCTGGGAAACTGTCTGAAATCACCACAAATTTGTATAATACCACTACATATAGTATTATCAGGTGGATCAAGAATATTAAATGGCACTATCAATGATCAAAAATAATTTGGTCAAAAATAGGAGCCTAATTCGTGTTTTTGGGGGGCCAAAATTGGTGGAAACCACCAAAAATAACTATTTCAATTATTTCGCATGAAAGGAACAATAAATGAACAGCCGACATTTCTGTAGGTATGTCCAGTAGAATAATACAACCAAGTGACAAGGACTTTGCAAGATTTTTATGTAAGACCACGAAGTCGAATCATTCAGATTCGAAGAAAGCCGCAAACCTGGGTTGACTGATTCACCCAATTAGTAAAAGTCCGGCTCCAAATGAAATGTAGCGCAGGACGTGAAAACCAGTGCTTCGATGTAATAAATTATCAGCCGACCAGGGCATAAATTAACGTCCCGAGCCGAAATCAGCTTCTGTCAATACTTTTAGAGCTTCGATAAATCGGGAAACCAACGGAAGAACCTTTCTCGGAACTTAATGAGCTCAAGTTCTCGGGAATTAGCTCAAGCAGAGAAGGAGGTTCGATGGAGTCGAACGACTCAAAGATCGAATCAAAATTAGTTCACCTGTATTGTAACACGATACCACATTAACCGTTAGTATCAGTACCCTAAACTACTATATATTGCTATATTTACCTAAAAAATGATACATAAGTAAGGTGAAATCATCGATGGAACGATTTTGGTTTATTATTTTCAATAATGAACCTTTGGAATCGAGCATGAAAAAAAAAATTTTCAACAGCCCCCCATCAAAATTTGATGGTTTCCGTTTCAAGGTATGTAGAATCCGAAAATGCAATAAAAAAAATTTCTGTCCGTCCGCCGAAGGCCGTACATCGCACTTTTCTTAGTTACCATGAACCAAAATTGACGAAATTCGGTTTAAAGGTCCCATTTGGGGTCTAGTTGGTCCTCGAAGCTCGGCGTTACTGTCATTCATCTCTAAGGGGTGAAAAATAGGGGTTGAAATTTCCAGGACGCCGTTATCTCGAATTTTTGTAAGTTTTTAAATAGTTCTCGAACTTAGGAGTTTTTTGAGACCACCCGGAGCATTGTACGTCCAGCCGTTCGACAGGCTTTTTCTTCAGCTGCGAAGCTAATTTTCTTTCTTTTTCAATCTAAAAGGATCAAATTCGGAATGAAGCCTCTGTGGGGCTGCAGAATAAGTATAACGAAGTAGCGCCCTGATCGGCTGAGTGAGCTGTGAGGCTGTTTCCCCATCCGCCTATACAGGAAATCAAAAACCGTTGAGGCAAGATTTCCAAGGTTTTTACTGTAGATGAACCGTATTATTCTCTTTATCTGAATCTTAACGTGGGGAAAGAGAGGCACAGACGAGACAAGCGACCGTACAGTGCGTGGAATTGGCAAGTTTTTCCTATTTTATTCTACCAATGGGCCAGGGGCGCTGTGTCCCTAAGGCCACTTGAGCCACTGCCCCGGCACCCAAAAACACTAGGAGTAAAAAAGACCAACCGCTGTTCAGTTGTCATCTGAATTTCCCTCCGTACACTGTACCTACCTAGCATTTTTCACAAGTTCAACAGCCAAGTTCTCTGGCTATGGATATTCAATGTTCTAGTAGAGCATCCATGGTGGTTCCTTAAAGTTAGCTCCATAGACCTAACATGCTATCGGAATAAAGCGACAGTAATCGATGTCCTGCAATCGAAATCAAAACCAAGGCTCCTGAAACTGGGAGGTAGGTTCTGGGTCCTGGGACCTAGTGCCGCCATGGCAACCGAGAAAAGTGGCCCATCCGCACATGCTCAGTCGAGTAAAAATGTTGTTCGCCACGCCCACTTTGGGCCCCCATAATCTGATTTCAACCCCAAAATCGTTCACTTCACAATCGATTCGATCACTTCGATTCAATTTGTCATCTCGATACGCGATGCTTCTTCTTCTGATTTGTTTTTTGTCGTCTCAGAACCACTTGTCCGACATCGGCTTATGTCCGACATCTACAAATGACAACTAAGCTGAGAACTTCACTCCACTGAATCACATTCGCTTTCCCTGTCAGTTTTCAATTTTTTTTGCGTCAAATTTTGCGCGTTTTGCGTTAGGTCCGGTTCCGATGACAGATTTGTCTTTGCGGTACATACGTGCGTTTCGTCCTGTTTCTGTTTGTGGATTGATCGGCTTCAACACACAGATAACTACCTACCTTCTAGTCAATAGCTTCTCCATTCAAGTTGGTACAGGCCGACGGGTCATTGTTTTGTTATATTTTATTAATTTACTATATTTTTGTAACACATGAATTCGGTGGCTAATTTGCAGTAGAAATTGTCGTCGTTGTCGTACGACGATAGAGTGTTGATTAAAAGAGATGAGCTCTATCAGTAAATAAGGGAAGGGTGTTGTTGCCTTGGGGTATTTTGTAGACAAATCTGTTGGTTTTGTGTTCTGGTCTGGCGCCCCACCGTTTTCGTTCAGGAGGTTTACCCTCGCTCCATCCTCCAGGCCCAAACACCGCATATAGGAATATAGGAACCTGTTGTGTTCGCGATCCAAGTGAAACTGCCCGTACTACAGAGAACTGCGTTCCTCACCCTCACCAACCCCAGAACTTGAGAAATGCGGTTTACACCAATTCGTCGATAGAATGAGCGCCGTTCGTTCAGGAATGTGGAGTATTCCCTGTGCAGTGCTCCGTCGTTCAGGCATAATAGGAACATGCATCTACTGCAGATTGAAGCATGGAATAGAAAAATTTAAAATTTAAAATAAAAAAATTAAAAAAATAAATTTAAATAAATAAATTTAAATAAATAAATTTAATTTATTTTGTAAAATTAATTTTTTTAATTTTATTTTAATTAATTTTTAAATTTTATTTTAATTTAATTTTTAAATGCAATAAATTTAAAATTTGAAATTTTCGATTTCAGTATACATACTGCTCAATATTCTCAGTGTGCATAGAGCACATTTCGGTTTCGGTCCGTCCCAAACGGATACGGCTCCCTGGGAAGACGGAGAAAACAAGGATTCGTTAGCGGGAAGTCAGCGGTGATTGTACTATACCCAACAACCGTAATTGGAGGATGAGCCGCACAGGCCTCTCCGCTGTGGTATGTGTTGATTCGTAAGGAAGACAATCGAAAGAACTCCAAAAGGGCTCCGTTGACAACCGGGCTTGATGAAGGTCCCTTTTCTCATCGCTGGGATACGGGCACAGCCAATCAACCTGTTTATTCAAGTGCAGTCTTTCATCCCTCCCGCATCAAAAACAAAGAAATCCTCCTCTCGACAGGGACAAATCATCTTCCAACTTGTCTCATTACGTCTTAAAAACCTTCCTTTCCGCCTAATAATTGATCCAGGTTTTTCGTCCGGGTCATTTCAAAGAGCCGGTCCACTCGAAAACTCCTCGAGGAGACCGATCCGTGGTAAGGGAGCTCCCTAATGGATGGGTCGTGAGAATATTCCTTCCCGATCCGAGCCGATTGCGCGTCAAATCCGAAATCCTTTCGGGGTTAAATTAGTTCGGACTTTTCAAAGTTTAATGACACCCGGAGCTACTAACTACGGGAGGAGTTTCGTCGGTCCTGCATGAGAGGCTGGAATCATCGCCTGCCTCTTTAATTTATGAATGATAGGGAAAGCATTCATCAGTCTCCCCGCAGCCGATGATAAGTACCGCTTCGTTTCGGGTGTTTTTTCAAACAAGTCCCACGCTCTGGACGTATTCACTGTAACATAAAAACGCTGCAAAGTCCTTGTCACATGGGTTTATTATTCTATTGGACATACCTACAGAAACGTTGGCTGTTCATTTATTGTTTATTTCAGGTGAAATAATTGAAATAGCTATTTCTAATGGTTTCCACCAGTTTTGGCCCCCAAAACACGAATTAGATACCTACGCTCCTTTTTTTTCTTTTCCAATTTATCTTTGATCATTGGTTGTGCCATTTAATCGTCTTGATCCACGTGTTGATACTACTTACAGTGTTATTATACAAATTGATGGTGATTTCAGGCGATTTCCCAGGTTTTTGACACATAAAACATCAATTTTGGGAGCTGAACATTTGGTAGAACCTCGGTTTTCCACTCTTTGGTCAACATCGACTTCATATTCGGTCTTCTCGTCCCGAAAAACCTGGAAAACGATACCTCAAAAGCTCATGTTACTAAAACACAGAACGTACCTATTTTTACACACATTTTCACTCATAACACCCCTGGGTATATTCCGATCGGGCTGAAAAGTTTCGGGACACAACTAAGGCCCAAATGGAGCATGTGTGCGAAAGAACGAATTTTTTAGACCAAAAATGAAGCCGGTACACGTGATACGGCGTACGGTGGACGGACATTGCATTTTGGTTTATTATTCTGTGAATAATACACCTATGTTTTCGCTCATTAAACAATTTTTATAACACCCCCTCAAAATGTTTTCTTTTCCGTTTCAAGGTGCGTAGATTCCAAAAATGCAATGTCAGTCCGCCGTCCGCCGTACGCCTAACATATTTTCCTAACAATTAACAAATGCAATCACACCAATACTGAACTGTACATTAAAATTAATAACCAATTTCTTTTGTCGAAAGTCGTGCAATACGGGTGAAGGGGTTTAGGTGACTTTTCACCACTGGGAAAAATCAACTAGAATCGACGGATGTGCTCCTAGTGCAGTGCTACCCCGTACGTACGAATTTTCTGAAATAACCTTCAATGAAACCGCCACTTAACCTTCTTACTAGGAACGCAAATATTTAATTAATTTTTGGCTGCACCATTCAGTTTTCCTTTCTTTCCTTTTCCAATTGCCGAAGAAAAATAAGCTAATGCAATGGGTTCAAAATTTATATTACCACGTAAATTGTAATTACCGCCTTGATTAACTACATATAAGTAAAGCCACCATAAACAGACAGCACGTAGCCAAGATGTTTTAACCAAATTTCGACAGTTTTGGTTTATTATTCTGTGAATAATAAACTCACTTGTGTATTCGCTCAGCAAAAAAATAATATCGAACCCCCCACCTACAAAATAGTATATTTTACATTTCAACGCGCGTAGATTCCAGAAATGCAATGTTCGTCCGCCGTATGCATAACTACCTTATTTTCGGTCTAAAAAATGTTCTTTCGCACACATGCTCCATTTGGGCCCTAGTTATGTCCCGAAATGTTCTACAGTTGTTACTTGTTTTGTCATAGCGCTATTGTTTATATTATGAGTCCTTTCAAATTTCATTTACAGCCGCAAGATTAACGATATTTTACTCAAGCAGGTAATTCTTATTATAGAGGCCACTTGGTGTGTTTGTAGGGAATAGGTTAGGGTATGCTGAATAGGGCCTTTGAACACATTGTTTATTTAAGCGAATCGTACCTTGTTTTGTATTATTATACTGATAGGTATTATTTATTATTATATAATTATATTGATAGGCCTAGGTAAGAGAACACCAATCAGTACGTCTACTTTTAGCTCCTCCGCCAGACGGTTGTTTGTTTACCCACGGCGCCGGCGCGGCGTGTGTTTGATATCAGGAATTTGTCTCAATCTGATTTGGAAATAAACGTACTTATCTGCCTATCAATACATCTATTGCTTGTCTCATCTCCTTCTTCGTTGACGGGCTTTCGTTCAGATCGAATGATTTCTGATTACTTTACACATTTCGGTATTCATACTTACTTTAGATGGAGAGTTTTTACTGGTTGTCATCGAAACTTACCTGAAACATTCAAACCGCATGAATTAGAATTCATTGCAGACATTCAGTACGTTTTTTGTTTCAGAATTTTCACAACTACAAAAATAGAATTAGGAAACCCCTTACATACATTCCATGTTTTGGATTCGAAGTAGGATATCTACGGAGACGCAAAAAAATCAAAAGTCAAAATCGAATGAGGTAGGTACGTACCCATAAATGGACCTAAAATTCTAGGTACTTACCAGATAAATGGAAAAATACGAATTTACTTATATAACGACAAGGGTCGATCTGATAATTTAGTATCGCCTGCTGGTTTTGGTAGGAATTCCACGTAAATAAACAATGGAATCGCCAACGGAGGGTTCATCGGAACACCTACCTACCACTTGACTCGTATCCCTGGTCATTTCGAGTCAGTTCACGCGCAGGCCCCGGTTTGAGAAGGTGAAAATTCCCCTCTGCCCAGAAAATAGATCATAACACTAATAAAATGGATAATAATAGAAAAATTTGTTAGGGTCAGCCTCAAGTTAATGGTGAAGGTGGTGAAAATCCCCAAAAGATTCCCTTTTGGAGAGGATCTGGTCCAACCAACATGCACTTTGATCAAACATCCGTCTTCGAAAATGGTTGCTGCTCTCAAGGAAACAAAATTCCTCTGGGTCCATGACGAATAAATAGGAACAGCCCAATGGCGTAGCCAGGGGAGGGGGGGGGGGGGCTTCATACCCCCCCCCCCCCCACATTGGCTCGAAAACTTTATAACAATCACATAAGTAACAAACAAATACAACAATAACAGGTTAAACGGTAAATCAAACATGAATAAACAGTTAAATAATATTACGTTTATTTGATTACAAACGACCTCTCCCAAACGTTTGACCCCAATCTTTTTGACAAAAATGCTTATCGAAATACCTGCACTGTCCCCTCAAAGTCCCTCACCGTCACCATCCCACACTTCAGGTGAATAATATTGATTTTAGCCCTTAACACCACTTGTTGATCCCCAAAAATCCTAATTAGACCCCTATTCTGAGTGAAAAGCAACTGAAATGGTATTTTTCTGTCTCCACTCAACCTTCCATGCCACTTTCAGTGATTTTATATATACATTTTAGCCGTTTTTACCTATTTTTGACCCATAAAAACTCAAATTTGACCCCCTTCGATTTTTTGAATTGCTCATCCTTTTGTTTGGCAATAAGAACATTTTGGCGAAACTTGGAATTTTTATCGTCAGGAGTGACGCATAAATAAATATATGCAATAGACGTATACATTTTTGTTAGATCTACGGATGAAATTAGGATTCTCTGAAACGGATTTGTCTATAAAATAATTTCAAAAACTTATGTTCTGAAAATTTTGGACCCACTGCAATAGCTTCATTTACCTTGAAAATTCACGAACATTGTTGCCAAATAAATGTTTTATTTCATCAGTTTATCTTACTTGTAACATTCAGTGCTTTGCTAAATTTAATTTAAATTCAGCTTTGTTTGTAATGTCAAACCGTATTAGCGAATTTTCAAAGAAAATGAAGCTATTGCAATGGGTAACATTTTCAGAACATGAATGTTTGAAATATTTTTATAGGCAAATCCGTTTCATTGCATCACCAGTTCATACCTAAATTTAAAAAAAAATTTATATATTATGTATTATTTACGTGCCACTCCAGATGATATCTGTCCTTGGGCACATGATAAAAGTTCCAAATTTCTCCAAAACGTTTTTATTGCCAAACAAAAAGATGAGTTCGAAAATGAGCAATTTTAAAAAGTTTCAAGGGGGTCAAATTGGAGTTTTTAGGGGTTAAAAATCGGTAAAAACGGCTAAAATTGCAAATATAAAATGACTGGAAGTGTATGGAAGGGTGAGTAAAGACAGAAAAATACCATTTCAGTTGTTTTTCACACAGAATAGGGGTCAGATTTTGGTTTTTGGGGGTAAAAATTTGTATTAATGGCTAAGAATCAATACTAATTCACCTGACGTTGTTTGGGATGATCAATCAAAATGGAGGGACAATCTCGATGATAAAACTATTTTTCTCAAAAACAGGTGGGTCACATTTGACTTTATTAGGGTCAAACATTGGTAAAAATGGCTAAGATGACGAAACTGTATATAATTTTAAGAAAAGTGGTATGGTTACTCGCTGTCATTTTTCTACACAATAGCAGGAATACTTCTTTGAAGATTCGGTCTTATAGCCATGCTACATGACAGGAACTTTTTCCCATTTCCGATACCCCCCCCCCCCACCACCACCATTCAACAATCCTGGCTACGCCACTGAACAGTCCCCACTTTTGGTTTATTATTCTGTGAATAATACACCTATGTATTCGCTCAGCAAAAAATTTGTATAACACCCCCTCAAAATTTTTTCTTTTCCGTTTCAAGGTGCTTAGATTCCAAAAATGCAATGTCCGTCCGCCGTCCGCCGTACGCCGTCCGCCGTATCACGTGTACCGGCGTCATTTTCGGTCTAAAAAATTCGTTCTTTCGCACACATGCTCCATTTGGGCCCTAGTTGTGTCCCGAAACTTTTCAGCCCGATCAGAATATACCCAGGGGTGTTATGAGTGAAAATGTGTGTAAAACTAGGTACTTTTTGCGTTTTAGCAACATGTTAGTAACATGAGCTGTTAAGGTATCGTTTTTCATGTTTTTGGGGACGAGAAGACCGAATATGAAGTCGATTTTGACCAAAGAATAGAAAATTGGGGTTCTACCAGATGTTCAGGTTCCGAAATTGATTTTTTGTGAGTCAAAAACCTGGAAAATCGTCTGAAATCACCATCAATTTGTAGAATAACACTGGAAAAAGTGTCAATAGGTGGATCAAGACGATTAAATGGCACTACCAATGATCAGAGATATTCGTTTTAGAAAAAAAAAAGGAGCGTACCTTATTCGTGTTTTGGGGGCCAAAATTGGTGGAAACCACCAAAAATAGCTATTTCAATTATTTCATATGAAAGAAACAATAAATAAACAGCCAACATTTCTGTAGGTATGTCCAATAGAATAATAAACCCATGTGACAAGGACTTTGCAGCGTTTTCTTGAATAACTTGGAAACAAACTGAAGCCCGACGCGCGAAGGCGCTTCTAGTGGACGACCACCCTGATTTCGAAGCCTGAAGACTGGCGCTCGTAATTGGACGACACCTCGATCACACGATCATGACAGCCCGTCGATTGTTCAGCAGGATTGAGAGCATCCTACTATAGCAATATTACCATGTAAATATTAGATCATTATTTACCAAGGTCTGAACTGAACGCGCAGCTACAGTTTTCTAGATTTCGGTATTTAACCTGGTTTCTGGAGTCGACTCCGTTTTTATTCCCACTGTTACGAACCTTCCAGCAGTAGTTCGCACGACTGCCCGAGGCTTTGCAAGCGACCTGCCGGTTGAAGGGCACGACCAGGAGATCGAGGCCAATCGTGACTCTCGCTCTTCTTTCTCTGCACTAGCGGTTCCCGATTCGTTCAGCTCCGAGCTCCCACAACTGTTTGTTTTGATGTTCTCGCCTTCTTTCAGATCACCGGCAGTGTTTCATTACTGCTAAAGTGATGCCGGTGGTTTTGGTTTATTATTCAGCGAATAATACACCTATGTATTCGCTCAGCAAAATTTTTTTGAACACTTAAATTTTTTTTTATTCAAAGTTTATTTCCATTAAAAAACAATAATTATATTACCATGAAATTAGACCGCTACTTCAGTGGGCGGCGCTTATATATCCCTCCAACGACTCGCTAATCATGCGCAGACCTACTTACCTACGGATTGATATCGTCGCAGCTGCATATTGTTCAACCAAGTGAAGCCCCATAATTTTTCCATCCATCTATCGTAAGCGTATCGCCCCTTTCTCTCCTTCTCGAAACGAATTATTTCCTCAGTGAATGTTACGGTTCCTCCGAGGATTTTGCTTAGCTGCAAACTGAGATTCCCGTCGTCGCCGTTTCGAAACTTCAGGAGCGAAGCACATCTCGGGATATTATCATCTTCTGCTGTGGGTCTCTTCTGAAATTCGTCTGAGACTGGAATACACGACAAAACCTACTTCACGGAGTAAGTACAGTTTTGAGCTACGGTTTGGGAAATTCCGGAAATACCTACTTCGACTGATCTGCATCTCCGCATCGCATCGTATCAACCAGATCAAGGCTTTAAAATTTCACCATATTCCCAAGCAAACCACCTATTTCAATCTACCTACCTACCTATCTCCCAATTTTGTGATCGAGGCTATAATATTAGCATACTACCTACCTTCAAGGGCTGCATAGGCTTCGTTTTGTTATAGCTTATTTTTAGCGAATTTTCGAAGAAAAGGAAGCTATTGTTCTCGGTCCAAAATTTTTAAAACACGAATTTCCGAAAGATTTTTATACCAAAATCCGTTTCAGACCATCCTGAATTCCCTGCCGAAAGACACCAAAAATTATATGTATATATATATATATTTATATATTTATATATATATTTATATATTTATATATTTATATATATATATTTATATATGTATGTGTCATTCCAGACGATAACTCTCGAAAGAATTGAGATAAAAAGTTCAAATTTGCACGAAAAATCTGTCTTGGCAATCGACAGGCTAAGTTCGAAGATGGGCAGAATCGGGTCACCCTAAGGGGGAGTTTTGGGGAGTATTAAGGGGGGGAAATTACCCATAAATTCCCAAAATGAAAAAGTCTGACAAGTGACACCTCATTTTAGAGGTTTTTGTACGCTGAACACGATGGTGAAATCAGAATTGCGATATCTCATTCCATTCTCAAACTGGAGCACTTTGAAGATGAAGGAACGTGGTTATTTCTTGAGATGTTCTTCCTGGTTCGTCTGCTCTAATCTGATAACGGAATGGGATATCGCAATTCTGACTTCACCATCGTGTTCAGCGTTGGAAAATCTGCAAACCGAGGTGTTACTCGGCAAAAAATGGAACAAAAAATTTGTTACGTACCCAATAGGTACCTACCTACTCTTCTGGTATTCAAAACATTTTTGATTTCCCCCTCCCCCTCCTTCCACCCCAAATTTTACTTTGCGTAAAACTACTCCTGTTTTAATTTTGTATGGTATCAAGTTGGGAAAACATTGGCCGAAAATTAATTTTCAGAAAATTTTAGGCGGAGGAGGAAGATGCCGAAAACTTCGAAAATTCGCTCTTATAGCCATGCTGCATGACTGTGGTTTTTTTAAATATTAGAAGATCATACGGGGTACCTACTTTCTTCTCCTTTATAGTACCGCAGATATATATGCCTATTTGTGGTTAGTATACCTTAGGTTGTGGGTTCCTCCCCACCAGTACCGTTATTTTCCTTAGCATTTTTTTTGCACATGAAGATTACGTACAAGCTTGATTAAATTTTTTTTCAACCTTATATCGAATTCATGCCAATTCTGTTCTCTCTAAAATTCCCTATACCTCACAAATAATATAAAATTGTATAACACCCCCTCAAATTTTTTTTTTTCTTTTACGTTTCAAGGTGCGTAGATTCCAAAAATGCAATGTCCGTCCACCGTCCGCCTTATCATCCATAACTTCTACTTCATTTTCGGTCTAAAAAATTCGTTATTTCGCACACAAGCTCCATTTGGGCCCTAGTTGTGTCCCGAAATTTTCAGCCCGATCGCAATGTATCCAAGGGTGTTAATTAAGCTCGGTTTACATGGAAACGCAATTCCGGGCGGCAATCCGGCAAGGCAACTTTGCCGGAATTTCTGCCGCAAAGGCGTTCACATGGCAGCGGAATCATAACGAAACGCAAAAAACAAACTCGAAACCGCAAAATTAACCACAAATGACGAATTTCAATATGGCTGAACAAACAAACAGGAGAGGTGTGCGCAGTAACCTCTGTGCAGATACGGCAACGGCTCCGACAGCGGAAAATATCTGGAGATTTTGATATAGTATCCAAGGCAGTGCGTTGCAGCAATAATCCATTTTGCGTTGGCCAATAGCATTGCAGAACGTGTGTCCGGAATTGCGTCTCCATGTGAACCTAGCTTTATGGGTGAAAAATGGGGTAAAAATAGGGTTTTTTGATGTTTTAGTGAATATGAGCTTGTGAGGTATCGTTTTCCACGTTTTTTAGGGCGAGGAGACCGAATATGAAGTCGATTTTGACCAAAGAGTGGAAAATGAGGTTTTACGAAGTTTCAGCCTTAAAATTACGTTAAAATTCGGTCTAAAATCGTCGTTCTTCCGGACACAGTTTGGTTTCCCATTTGTCAACACATTTGGGCCCTAGTTGTGCTACGAAACGCGGCCACCCGATCGGAATACACCCAGGGGTGTTATGGGGGAAAAATTGGTGTTTTTCGCGATTTAAAAAAAAAGGTTTTAGTGAACACGAGCTTGTGAGGTATCGTTTTCCATATTTTTTAGGGCGAGAAGACCAAAAATATGAAGTTGATTTTGACCAAAGAGTGAAGAACTGAGGTTTTAACGAAAGCTCAGCTCTCTTCTTTTTTTTTTCATTCAAAAACATGGGAAATTGTCTGAAGTCACCATACATTTGTATAATAACACTAGAATTAGTACCAACAGGTGAATCAAAACAGTTAAGTAGCAATATCAATTATCAAAGACAATTTTTTGTAAAAAAAAAAACTAAAAACTGGAGCCCAATTAGTGTTTTTTGGTGGCCAAAATTGGAGGAAAATAACTATTTAGCTATTTAAATCACTGTACATGAAAGAAACAATAAATTTAACAGCCAACATTTCTGTAGGTGTGTCCAATAGAATAATAAACCCATGTGACAAGGACTTTGCAGCGTTTTTGACATTTTATGTCTTTACTTTGCTACATAAACTCGAAAATGTAACGCGGGACATGTAACGGAGAAGCGTCACGAAAATACTCGTATTTCTGATGATTTTCGCTTACAACCGATTCGTTGCTACGGAACTTTATCTTCGCCAGTTATCATCGTACAAAAATCGTTCACCACTCGTTGGATAGCTCTCGATTTACCTAACCATACTACGTTAACCACTACGGAGTGCGTGGCCGACAAGCTGCGGTATGAGCGTGATTGTTTAAATGAATGCGTATGAACTTCTCCGGTTATCATCGTATACAAATCGTTCACCACTCGATGGAAAGCTCTCGATTTACAATTACATCGCAACCATCAACGAGCACAATCAAACGTAGTTATCACTGGTCTTATAAGACGGCACTCGTTGTAATAACCTCAGTGACCGCGCGATGGAACTCGTGGAAGCACCTAGTAAACCGTCAACGAAGCGGAAGCTGCCTAAATCAGACAGGGACCGATCGCGTGATTCTTTGTCATCTGTGACCGCCCAAGGACAGTTTACCATTCGTTGGAAATCTTGACCAAAACAATCAAGTACGAAGTACTTGGTGTGGGTGCGAGAGGGGGCGCAAAGACATAAAATGTCCCTCGTGGTTGCGTACTTGTACGAAAGCTGTACCCACCGTTTGTGTTTTTTATAACTCAAACAGAAACGTTTTGGCAGCAGATCGAAAATGTGAAATATTTATTGCAGCTTTGTGAGGATGTATCACCGGTTCTAATTGAAATTTTCAAAAACGGCCCGAGCAAAATTTATAATGTGTGTTTTCCTATCCAAAACCAACTAACTTTAGAACCGTGACAGAAAAACATGTTTCTAATATAATAATAATACTGTTAAAACATAGCATCCTGGCACGCAATATGTCAGATTAGAGATTACTGATTATGTTCGTCGTCTACGAACTACCTTAATATAATAAATATTACAATTTATTAGGCACAATATTTATTTCGACATTTCCTGTGACCACCTCTTTGCAGACGTATCCTTACATGGTTAACAGTTGTTACATCTGAGTTAATTTCGTACTAGCGAGATGAGCCATCGTGTCGATATTCGAGATAATAATTAGCCTAACATAAGGTACAGTTGTGAAGTCTTGGAGTGGCTGAGCGAAACACTGAATTAGCACAAAATTCAAACGCTTAGTGAACCTCAGCACTATGAAAGGAATCATTCGACCAATTCGAGTCCGTTATAAACGGCTAAAGACAGCTGTGATTGTTACTGCGGGTTTTTTTCTAAACGACGAACGCAAACTTCGGAGAGGATTACGACTTGTAAGAAGACCGAGGGGAGTTTATTGTCGTTGAGTGCAGGAAGGCGGTACTTGGCCCCTATTGGCCATTTCCTACCAAACCGCTTCAGTTGCCACTGCGTGGCGTCTCCATCAGATTACATATAACAACATCCTCCGTTTTTAAGAGATCACCTCGGCTGGATCGTTGACCTGCGCGCCGTGACAAGTCCGTGGTTGATTCACGAGCGGGAGGCGAGAAATGACGTAAACAGAACAAAATGAAAAGGACGCAAGATTTTGTCTTGTGACAAGAGTGTGACAGTGGGGGGTGGACCCTCGAGAGTCCTCCCTCCTAGACCAGCGAGATTATAGCCGGTTAAGAAGGGATATCGATTAAGCTTCCACCAAAACGACCCCATCTCCACCGGAATTAAAAATGTATCGTGAACAGCCACACTTACACTCCTCCGCACATGACACACTTCTGGGTACCAGGAAGACATCTGAACAACTTCAAGGTGACTAACCTCCACCGTAATGGTACTACCTCAATAATATTTTACTGGTGGAGAACAAAGCTCCTACATACGAGTATTGGCGGATAATGTTGTCAGAGGTTGTTGTCCAGTGTACTGTGCTCATCTGGGCAACGTCTGGGTGATCAACCTCCATCGTTAAGGTGGAACAACTATTGGGACTTTTAAACTGAGACATGGCATCAATCGCCTTCAAATGAGCTCAGTATATTCAGTATATTTTAATTGTACTGCGACACTATAAAGGGTGGAAAGGGGGTGGGGAAGCCAATAGATGTACGTATTATCAAAGGGACAGGTTGTTAGTAAACGAATCCTTCTGGGAAACCTTTGGGCTTACCAGAAGGATAAGCCCACAAGAAGTGGATGGGAGTATGGTGAAGTGCTCAGCGCATACTATCGCACCACGCTCTGCTACCATGTGACAGAATGTGAGGAGAGTGACGGTGGACCCTCGAGAGTCCCCCTCCTAGACCAGCGAGATTAACACCAGTTAAGAAGGGATATCGATTAGGCTTCCCCAAACGACCCCGTTCTCACCGGAAGGAAAAATGTATCGAGAGCAGCCACACTGTTAAAGTCATGATCCCAACAAAAAGGCTGTATTCAACAATTTACTCTCCCCTGAAATCGCTGGAATTCAGCAATGAAATTTCAGGAAGAGTTTCTCCAAGTTTCATACTTAGATATGCGTGAAACTTGTTCCATTTGGCACACAAGCGGATGGATTATTAGGGTTCATATCAGGAGTTGGGGGGGGGGGGAGTAAAAATGTGTGAATTTACCTTCTCAGTAACCAGTAAGTTGAGAACTTTATTTGAGTATTAGAATCCTCTTTCATACTACGTTCAGAGCCGGATTTGACATCTTGTACATTTAAAACAAGAAAGACTGCCTCGCCTCATCGATACAATTTTTACGGCTCCATGTTTTACGAGTTTCTTCGAATCTGAATACTTTCGAACTGATTCGAACGACTGGTATGTTCAAATTAAGTATTTTTATTCCAGAAAAAGTCCACTTCAAACGATTTCTCAAACTGTTCCCTTTTTCGGAGGGCTCCTCTCAAAAATAGTGGGCAGCGTCGTAAAAATCGCGTAAAATCACCCCCCGATCAACCTTCGGCTCTTTGAAGATCGAACAAGTTTCACTCCGATCGCCTACGAATCGGCTGTTTATTGATTTGGGATACTCGTCATTCTTCCCGAAGAGGTTTTTTTTCGGCCCTCCGAGAACAGATTCCTACAGAGATACGGTCAAAGCGATAGATGCAGTTCTCACTGGCTCTAATGAGTCTCCAGCATCCTATTTTATCTTGAACATCTCGGGGTCCGCCGCTAATGTGCCAATCACTCGCGAAAGCTGTTGAACTTTTCCCTTTGTTTAGCCGGTCAGGTCTTTTAATTAGAAATAAGGAGTTTCTTCTTCTTAATTAGAGAAAAATATTTTTCCGCTCGTGGTAAGAGAGCCCCAACGTTATCTTATCTATCCTTCCATTGTTTAGTGGACGAGGCGTTGACTGCTTCTCAGCCGAGGAAAGCTTTCGATGTAATTAATTAAGTAGACGATTTCTATTAATTAATAGCACAAAATTTGAAATCTGCACTCAAATCTCATCCTTATAAACTGTTCAGCTAGGATCACTGTATTTACTCTGTCATTTTGAGTGATTTTCCTCATCCACAGTCAGCTTCCGTTCTACTCCACAAAATCGGAAATGAAGGAAATTCAGAGAACATTCTTCGTTGATATAATATCAACCAAAAACTGCTGCATAACCACAAAATCTTGAAAAATTACCAAATATTCCAACCTATACCAACTTTTATGCTTGCAAAAGTATTTACCACTGAAAATTTCATAACAGCTCCGCAGTAGACAATTACCAACCACAAATTGCAGTTACTGATTCGCGCTTATGTTGAATTTCAAATGAGATTCCCTTGTATTGTTTTGTGTCGTTAAAATTTTGTTTTGTGCTCCTGTATTGAAGGGATGTAGACAAGGAGTACTCAACACTTGACTATCTCCACTATTTCTTGTCCAACTAATTAGTCATAAAAGCACACAGCTGTCCCACACAGGCTTCGTGACTAGGGTAGACGACGTATAATAAGACGAGGCCTTTGTGTGATATTTAAGAAACCACTGGTTCAGGAAAGTCTCAAATTGAAGCCATTGTTGTTCTATACGTAGGTGGTTCGCCCTCAAAAGACGCTTACTAATGCTGTTGACAGACGCACATTCCATTTTTGAAAAAGGGGCTGATGGGACACCCGACATTGTTTGCCGGCTGTCCTCTGTCCGTGAGGCGGGTTGAAGGGGTCTCCCGAGAGTTTTTTTAATTGTCTCACAGCCGTTCGCCAGGAGCATTTCCATAACAGTGGCACGCTCTTCACATCCCCAGGGCGGAGAGGCCCCGTGAAATGTCATCGGTTTCGGTATCACGATGACTCTGAGGTCTGATGTGCCCCCTGCCCATTAGTGTCGTGCCTGGCAGGGACGTGCCTTTAATTACAAGTAGAAATCAGGTAGACACTGGACTGTACTGCCGTCCAAAGCAAGAAAGCCGTAGAGCAAGGAAATCCAGTTTTGAGAAAAAACTCGGTAAAGCTTTTATTAGGCTTACTTACTAATTTAGCCACTGTCTCATTGCTGTCACGACATTTGACAGCAAACGCTCTTCTTTCGGCAAAAATACGCGTTGCTTTTACATAATAACTTTCTAGTGCTTTCTTCTACTGAGCGTAAGGAATTGTGCTCACTTCTGCTGGCCGCAAGTGGTCCACCGGCATTTTGAACGGCACCGCTCCAACCGACGACAGCAGCAATGTGCTCCATAGGTTGTCTGAAACTGTTCTCCCCATGGAGTATCGCTTTACAACCACCTTGAATCGACTTACATTGTACGTCCAAGTCTCCTCCTCTTACTCAAATTGCCCGAACTTGAATGTCTGCATCAGGTGATCAAGAAACTGTCTCTTCGACGAGGAGCGCCCTGCATCACCAGTTCCTGATCCTTTAGGTTGCTCCACCTCATTATCTGGAGCTGCTAAATCCACTCCCATAATGGCCATGGAGCTCCAGACTGACATCGAACCTCAAAAGTATCGCAGAGAAACTGCAGCACTTGCTCTGTCAGAGCGTCTCAAGAGAAATGGGGTTCAGCATTGGAGGGACTACACCCCGGCATCAGCCCGGCTGAGGACCCAGGGAACTTTTTTGTCGAAGGTCGGGGAACTGCAAGAAAAGTATGACCTCGCGGGGGCTCTTGGAGACCCCGAACCATTCCCGACTGTGATGGACCTGACCCCTGGAGCTAGTTGCATAAGCTACACGTCGCTGGTGGTGCCAGTTTCTAGGGAGACGACTCCCACTTGTGAGTTGAGAGCGGTGGCCCTCGAGACGCTGCAAAATCGATATCCAGAGCCGGACTGGCTTAGAGTATACACTGATGGTTCAGCGATTGGAGCTACTCGTAACGGGGGTGCCGGAGTTTTCTCTGCTGCTGGCTCCATAGCATCGCCTGTTGGAAGGCTCGCTACAAGTTTTGATGGTGAAGTGCGTGCAGCTGTCCTGGCTTTGAATCTCATTAATGAAGTAGGCTGCACGCGCGCGGTCATACTTATTGATTCGCAGGCAGCAATCGTGGCACTTGGCTCCGGTGCGAGGACCCAATCCAGGGATGTGGCGCTTGGAAGAAAGGCCATCGAGGAACTCCAAGCAGGAGGAACCACCATCGCTTTGCAGTGGATCCCTTCCCATTGCGGCATCTGGGGAAACGAGCGTGCCGATGCATTAGCCAGAGAGGGCTCCCAGATGGAGATGCCGAACAGCCCGGTTGCATATCAAGCGGCAAAGGGGTGCATCAAGAGCTGCGTGAGGGAGAGGATTGTGGAGTCCCAGACACAGACGGCGACTGGCAAAAGCTGGTCCACCCTGTTGGAACCAAAAGACAGAGTTCCTCCCAACCTATCGCGAATGGAAGCTGTGGCGGGTTTCAGGCACATCACTGGCCATGATTACCTAAATGCCCACCTCCACAGGATCCGAGTAAAGGACCACACAGGATGCACATTGTGCCAATCCCCTACCCCAATGACGACAGACCACCTATTTGACTGCCCTCACCTTGAGGACATTAGAAATTCTTTCTTGCCGGACGACACTCACTGGGTGAAAATCGCGAAACTATATTGGGCTGCTCGAGGTCGCATGGCGGAAGAGCCGCAGACCTAAAATGGCGTAGGAAAAAAAAAAAAAAAAAAAAAACCTCATTATCTCCTCGTATGTCTCGGCATTCTGTGTTTTTTTAAATTTTCCGCAGCGTAAAGTAGCATTCACATTTAATTGAAGACTGAACTAGGTATATTTCAAAACCATATTGCAAATATCACCCATAGTGGTGATGACAGTCAACCAAACTGTGTGACTCAACAATGGGCATTCTTCAATATTTTCCAATGATTTTTTTTTTGTAACTGATCCAAATTTAGTTTCTACGTCTGTAGCAGCAAGGCGCATCAATTTTGGGAGAATACACATAAATTTATGTAAGCAACTGTTTTTCTCCGTTGTAGAAGATGAGGTAAATTTTGCTTCAAACAACGGTTGAGGGTCTGCTACTGCTTTTCTTCGCTGGACGCTAATGCTACGGTTGTTTCCCACTGTAGTTGCTGGAGTTTTTTCACCCCTTTCCCAAAGAGAAAAACACTTTATTTTTCCTTGTAAATACGACTTAGGGCGATGTACGAGCCACCTACAGTCGATCGCTCGAATCACAAAACTGAAGAGTGTTACCGCCTGACGAATTCAGACAACTATGACAGGGATGCAACAAAGAAAAACAGTACTGCCCTGATGGCCATTAAATTACATTCACTGTTCCAGTGAATCAACACCGTAGGTTTGGGATCTACAACTGTTTTTATTTGTTGGAAGAACTAATACTGCGTTTCATCGGTGGAAAACCATCAAAAACTCGAAAAACCGTACAGGTTTTCCTTGAATAACTTTTTTAGGGGAAATTTTCCCCATCTTTTACAACTAGATACCAAAATAGGTGTCTAAGATACGAATCCAGCCATATAAAAATCTCTAAATTGGAAAAAATCTAGTCCACGGCTTTTTTACTTTGGAGGGCAGTGTAGGTGTGGACAAAGAGGGTCAAACCTATGAAAGAAGGAGGGTGTGAGCTCGCAATAATTTTGTACAGGGCTGCACAACATTGCAAGGAACAAACCAGAAACCTGTCCCGGTCGAGATACGTAAAAGAAAATGGAAATGGATAGGTCACACACTGAGAAAATACGAAGGATCAGTGGAACGTCAGGCTCTGGAGTGGAACCCACAAGGTGGCCGTCGACGAGGTCGCCCAAGAATTAGCTGGAGACGTTCTGTCGAACAATGTATTAAAAAAAGAGATCCTCTTCTCAACAAAAATACTATAAAATACGCTAAAGAGTTTCTTAAAGAGCACCCTGAACTGATTATTACCAAAAGTGATAAGGGCCAAGTTACAGTCTTGATGTACCGTGATGATTATGATAGTAAGCTTCCAGAAATGTTGAAAGACAAAATCTATTCACCACAAAAGGCTGATCCCACCAATAAATTCGAAAAGAAAAACAACTACCTTGTAAAAAGAATGTTTGACCTGAAGTATATTGATCTACAAACGAAAAAAAGACTAATGACTTATAACTCTATTGCTCCCAGAATGTATGGCCTCCCTAAAATCCACAAACCAGATTTGAAACTTAGACCCATTGTCTCCTCCATAGGTTCACCCACATACGAACTTTCAAAATTCCTTATACCTATTCTTCAACCACTAAAAAACCAAACGTATAACATAAAAAACTCATATGAATTTAGGTATTTCATCAAAGGGAAAACCATTAAGGCAGGTTTCAAACTTATTTCTCTAGATTTAGTTTCATTATTTACTAAAATACCCATCTCACTTGCAATGGAAGTTATTCTTAGAAAATGGGACAAAATTAAAACCCACACAAAAATAGATTTTGAACTTTTCAAAGATATTTTACGGTTCTGCCTAGAGACAGTCTATTTTTCATACAACAATAAATTCTACAATCAATCTTCATTAGCAATGGGATCTCCACTCAGCCCAATTATTGCAGACCTTGTTCTAGATTCCCTTTTTGATTCTATCCTACCTCAAGTCAAAAATCAAGTTCAATTTGCTGTTAAATACGTAGATGATACGGTGCTGTCAGTAGATGGTACTAAAATAGAGCTCATTAAAGCCAAATTTAACTCCTTCCATCCAGATATACAGTTTACTTCAGAAGAAGAAGACCAATAACACCATCCCTTTTCTTGATGTTAAAATTATTAGAAATTCAGATCAATCGATTGATACATGTCATTACACAAAACCTACCCATTCAGGAAGAATTCTAAATTTCTTTAGCAACCAACCATACACTTTCAAAATTAATTGCGCCAGAAACCTTATAAATATATCTCTGAATCTTTCTGATCCCCTGGCCCGTCCTGGTCCTGGACATAGATAGAGACTTCTGACGGAGCCAAAGGAAATAAGTCAAAATCAAGTCTGCACAACATCAGAATTACGTTGGATGACGCATGGGAAAACCTGTGTTTCTTTCAGGACAGTAAGAATCAACATCACTGTGACGGCATATCGCTGAGATGCCAAAATGGGTGAGCTCCACATCAAAACATGGAGGATACGAGAGACGAATGTGGAACTGTTGAATATCAGTGACATTAAACATATTCTTATGAACTTGTATTATCTCGCTTACCAAACTGCTGAACTCGAAGAAAGTGTTGGCGAAAACTAATCTAGTCAGATTGACAGCTACTGCGGACTCCCTCAATTTTACGTGATACGTAATTTCCATGCTCGTTACAATCCATTCCTCAAAAATTTCATCATTTTCGTCAATCGTACGCTTAATCCATAATATCCTCAATAATTTTCAAACTGAACTGTGAAAAATGCAATGAAACAACAGCAGACATGTAAGCATACTCTTACTGAAGGAAGCTTGGGTCAGCAAGAATTCGAAATAACTTCGTTTTGACTAAGCGGGAAGCAGATGATACCTAATATAACTCAATTTGCTTCGATCACTCTTGTACTTTTCCTCTGCGCAAGCTTAAACGCGAAACCTGCCAACTTTGATTTCCATGTAAAACCTATCAGAGTTGGCTCAATTTTCTCACTGCGGGCTTCAAATCCACAGCTACTGCAAGGTATTCCTGTTTTTCAGACGCAAAATTACCTTATTCTCCACACGCCGGCCACAAGACAACCAATACTTTGTCTACACCAGTTGTAGACGCCTCAGTTTCTAATAAATAAATAAACAAATACCTTATTATTAGTCTAATCACCGTCGAGTCCGATCATCGTTCAAACCCTCTGTCCTCTTCGCCTTCCCCTTCAAGGACGACTCTGAATACAAGTTCAGTCATCGCCGTATCCTGGCCAGGTTCGCAACCTATCGGCAGTTTTTCCGATCGATCTCGATTGTGTTTAACACGTGGAACTTTTCCTCTGGATGTCCGCAATTTCAACGGGAAACCGAAACCCAACGAGTTCATTGTGTTCGTCGGTCATCCAAAACCACGTATTTCGCGTCATACGCGGCAGCACATGACAGTCGGCAGCTCCGAACATTTCGGTAGTTTTGACTCCAAAAAAAAGGTCAGTCCGTATTTTGTCCATTTTAAAAGAAGGAATCTTCAGTCGTCCTCATTCTTCACCGTTCACCGTCTTCACGAGCTTCAAGTTGAACTCTGAGTGAACTTGATTAAGTTTTTCTGAACATTTCAATTTTTCCTTCATTCTGGCATGCCAGTTGGCTAAAATTTATGATTTATCGAAGGCTTTATTTTTCTTACCATATTATTCATTACAGTCCACATTCAAATTGTTAATTGAATTTTTAAATTTTATTTACCCAGCACCTAAAACATCGAGTGGAATAATTAGAAATTGTCTACATTTTAAAATTTCTCCATTTACTCGACATTAATGGTCCTTACGAACCGCGGATTACGCTTTTTGAATTTGTTGCTTTGAACTAGTCATTTAATTGTTATTATAATAATAATTTATTATTTGAAATTTTAAGCACGATTTTTTGGTAGTTATTTATTCACAGATTTATTTATATTTGTTGTATTTTTTGTTATGCATGGTTTGTTGTAAAAATATTTGTTCACTCATCTGTTATATTTTTGCGATACCTATTTAAATAATTTATTCACAATAATTTATCTATTTATTCACAGCGGTAGAAATTATTATCTTTCACTTCTTTTCAACACGTTGCTAGTTAGTTGGGTAGAGTTTTTCATATTTTGCTTCTATTTAGTTACCCTGTAGTCCAAATTTTCCTTCATTGCTAAAATCCCAAAAATGAGTCCTAATCCCAAATTGACTGCAATTTACCTGAAATTGGCAACCGTTCACGCTAAGCTTCAAAGCATTGCTAAATTTAGTCGTGAAGTCGAACAAGATAAGTCGAAATTGACATTGTTCCGTGGGATGATGGAAGAAATCAAGTCTCATTATAATGATTACAAGGAATTATGGAATCTTTTAATAGATGCTCACGTAGATTCGAATTCAATCGACTCTTTTCCTTCTGCAAAAGAGAAAGCCTACCAACAAGACTGTGATAGGTACTATTATGAGGCTTTATCAATAATCAAAGTTTTTGATAGCCCACCAACGAACTCTAGCTCGTCGGAGTCTCAGTCATTCTCACGAACTCTTCGCGTTGGCAACATCGCGGACAATTTACCGAAGTTCGACGGCACAATGGAGAAGTGGCCCTTCTACCGTGATACCTTCAACGCTATGGTACATCTGGATGACACCATTCCAATTATGGAGAAGTACCGAGCGTTGATTACAACTTTGGAGGGTTCAGCGCTTTCAATGATACGGTCTCTTCCAATATTAGAGGCCAATTATCCACAAGCGTGGAAATTACTGAATGAAAATTATGACAATAAGCGGATTTTGGGTGCAAGCTACTTGAAAAAATTATTCGATTTTAAGCCTCTTACGGAGGCTCCGAATCTCCCAACACTTCGGTCTTACATCGTAAACATCTGTGAAACCGTTGAGGCGTTCAACCAGTTGGATATTCCGAACCCCCATGATTTTATATTGCTAACGTTGGCAATGAGGGGTTTAGATCCGGGCACAAGGAGATCCTTCGAACGGAAACATTTGGACAAGAAGTTTCCAACGTTTTCTTCACTTTACGACCATTTAAAGGGTGAATGTACAACACTTACATTAAGTGGTGGGGAATCTGTCCGTTCAAATTCGCAAACAAATAGCAACAAGGTTGCGTCTACAAAACCAGGCAATAATTCAAAGGCATCATTATTTGTATCAGATGAAATTTATAATGGTAATAGGGAAGGTAAATCGGATGCAAAGAAGGGCTCTTCCAAATCTCTTACTGCCAAGTGCCCGGTTTGTCAGCATGGTCACAATTTGCACAGCTGTGAAGCTTTTCGAGCTGCCACTCCTTTAGAAAGATTTAATTTATTAAAATCTTGGTCTGGCTGTAGAAATTGCCTTTCAGCTCTGCATAAGTCCATAAAATGTACCTCTGACTCAAATTGTAAACAATGCGGAAAGAGACATCACTCTTGGCTGCATTTGCCTGTAGGGGATACTGATACGCCGCAGGCAGCGACTTTGGGAGCTTCCTGACTAGGCGGTTCTACCGAGCATGACCTTGTCATACTCGGTACTGTTGTGGGGCAGATCATGGATTGTGGTGGTACATTTCAGAATGTCAGAATGATTTTAGACAGTGGCAGTCAGTATTCTTTCGTAACAGCATCATGCGCAAGAAGGCTGGGGTTTTCTCTGGGGACCTTTCAAGGGAACCTTTCCATCAGTGGTATTGGACAGGTTGCTGTCTCAGAGACTCAGGGTGTTTTGAACTGCTGCTTGCGTTCGCTTACCAATCCTACTACTTATCACACGAAGGTGGTGGTACTTGATCACATCACTGGGAGCCTTCCTCAGACAAATATTCCAGTAGTCTTTAGAGAGAAATATTCAAAATTTGCGTTGGCTGATTCACAGTTTTGGAAGACAGGTCCAATCGATTTTTTGTTAGGTGCTGACCTGTTCTATGATATTCTCTCTGGAAAGCCTATTTTCGTCGCTCCAAATATACCTAAGGTCACCCCAACCGTTTTCGGATATGTTATTGGGGGCAGGTTTCAAAAACCTGATCACCAACACAAGACTGTGTCGCTGTTCGTTCAAAACGATGAGCTGACGGATATATTGAGGCGGTTTTGGGCGGTGGAAGAAGTAGCAGAGGAAAAATTGATGTCACCAGCTGACACATTATGTGAGGAACATTTCCAAAAAACTCATTACCGAACACCCGAGGGAAGGTACGTTGTTTCTCTTCCCTTCAATAAACCTCCACCTGATCTAAGTAAGTCCCACTACCTTGCTGCCAAACGCTTCCATAATTTGGAGCAGAAACTATCCAGGAACCCTCAATTGAGCTCTGCCTACTCAGAATTTATGCAGGAATATTTGAACCTGGATCATATGTCACCCTCAACCGTTGACGCTGCCTATACTATACCCCATCACGCTGTCTTTAAGTCAAATGAGAATAACCCTAAATTGAGGGTTGTTTTTGATGCTTCATGCAGTACTTCGCTTGGAAGCCTGAACGACTGCCTCCATGCTGGTCCAACTCTACAGCATGATATAGGGGAGATCATCTTGCGGTTCAGAAGACATGCAGTTGTCTTCACTACAGATATCGTGAAGATGTTCCGCCAAGTTCTTCTCGATCCCAAGGATCGGAAGTTCCAACATATTTTGTGGCGATTCAACCCAAATGATGAACTCCGCAACTATCAGTTGAACACGGTTACGTACGGAACCAAGCCCGCTCCTTACCTAGCAATTAGGACTCTCCATCAATTGGTGAAGGATGATGGGCACCTCTTTCCCCTTGCATCCACTGCATTGATGCAGGATTCTTACGTTGACGACATCGCCACTGGATCGGATACTTTGGAGGGAGCAATGAAGCTCAAAGAGGAGCTTATTCAGCTTCTGAGAGGTGGTTGCTTCGAACTGAGCAAGTGGTCATCCAATTGCCCACAACTTCTTCGGAATGAGTCCAATTCTCAACTTCCACTCAACCTCTCACCCAAAGACGAAGTCATCAAGATTCTGGGTCTCCAGTGGGATCCAGCTAGAGACGTTTTCACCTACAAGATTGATGCCCCTCAGCCCTTAACAACGAAACGGTCGATTTTATCTTCTATAGCAAGAATTTTTGACCCCTTGGGTTATCTGTCGCCCGTGGTTTGTTTCGCAAAAGTCATCCTCCAAGCTTGTTGGAGAGAAAAGGTTGATTGGGACGAAATCGTGCCACCCTTTATTGCTGATGATTGGTCGCGTTTTGTAAGGGAGTTGCCCCTTCTGAGTCAGGTTGCAATACCTCGCCTCATAAACAGTAACAATGCTGTTCAACTTTGGGTGATTGGATTCTGTGACGCTTCTCAGTTGGCATACAGTGCAAGTATATACTTAAGAATAAAGGATCAAACAGAAAATTTACAGGTACATTTGCTGAAGGCCAAGACCAAGCTTGCTCCATTGAAGCCTCTCACCATTCCAAGACTGGAGCTCTCAGCGGCACTCCTACTTTGCAGGTTATGGAAATCTTTGAAGGGGTTTCTGGATGAACTTCGGGTTTCTCATCAATTTTGGTTTTCCGATTCGACAGTCGTTCTGGGTTGGCTTGCTACAGAACCGTCAACACTCAAGACCTTTGTGGCTCACAGAGTGGTTGAAATAATTGAGACAACCAACTTACAGGATTGGCATCATGTTAGTACCCACGAGAATCCGGCGGATTGCTCATCTAGAGGATTGCTCCCTTCTGACTTCCTTTCTCACCAACTTTGGACTCAAGGACCACATTGGTTAATGACTCCCACCTCTCAATGGCCAATTACTAGGGTTGCAGAGATTCCCAGCGAACCCTTGCCCGAAGTCAAGAGCACAAACACATGTTTGTTGTCAGAAATCGCGGCTCACCCAGTTTTGACTTGGATGGAAAGGTTTTCCAATTTCCCAAAGCTCTGCAGGATCATGTCCTACGTTTTGAGATTCTTAAAGGCAAGGGTGGGTTGGAAAGGAAGTTCCCTTTTTCGTAAGCGCTCTGGCCAAACTGGATTGAGAGAAACAATGTCAGAAATGCTCAAGAGAGTTCCTCCTGTATCAGTCAAGGAATACAATGATTCCACTACTGTTCTAATCAAGATTGTGCAATCCAGTCATTTTGAACATTTATTCCATCCGAAGAGGCCTAGCCGTTTTCTACATATATATCGTCTAAACCCTATCCTTGATACCCTTGGAATCATCAGGGTGGGCGGCCGGTTAAGCAAGGCGCCAATACCAGAGGAAACCAAGCACCCTATCTTGCTCCCAGGCAAATGTCATTTCACAAAAATGATGATTGATCACTATCACCAAATTAATTTACATATTGGCCCATCTGCCTTGCAAGCACTTCTGCAGAGATCCTACTGGATATTATCAGCACGCGTTACTATAAGACAAAGAGTCTTCCGCTGCTCTCAATGTTTCAAGATTAATCAAACGCCTAAAGCACCCTTCATGGGAGACCTTCCTCGTTCGCGATTTGCAGAAGGAAGAGCCTTTTTAGAGGTTGGGGTGGACTTTGCTGGCCCACTGCTGATTAGAGAGTCACTTCGTAGGAAAGCGCAAACCACTAAAGCCTACATTTGCTTGTTTATATGCATGACCTCAAAGGCCCTTCACTTGGAATTGGTGTCAAATCTTTCCACCTCTGCTTTTTTGGCTAGCTTGGACCGATTTATAGCTCGTAGAGGTTTGCCTATTCGTATCCACTCAGATTGTGGAACCAATTTTGTGGGAGCAAACCGGGAGTTAATGGAGCTGCGAGAATGGTATAAAGGAGAGGCCACCACCAATTCTGTAACCCAACATCTAGCACTCAGGGGTGTAGATTGGACATTCAACCCCCCAGCCTCCCCAAACTTTGGGGGATTATGGGAGGCGAACATCAAGGCAACCAAAGGAATCTTCAAGCGCATGTCTGACGAAACGCCGTTAACATTTGAAGAGCTGAGCACTATGCTATGCCGTATTGAGTCAGTGCTTAATTCGCGCCCTATTTGCCCTATCTCCAATGACTCAGAATCTTTGGAAGCATTGACGCCTGGTCATTTCATAATAGGGGCACCTTTGGTGGCTAGACCGGAGTATGATGTTTTGGACCTCCCTCAGAATAGGTTATCCCGTTGGCAACTTATACAACAAAGGATCCAGTACTTTTGGAAAAGATGGAAAAACGAATATCTGCATCAGCTACAGCTTCGAACCAAGTGGACCCATCAGTTGCCTAATCTTGTAGTTGGGGAGCTTGTCATCATAAAGGAGCCCAAACAGCCTCCATCCCATTGGATTTTAGGGAGGATTATCAGCACCAGCCCCGGAGCAGATGGCATTGTGAGAGTGGCAAACGTCAGAACTACTTCTGGAACTCTCACCAGACCAGTTTCCAAGTTAGTTTCCTTGAAACCTATCACAGACCCTGAAACCCCGTAATCCTTTTCTTCTTACCCTTAAAATTTAATGTAAATTTTGGTGGGCGGGATGTAGACGCCTCAGTTTCTAATAAATAAATAAACAAATACCTTATTATTAGTCTAATCACCGTCGAGTCCGATCATCGTTCAAACCCTCTGTCCTCTTCGCCTTCCCCTTCAAGGACGACTCTGAATACAAGTTCAGTCATCGCCGTATCCTGGCCAGGTTCGCAACCTATCGGCAGTTTTTCCGATCGATCTCGATTGTGTTTAACACGTGGAACTTTTCCTCTGGATGTCCGCAATTTCAACGGGAAACCGAAACCCAACGAGTTCATTGTGTTCGTCGGTCATCCAAAACCACGTATTTCGCGTCATACGCGGCAGCACATGACAGTCGGCAGCTCCGAACATTTCGGTAGTTTTGACTCCAAAAAAAAGGTCAGTCCGTATTTTGTCCATTTTAAAAGAAGGAATCTTCAGTCGTCCTCATTCTTCACCGTTCACCGTCTTCACGAGCTTCAAGTTGAACTCTGAGTGAACTTGATTAAGTTTTTCTGAACATTTCAATTTTTCCTTCATTCTGGCATGCCAGTTGGCTAAAATTTATGATTTATCGAAGGCTTTATTTTTCTTACCATATTATTCATTACAGTCCACATTCAAATTGTTAATTGAATTTTTAAATTTTATTTACCCAGCACCTAAAACATCGAGTGGAATAATTAGAAATTGTCTACATTTTAAAATTTCTCCATTTACTCGACACCAGTATTCGTAAACTACTCACGTCAAAAATATGGGACCCACGAGAGGGTTCTGACATTCGTATTTTACTCACATTTATAGGTAGGAGGTTATGTACAGTATAGTAGTATGTATAGCAGTATGTAGTGTACTGACGATGGTGTAACAACCGAAACCGGTCTACATTTTTTGCTATTGTACGTGGAAATAGACTATTTTATTTTTATCCTGTAGTTTTTTTTTTTTTAGGTTTTCCCGATCCAAAAACCGCTGTAGAAAGTCATCTAAATAATTTTATAGGATGGGTGACAACCATAGGAATACTGCTGACACAATAATATTGGTAACTTTAGCTAATGAATTAGATTATAACTAGGGATAGGATTTTTAAGTAGGTACCTTTTTAAAAAAGCAAAATATGTAAAAATAGGTAAACTTTTTTGAATTTTATTTTATTTATTTTTTATTTTTTTGTAGTTTTATTTTCATTTTTTGGGTTTTTGTTGTAAATAGTGGAAATACGTGATAATTATATACCTACTAATATTTAATTATAGAAAATTAAATTTAAAAAAAAAAGTTAAAAACATCATCCGGAAACTCACGCAGATATTTGGCAATCAATTCTAGTCAATTCGTCTATTCGGGTGTGAATTTCGCGGCATTTCTCACCATAAAACAGATTGTCCAAGCCAAAGTGAGTTTTCAACAACGATCAATGCAATGCAAAATACACTGCCAAGGTGATGGCACAGGAGCTTCCTCGTCACAATCAGAGTGACCCATTATAAAATAGAACAGACTCGGAAGCAAAATAACATAACATTACATTACATTACATTACATTACATAACATTACATAACGTTAAATATACATATTACATAACATTACATAACATAACATAACATTACATAACGTTAAATATACATATTACATAACATTACATTACATAACATAACATTACATAACATTACATGAAATATACATATTATACATAACATGACACCAATAATACATTACGTCCATTATACATAACTAGCCTGACCGCTCGCTTCGCTCGCTATCCGAGATTCGCTGTACGCAGTATCGTGGAACCAACAAACGACGGAAAAATCCCATACCCTACCGGGTATTTGTGCCCAATTTTATCAAAATCCGTCAAGCCGTTCAGGAGTTGACCATGGTCGACCATATTTCCGCTATGGTCAGGGAATTAAAAATGCGCCTACGTTCAACTTGGGAGGCTACCGGATATTGGTGCCAAATTTGGTCGATGTCCGTTGTGCAATTCGGGATTCGACCATGGAGGGGCCCATGGATGCGCTAAGGTCGACCGCGGGGGTAGTCCGAAGGGTCGATCGTAGATAGAATTTCACGTAGATTACGAATACGCGATAAAAAATAGGGGTTACCATTTCAATTAACGAAGTTGACCATGGTCGACCATAGTTCCGCTATGGTCAGGGAATTAAAAATGCGACGTTGCACAACTTGGGAGCCTACTGGATACTCGTGCCAAATTTGGTCGATATCCGTCAAGCCATTCAGGAGTTGACCATGGTCGACCATAGTTCCGCTATGGTCAGGGAATTAAAAATGCGACGTTGCACAACTTGGGAGCCTACTGGATATTCGTGCCAAATTTGGTCGATATCCGTTGAGCAATTCGGGATTCGACCATGGAGGGGCCCATGGATGCGCTATGGTCGACCGCGGGAGTAGTCCGAAGGGTCGATCGTAGATAGAATTTCACGTAGATTACGAATACGCGATAAAAAATAGGGGTTACCATTTCAATTAACGAAGTTGACCATGGTCGACCATAGTTCCGCTATGGTCAGGGAATTAAAAATGCGACGTTGCACAACTTGGGAGCCTACTGGATATTCGTGCCAAATTTGGTCGATATCCGTTGAGCAATTCGGGATTCGACCATGGAGGGGCCCATGGATGCGCTATGGTCGACCGCGGGGGTAGTCCGAAGGGTCGATCGTAGATAGAATTTCACGTAGATTACGAATACGCGATAAAAAATAGGGGTTACCATTTCAATTAAAGAAGTTGACCATGGTCGACCATAGTTCCGCTATGGTCAGGGAATTAAAAATGCGACGTTGCACAACTTGGGAGCCTACTGGATATTCGTGCCAAATTTGGTCGATATCCATCAAGCCATTCAGGAGTTGACCATGGTCGACCATAGTTCCGCTATGGTCAGGGAATTAAAAATGCGACGTTGCACAACTTGGGAGCCTACTGGATATTCGTGCCAAATTTGGTCGATATCCGTCGAGCCGTTTGGCCGTGCATAGAAGGACAGACAGACAGACAGAGCGCATGCGCAGGGCGAACCGCTGGCTCTATCATGTTGAAATTTATATGGGACCTCAATGGGCCCTACCCGCTTAATCCCTGAGAATTACATTGAAATTGGGTGAAATCTTTGGTTACTACGGCTGTAACAAGGAAATTGAATCCATTTCACGCCAGCGCATGCGCAGAGCGCACCAAGGGTCCGATCATGCTGAAATTCATACTGGAACTCACTAGGCCTTGTCCAAACAACCCTTGAAAATTTGAGCGAAATTGAATCAAAATTGTGAAAGTTATGCGTGTTTGTTGAATTTAACGTTAGCGCATGCGCAGGGCGTACCGCTGGATCAATCATGTTGAAATTTGTATGGGACCTCAAGGGGCCTTATCCGCACCATCCCTCAAAATTTGAGCTGAATCAATTCAAAATCGTGGAAGTTATGGCTGTAACAAGGAAATGCGGACAGACTCACAGACTCACAGACTCACAGACTCACAGACCGACAGACACGGAACCAAATTTGTTCAGTAGGCTTTGAAACGCAAAATGCAAGTGGAAATTTTGATTTCTGAAGACAAAAATTTTTTGGCTCACGAAAGTGAACACAAGGCTTCCGCTGCTTCGCAGACTCGGAAGCAATAATGTTTACACAGCCCCCCTACAACCATCCGCAAATGGCTGTTCTTCAAAACTTTGGAAAACTGCTGACATTGAAAAATAGGTGTCTCATTTAATGAAATACTTGAAAATATGTCTTTCAATCAAGGACATATTTGAAAATATGTGAAATTAAATTGTGTTCAAAAAGTGTCAATGAGCACATCTAAATGAAAATCACAGACATAAATATAACCTAGGGGAAAAAAAACGTGAATACATACGAATCCTATCTCTAATTACAACTATGGATTGAATGCTGTCAGGAAAGATATTCCTCCACGATGTCGTACGGTTGATTTATAGTCATAACACTTGTCTCGGTGCCCACTTCCACATCCATTAGCCTCGAGATAACAGAACGTCGTATTAAAGCTCTTGACAAGAAAACAGGTTCCCTTATAGGGCCCCCTCATATCACGCGAGTCCCACCGAAGAATCGTCATCGCCTCTTTGATAAATAATGCAGAAAAGGGTCTTCTAATTAGAGCCGGACAAAAGCCCAGTGGGAACAACCGCCGGGCGGATAATGAGCCGATCGTTTTTCGGAATTCCAATACGGTGGTATTTTGATTGGAAACCAGTCCAGTTTTTCACAACCTCCGGGTCCGAGATGCGGCTTTAAAAAAACAAAAAAAACAGACAGAGTAAGGACGAGAAAAGAAGCCTTCGGGGAGAATTCGCAGTATTTGGCAGCAATTTTAACGAAGAGCTGCAGAAAACGGCCGTACGGAGCCATCAAAGAAGATCTGAACGGTAACATTTTTCACGCCAATTACACAGTTTGTGGAGAAAAAGACTTTTTTTGACATGAGAACACCGCTCAACAATAATTTCAGAACAAATGGGCATCGGGTGGTGACTGCAGCTCGAAAGGCCGTGCGTTGCACAGGACTTGAATCAGTTGATTGTGTCGGTCAGACAATATCTAATTATGGACAGCCTGAATGGGCCTCCACCTCCACCGAAGTTGAGGTGCTCTTGTAAAGTTAACCAACACCCATTGTTCAGGTTTATACAGTCGGCATAATTACAGAGCGGCGAATCATTCAACTTCTCCTTTCATGATACATAATTATGAACATGTGTACGAAAAATCATTAGAGAGAAATTATTTACAATCAAAAAACGCTGCGATGTCCTTGTCACATGGGTTTATTATTCTATTGTACAAACCTACAGAAATGTTGGCTGTTTATTTATTGTTTCTTTCATGTGAAATAATTTAAATAGATATTTCTGATTGCTTCCACCAATTTTGAACCCAAAACACGAATTAGGTGCGCTTTTTTTTCTCAAATTATCTTTGATCTCTGGTAGTGCCATTTAATTGTCTTGATTCACCTGTTGACACCATTTCTAGCGTTATTATACAAATTGATGATGATTTCAGACAATTTCCCAGGTTTTTGACTCATAAAAATCGATTGTGAGAGCAGAACCATTGGTAGAACCTCAATTTTCCACTCTTTGGTCAAAATTGACTTCATATTCGGTCTTCTTGCCCCCAAAAAATATGGAAAACGATACCTCAAATGCTCATGTTACTAAAATGTTACTAAAACACAAAAAGTAAATATTTTTATACCCATTTTCACTCATAACACCCCTGGGTATATTCCGATCGGGCTGCAAAGTTTCGGGAACGACTTTTTTAGACCGAAAATGAAGCCGGTACACGTGATACGGCTGAAGGACATTGCATTTTTGGAATCTACGCACTTTGAAACGTAAAAAAAAAACCATTTGAGGGGTTGCTATAAAAATTTTTTGCTGAGCGAATACATAGGTGTATTATTCACAGAATAATAAACCAAAACGCCAAATTCCCGGCTAGTTCATTGTCCTTGACGCTTATTTTGCAATTTGGTGGCATAAGCTCTTCAACATCCCTTCAAAATTAGAGTTAGGTACACCTATAATAACAACCCAACTTCCAGATTCGCCGTTTCGTAATTAGGGACGACGAAATTGGACTTATGCAAAACATTTTGGCTTTAGTTGTCGTCGAGTACAGGACAAGTTTTCGGCCAAAGGCTGTAAAGTTGACTTCCACACAGCAGCTAGTAGTTTTGCAGCAAGTTCCTGCAATTTGTGGAGGGGACAATGCGTTTGGGTCAATCCAAAGGCTCTTGACCAATGTGCTGATCGAAAAGTGATGAACGGCGCAATGAAAGCTGTTCTGTCATTTACCTTCTGGAAATTATAATATATTGTTGTTTCGCATTTAAATGAACAGTTTACATATTACAGGTTTTTGTTAATTTTCAATAGAGGAATCCCTGGAGTCATAAGACAGCAGGGCTGCTTTAATTAAATAAAGGAACCTGAATGATAAAGTTTTTAAAAAACCCAGCTACTCATTGAATTCATGGTACGACCACAGGGCCCAAGAAGTAATTGGAGCAATCTTCGCCAATATTGCTCTATTTTATGTGGTCCATTCACCTATTGATTGTTGATTCATCAGTTACATACAAATTATAGGACTTTGATAATTTTTAATAGAGGAATCCCTAGTCACAAGGCAGCAGAGCTGCTGTAATTAAATAAAAGAACCTAAATTAATACATTTAAAAAATACCCAGCTACTCGTTGAATTCTTGGTATGACCACAGGGCCCAAGAAGTAATTGGAGCAATCTTCGCCAATATTGCTCTATTTTATGTGGTCCATTCACCTATTGATTGTTGATTCATCAGTTACATACATATTACAGGACTTTGATAATTTTCAATAGAGGAATCCCTGTAGTCACAAGACAGCAGAGCTGCTGTAATTAAATAAAGGAACCTGAATTAATAAATTTAAAAAATACCCAGCTACTCGTTGAATTCTTGGTATGACCACAGGGCCCAAGAAGTAATTGGAGCAATCTTCGCCAATATTGCTCTATTTTATGTGGTCCATTCACCTATTGATTGTTGATTCATCAGTTACATACAAATTATAGGACTTTGATAATTTTTAATAGAGGAATCCCTAGTCACAAGGCAGCAGAGCTGCTGTAATTAAATAAAAGAACCTAAATTAATACATTTAAAAAATAACCAGCTACTCGTTGAATTCTTGGTATGACCACAGGGCCCAAGAAGTAATTGGAGCAATCTTCGCCAATATTGCTCTATTTTATGTGGTCCATTCACCTATTGATTGTTGACTCATCAGTTACATACATATTACAGGACTTTGATAATTTTCAATAGAGGAATCCCTGTAGTCACAAGACAGCAGAGCTGCTGTAATTAAATAAAGGAACCTGAATTAATAAATTTAAAAAATACCCAGCTACTCGTTGAATTCTTGGTATGACCACAGGGCCCAAGAAGTAATTGGAGCAATCTTCGATAATATTGGCTCTATTTTATGTGGTCCATTCACCTATTGATTGTTGACTCATCAGTTACATACATATTACAGGACTTTGATAATTTTTAACAGAGGAATCCCTGTAGTCACAAGGCAGCAGGGGCCTGTTCCTAAAGACTTTCACTCTTCACTCTGCACTCTTCAAATCCACACTCTGCACTTTGCGAACGAATTTCCGTTCCTAAAGAACGCTCTTGATATGAAGAGGAAGAGTGAAATGCAAAGTGCAGAACTGCAGAGTTTTGCCCTGTTTTGAACAGTTCCGTTCCTAAAGGTTATCTTTTGCAAAGTGCAAAGTGAAAAGTCTGCGCTGCAAACGAAGATTTTACAACATTTTTGCAGAGTCCCAAATGACTCTGCGGTAGAATGACATACCTACTTTTCAAATCAGTTTTTATGTTTTAGTTCTTCGTTAAATACAGTGTTTAGTAGTATCAATAAAAAGAAGAGAATTCAGTCTCTCGATTAGGTTTAACTGTTGTCCGATTAGTGTGAGGACAATCATGTATAATAGCACCGAAGTTAGCTCCACTAAGGTCATCAAAATACTCTACATTTGGGAGGAAGGAAAGGTTAGGAAGCGACAGGTTGTTGTTGTTGGTTGATAAAAAGTGACAACTTACATAATTGTTTTTAATGGAACTTTCCGATACTTCTCATCAAAGGATGATGATGAGGACGTTGAACATGTTTGACCCTCCGTCGGCCGCATTCATCGAGCGCGAATTAATTTCGTCGTCAGCGTCACAAATTTCAGGGAGTCGTTTCTTGGTTAAGCGAAACCAAATCCCAAGTAAGTTAACTTATAGAAAGACGGAAGACTTGATGAAATCGTATTAATAAAACGATCGGAACATCCAATGATAAACTGTAACAGTTAGTGGAGGTTACTCCACAAAGCGAAGGTTACTCTACATACAGAACACTCTTCGTTTCGAGTAGAACTGCAGAGTGGGAGCGCGAAGTCTTTAGGAACAGGAAGTTCTCCGACTTATCATAATTCGCAAAGTGGAGAGTACAAAAATGAAGACTTGCAAAGCGAAAAGTTAAAGAGTCTTTATAGGAATGGGCCCCAGGTCTGCTGTAATTAAATAAAAGAACCTAAATGAATAAATTTAATAAATACCCAGCTACTCGTTGAATTCATGGTACGACCACAGGGCCCAAGAAGTAATTGGAGCAATCTTCGCCAATATTGCTCTATTTTATGTGGTCCATTCACCTATTGACTGCTGATTCATCAGGTGAGGTTGTAACCACTCTGTCGGTCTGCATCTAAACGGTACGTCACAGCTGTTATTCGAATGTATCAACCCACCGAATCCTACGCTAACAAGCAGACTCCACGTACTTACCTAATTATTCCACATTACACAAGTTTTATCGTTGATAACCGTCAACAAAGCGAACAATGCACGTTGTGCACGTCGTGCATGAGGCTCTCCCAAGAAAAAGCGTGCCTGCCTCTTCACTTCGGGAGACGTGGCGACGAAAATTCTTACGAAGGTTGACGTTCTCACATTCATTGTCACCCGAAGAATGGCCGATAAAAACAAACATGGGAGAGACCGGCGAAAAAAAAGGGGAAAGATGTAATTGGAACACGAACGAGGTATCTGGCCTTGTGGTTAGCCATTATCCACGGTCATGTTAAATAGAATCAATAGAGAAAACCGTGGAGCGACGGGTTCATTGTGTTAGGTCCCGACCCGAACCGTTAAGTTATCGTCACATGCTCGCGCTCAGTGACACCAGCGATGATCCTTTCCCCTCAAATGTCATCTCAACCAGGCAATTCTTTTGTCAAACCTCCAATAATCAGTCTAATACCAACATAATTTTGTCTTTGGAATTTGTCCGAACCTCACGCAGACCCAAACGGCTGAACCGGTTCCTAAAGGATCCTCCAAATGTTCTCGCAAACGCTGAGGGGGATGCAATAGGGGAAAACAGGGAGTTTGTTGTTATCAATTAGGCAGTAGCATACAAACCTCACACTAAATACTCTTATCATCAGTATTATCGCGTTTTTGACCACCCTAAACACGAATAAGTCGAAAACCCGAAATGTCAACCCTTGCGGAGAGCTGGCGTGAGACTTTTACTACTCAAAACTGTTTGCAACAGAAGCAAATTAATTTGGGATTTTGGTTTATTATTCTGCGAATAACACCTATGTATTCGCTCAGCAAAAAATTTTTATAACACCCCCTCAAACCTTTTTCTTTTCCGTTTCAAGGTGCGTAGATTCCAAAAACGCTGCAAAGCCCTTGTCACATGGGTTTATTATTCTATTGGAGTTCTAGAGATTCTTGTTGGCAGTTAAATTTATTGTTTCTTTCATGTGGAATGATTGAATTAGCTATTCCTGATGATTTCCACCAATTTTGGCCCCCAAAACATGAAATAGGTACGCTTTTTTTTCTTTTTTTTTAGATCATCTTTGATCATTGGTAGTTCGATTTAATGGTCTTGATTCAGCTGTTTACACTTTTTCTAATGTTAGTATCAGGGTTGGCACTGTTTTAAACATTTGTTTCAAACATTTGTTTTAAACAGTGTTTTAAAAGCATTTTTGGAAAAAGGGGTGTTTTAAAACATTCGTTTTAAATTGTGTTTAAAACATTGTTTAATACTGTTTTAAACATGCCCTTCATGAGTTGTTTCAAACTGGACCTATAGGAGGAAAATGACATTGACCTCATGAGAAATGAGCAACAAAAAACATAATAGGTACAATAGATTTCCATCGCCATTCGCCAGTAGTCAGAATGACAAGTTAGATACCTACCAGCTACCACCAGCCTGGAAATTCTCGGAAATAGAAATGAACTTGGGTTTGTTCCTTTGTTCGAACTTTTGGCGTTCCGGAGAAATTTACCGATGGGTCATTTTTTCATTTGAATGGTGAATTCGCTATAAATTCACCTCCCCGTTCTGCGAAAGTCAATGCATTACATGCTCCCCTGAATATTTTTTCTTGGTGGAAGGCACTTGGGAATAAAATTTCTGAAGAAACCATGTCACTGGCCACTTTTCACCGCCACCACGTCTTCAGCAGGCATCGAAGGGCTGTTCTCCACATTCGGAGTGGTTCATTCAAAACTGCGGAATAGACTGGGGGTAGACAAAGCTGGGAAGCTTGTGGCCGTGCTGAAACATCTGAATTCTAGAGCATAATTTGTGTACCTATGCGTATTTTTTGCTTTACTTCATTTGTAAATTGTGATCGGGGTTTCTCAAAATTAATTTTCGTTTTCTGCAAATTATGTCGTAGGTAGGTATGAGTTTATAACTACATTAAATTGTAATAAAAATATTCAGCCATGGTTTAAAAAGAAAAAATTTGGATGGTTTCTTTCTCAGCCCTGTTACCTAAAGCACTATGTTTTGCGCCAATCTTTTGTATCCACACAAGCTGCCATAGTGCTTGACAGCTTGATGAGCAATCTTTAAAAACTTGTTTAAAACAATGTTTAAAACAGTTTTAAACAGCCTAAAAAAAACCTTTGTCTCACATAGGAAAAAAACGTTTTAAACTGTTTAAACAAAAAAAACTGTTTTTTGTATTTAAATTTAAAAAACTGTTTTTTTTCCAACCCTGATTAGTATACACATTGATGGTGATTTCAGACAGTTTTCCAGGTTTTTGACTAAAAAAAAAACAATTTTGGGAGCTGAGCCAATGGTAAAACCTCAATTTCCGCGTCTTTGGTCAAAATCGACTTCATATTCGGTATTTTCGTCCCCAAAAACATGGAAAACGATATCTCAGAAGCTCATTTTACTAACATGTTGCTAAAACGCAAAAAGTACCTATTTTTACACACATTTTCACTCATAACTCCCCTGGGTATATTCCGATCGGGCTGAAAAGTTTCGGGACACAACTAGGGCCCATATGGAGCATGTGTGCGAACGAACGACTTTTGGTTTATTATTCTGTGAATAATACACCTATGTATTCGCTCAGCAAAAAATTTTTATAACACCCCCTCAAAATTTTTTCTTTTCCGTTTCAAGGTGCGTAGATTCCAAAAATGCAATGTCCGTCCGCCGTATCACGTGTACAGGCTTCATTTTAGATCTAAAAAAGTCGTTCTTTCGCACACATGCTGCATTTGGGCCCTAGTTGTGTCCCGAAACTTTTCAGCCCGATCGGAATATACCCAGGGGTGTTATGAGTGAAAATGTGTGTAAAAATAGGTACTTTTTGCGTTTTAACAACATGTTAGTAAAATGAGCTTTTGAGGTATCTTTTTCCATGTTTTTGAGGACGAGAAGACCGAATATGAAGTCGATTTTGACCAAAGACGCGGAAATTGAGGTTTTACCAAAGGTTCAGCTCCCAAAACTGGTTTTTTATGAGTCAAAAACCTGGAAAACTGTCTGAAATCACCATCAATGTGTACAATAACATTGGAAAAAGTGTAAACAGGTGAATCAAGACCATTAAATGCCACTACCAATGATCAAAGATGATCTTAAAAAAAAGAAGAAAAAAGCGTACCTATTTCATGTTTTGGGGGCCAAAATTGGTGGAAATCATCAGAAATAGCTATTTCAATCATTCCACATGAAAGAAACAATACATTTAACAGCCAACAAAAATCTCTAGAACTCCAATAGAATAATAAACCCATGTGACAAGGACTTTGCAGCGTTTTTGGAATCTACGCACCTTGAAACGGAAATGAAAAAAGTTTGAGGGGGTGTTATAAAAATTTTTTGCTGAGCGAATACATAGGTGTATTATCCACAGAATAATAAACCAAAATGCAATGTCCGTCCGCCGTACGCCGTATCACGTCTACAGGCTTCATTTTCGGTCTAAAAAATTCGTTCTTTCGCCCACATGCTCCATTTGGGCCCTAGTTGTGTCCCGAAACTTTTCAGCCCGATCGGAATATACCCAGGGGTGTTATGAGTGAAAATGTGTGTAAAAATAGGTACTTTTTGCGTTTTAGCAACATGTTCGCAACATGAGCTTTTGAGGTATCGTTTTCCAGGTTTTTTGGACGAGAAGACCGAACATGAAGTCGATTTTGACCAAAGAGTGGAAAATTGAGGTTCTACCAAATGTTCAGCTCCCAACATTTATTTTTCGTGAGTCAAAAACCTGGGCAATCGTCTGAAATCACCATCAGTTTGTATAATAACACTAGAAAAAGTTTAAACACGTGGATCAAGACGATTAAATGGCACTACCAGTGATCAAAGATAATTATTTGAAAAAAAAACCTACCTAATTCGTGTTTTGGGGGCCAAAATTGGTGGAAACCATCAGGAATAGCTATTCGAATTATTTCACGTGAACGAAACAATAAATGAATAGCCAAACATTTCTGTAGGTATGTCCAGTAGAATAATAAACCCATGTGACAAGGACTTTGCAGCGTTTTTTTAAAAGAAAAACGGAGTTATTGAATAAAAAATAAATAGTCTATTTCCACTATAATACACGAAAAAATGCGAAAAACACTGTTATACCGGTTTCGGTGATCAAAGTTTTAGTGATCCGTTTTTCTTTGAAATGGGTTTCCACGATTTCTTCGCGAGTGATTTAGTTCGTACGGAATTTTTTTCCATGACAAATTACCTAATGCATACATTATGTTGTGATTGTGTTATGTGGTGTGGTGAACAGTGATTGTTTATAGGAATCTTCGCATATTCGCTCATAAGTCCTGCTGCGAGGGGCGTGAAACACTCTGCCACCTCTCTATTGTCCAAAGGAAATGATCGCATCCTACATTCTGTCACTCATGTCAACAAATCAGTCTGCCACCTGTGACTCTGCTCGCTCAGTAGTTGATAGTTCCCCGGTCATGGAGCAGTTACGAGCCGTTCCGTCACGTGTAGGCTCCCAACTGTTTTATATTGAAGGGTTCCGATATACCAAACATAAAACATACAAGTGAGCTTAGCAAATTATTTCACGTCTACTATGATTAATTGTAGCAACAGCCACTTCAGCCAATTCAGCTTAACATAACAAACTGAATTTCATAAAACACTGAAAACACTGCAGTAAAATCCACTAAAATCAGGATAGGTGACCATCGTCAAGTTCCCACCTCAAAATAATTGCTGCATTAATGTGGTGTTTAAAATATTGAGGAACTAGAAGAAACAGTCGCCCTTGTGGAGAGCTCAGTAGTTGATGTGTCCCCGGTCATGGAGCAGTTACGAGCCGTTCCGTCACGTGTAGGCTCCCAACTGTTTTATATTGAAGGGTTCCGATATACCAAACATAAAACATACAAGTGAGCTTAGCAAATTATTTCACGTCTACTATGATTAATTGTAGCAACAGCCACTTCAGCCAATTCAGCTTAACATAACAAACTGAATTTCATAAAACACTGAAAACACTGCAGTAAAATCCACTAAAATCAGGATAGGTGACCATCGTCAAGTTCCCACCTCAAAATAATTGCTGCATTAATATGGTGTTTAAAATATTAGGAACTAGAAGAAACAGTCGCCCTTGTGGAGAGCTCAGTAGTTGATAGTTCCCCGGTCATGGAGCAGTTACGAGCCGTTCCGTCACGTGTAGGCTCCCAACTGTTTTATTTTGAAGGGTTCCGATATACCAAACATAAAACATACAAGTGAGCTTAGCAAATTATTTCACGTCTACTATGATTAATTGTAGCAACAGCCACTTCAGCCAATTCAGCTTAACATAACAAACTGAATTTCATAAAACACTGAAAACACTGCAGTAAAATCCACTAAAATCAGGATAGGTGACCATCGTCAAGTTCCCACCTCAAAATAATTGCTGCATTAATATGGTGTTTAAAATATTAGGAACTAGAAGAAACAGTCGCCCTTGTGGAGAGCTCAGTAGTTGATAGTTCCCCGGTCATGGAGCAGTTACGAGCCGTTCCGTCACGTGTAGGCTCCCAACTGTTTTATATTGAAGGGTTCCGATATACCAAACATAAAACGTGCAAGTGAGGTAACATTTTTTGGAGGTGGCCCTTTACCAGCGACGGGATACGGAGTTGCGGCAGTATGCTGACTACCGACCCATCAATTTCATCCGTTGTTGGCGTATGGGAAATAGAAAATCGCTGTGAACGCGTTGAAGATGAACTACCTATTCATATAAACTTTGTTCCAGCACCGTGAATAGAACATGCACTAGTTCACTGTGAGAACCGAAGTGGTGGGGATGAGTTCATGAATTTTTCGGTATGAACTGAACCGCTGGAAGACTGGAAAGCCTCTCACAGGGTTTGCCGATGCAAATTGGGGCTCTTGCTCAAATGATGACCGCTCATACACAGGCTTCTGCTTAATTTTGGCAGGAGCATGCGTGAGTTGGGAATCGCGTAAGCAGCGTACTATAATTGTCCTCTCCACACAAGAAGCTGAATATATCACATCATGGACCTATCGAAGTGTTCAACGACAATCTACCTGCCCAACACCTCCTCAGAAATCCTATTGTCAGTTCAAGGTCCAAGCATATAAACATCAAGGAACACTTCATAAGAGAAAAAGTCGGGCAGGGGGGGAAATGAAGGTCTCCTTTCAAACCATCAGTGTCCGTGGAGGCCGATATCCTCACCAAAGGCCTACCCAGCCCCCGTCATGAAGATCTCGCTACAGCAATTGGACTCGCGTACAGTGATACAGTGGGCTAGATCTGTCGAGTGAAGGCGAGTGTCGAACTGTAACCATTTTCGCTGGTGTCACTCGACTATTTCTCAACTTGTTTAAAACACCTGTTCTATTGTCGTGAACACGTTTGTGGAAATCTTTTATAGTTCGCTGTTAAAATCCTGATCGAGAAATTCTTGATTGCAACATAGTTTTACTTATTTCCGCTTGCATTCTTCTGTCTAATCTTCCTAATAAACGACTATAACAAAATGCGAGCAACAATAAATTTTATTCGCGTGAGAAGACCAGATAGGTGAAACTTTTGGGGAGGTTGTACACACCAGCGAGGTTATCTTCGAGTTTTCAGTTCACAGCCGTGCCCTCCGTTTGGAGCAAGAAGTTCAAGTACCAGCTCACGAACTCGGGGCGGGTAAAACAGTAAGTGAAATTAACCTCGCTGGAACGCTTCACAGACCGCCAAGGCCTGCGCAGATCGATTACGTCGAATTAGTTCACAAGCTCAAGCACGATGGAACGAACCTATAGTAACAACATTGTGGTGGCTAGGTTGAGAGGCGAGGTGAGGTAAGGCGAGGTGAGGTGAGTGAGTATGATGGAGGAGAAGGTTGCTGGATCAAGCGTCTAAAAGGTTAACACCTATAACCGAAGCCAGGGAGGTTACCACCACTAAAAACGCTAGAGGGAATATGCCCAGTGGTTACCACTCGAGGCTGGTTATCACCAATGCCGGTTCCACCAACCTGGGATCTTTTGTGAGAGAACGTTAGGAGGCATGAGAGGAGAGAGAGAGAGAGAGAGATAAGTCGTCCACTTAAGGAGAGCGTAGAATGAAGAGTAGGGATGCTCAAAAAGAATCGATTCTTGGAAGAATCGATTCTTTTTGAAAAAATAATCGATATTTTTAGATTATTTTTTTCATTTTAAGAATCGGCCGATACGATTCTGATTTTCGAGAATCGGAAACCGATACTTTTCTGCTCTGGACAAATATTTTTGTGTTCCATTGCTCTGTAGACCAGATCCTTTTTTACAATAATACTGTTGTTTTTCTCATAATATCTACCTACCTATTTCTGTTTAATGTGCTGAAGCTGGGTAGCAATTGGATGTACGAGTATAAGTAGTTACTGGAATTCAGGTTTCATAATGTACCTAATATTGTTTCTTCACTTTCTACTCCGACTAGATTGAGTTTTGAGAAAAAAGAATCGATTCTCAGATGTATCGATTCTTTTTGAAAAAATAATCGCGATTCTTTTCGATACTTTTCTAAAAAATCGATTCGATTTAAATCGATTCATTTTGGAGAATCGGACATCCCTAGAATGAAGTGATAGGCGCAGCCCGCGAGTTTTTATAGTCACCTGGCCACTCTCCCCCAGTCAATGGGGACTGGTGGGGAGCTTTCAGGTCTCTGTGACTCTGGTCACGTACGCAACCTCACACGTTGCGTTTATTACTTGAACAATCTTAATATACAAAAGTTGATGTTCTGGGAGGATCACGACAAATATGAAGGGGAATCATTGATAAAACGTGGTGAAGGTTTGAGCGGAGTAGATTTTGTCAAAAGAGTGGAAGAACGGGAAAAACTTCTAATTCTGACAACGTTGTTGATTATTGTGTTTGACTGTCATTGACGAAGGTATTTCTCTTATCGTTAACTATTTTGACAGATTCGCAACAGGTACACAAATTCAACAACAACGTTAACTGTAAGGATGGGAATCAATGAAATGTGAACGCACACTTTGTACTGTAGGTATTGAAACTAAATATAGGGAAATAATAAAAAACTACAAGATAAAAAAACCACAGTCATGCAGCATGGCTATAAGAGCGAATTTTCGAAGTTTTCGGCATCTTCCTCCTCCGCCTAAAATTTTCTGAAAATTAATTTTCGGCCAATGTTTTCCCAACTTGATACCATACAAAATTAAAACAGGAGTAGTTTTACGCAAAGTAAAATTTGGGGTGGAAGGAGGGGGAGGGGGAAATCAAAAATGTTTTGAATACCAGAAGAGTAGGTATTGGGTACGTAGGTAACAAATTTTTTGTTCCATTTTTTGCCGAGTAACACCTCGGTTTGTAGATTTTCCAACGCTGAACACGATGGTGAAGTCAGAATTGCGATATCCCATTCCGTTATCAGATTAGAGCAGACGAACCAGGAAGAACATCTCAAGAAATAACCACGTTCCTTCATCTTCAAAGTGCTCCAGTTTGAGAACGGAATGAGATATCGCAATTCTGATTTCACCATCGTGTTCAGCGTACAAAAACCTTTAAAATGAGGTGTCACTTGTCAGACTTTTTCATTTTGGGAATTTATGGGTAATTTCCCCCCCCTAAAACTCCCCAAAACTCCCCCTTAGGGTGACCCGATTCTGCCCATCTTCGAACTTAGCCTGTCGATTGCCAAGACAGATTTTTCGTGCAAATTTGAACTTTTTATCTCAATTCTTTCGAGAGTTATCGTCTGGAATGACACATACATATATAAATATATATATAAATATATACATATATAAATATATAAATATATATATAAATATATAAATATATATATATAAATATATAAATATATATATAAATATATATATATATACACATAATTTTTGGTGTCTTTCGGCAGGGAATTCAGGATGGTCTGAAACGGATTTTGGTATAAAAATCTTTCGGAAATTCGAGTTTTAAAAATTTTGGACCGAGAACAATAGCTTCTTTTTCTTCGAAAATTCGCTAATAGAATAGTCTATTTCCACGTAAACTAACAAACTGTAAACCGGTTCAGGTTGTTAAACCATCATCAGTACACAATAGAATTCTATTTAGTTTACGTAGTCTACGTGGAAATATCATTTCATCGAATTTCATTGTGTGCCTTATATGGTAAGCCATCTTTCAATGTGGAGTAAACACAAAATAAATAAACATTTAGCTTACCACTAATTTATTACGTACAAAGTTTGTATAATAACACTGGAAGTAGTATCAACAGGTGAATCAAGACAAATAAATGGTACTATCAATCATCAAAAATAATCTGGTTTTAAAAAAAACGAGCCTAATTCGTGTTTTTGGGGCCAAAATTGGTGGAAACCATCAAAAATAGCCATTTCAATAATTACATATGAAAGAAACAATAAATGAACAGCCAGAATTTCTCTGCCATCTCCAGTAGGATAATAATTATCAAACTTATGGTTTAATTATTAAACCATGTGACAAGGACTATGCAGCGGTTTTTTCCCCCCCTTTCTTTTTCCATGCTCGATTCCAAAGGTTCATTATTGAAAATAATAAACCAAAATTATGGCTCTTTGATAGGTAGTGAAACTTGAACCAACTTTGAAGTATTATTGATGGGTAAATTATAACGCAGTGGTAAATTATTATACAACGGTAAATTATTACACGACGGTTCATTATACGAACTACGTAGAAGGGGCTGGAGTTTGCTGGTAGGTACTTTCGGAACTTGAAGAACCGTTGACGTATTATTGATGGAAAAATTATCACACAACTGTAAATTATTACTCAAAGGTAAATTATTGCACAACGGTTTACTATTTGCCTTATGCTTCATGAATAACTGCAAAATAATTAATGATTGAATTACTGAATCCCGTGCAGGAGCTCGAGGGTATTAACCACAGAAAACCACTGTTACCTACGCACAAGGGGCATCCATACAGGTAAATAATAAACCTTTTTGTAATAATTTGCAGCGTCTTTTGCACTCAGGTAAGTTAGTTCCCACCCACGATTCTCCAGAGCGTTTTAACTCAACCGCCAAAAATTGGATTTACTTCAATTACGCTTAGCACGGAAGCCTACCTATTTAATATTTTTTATTTTATTTTTTTATTATTCCAAGATGTGAATCCGACGGTGGGAACGGCTTTGTGAAACGGACTGAAAAACTCCCCGAGGATTCTTCCATTTGGTGGCGAGCTAATGAAGGTGGAAGCGGCTAACGAACGCCGCATTTCGGGCGTCCGAACTTGAAAATTCCTCCTAATGATCGAAAATGCTCAGCAGGGAAGATCGGTAATTGGTTACCCAGTTGACCCGCCCCAATACGGCCATGTCCACGTTACCGACTAACAGCCTTTTTTCCCCCCCTTTAAACCCCTTCTTGACATTAATCTAGAAAACCGGTCTATGACCGAGTAACGTGATTAAAGCCGTAATCAAAGAAACTGTGTGTAGAATGATACGAGTGATCGCTACGTCTTCCCAAGGGGTTTTCAAAAGACGATAACGAGGCAAGTGATTTTTCATGGCATAAGCTGGACGTCGTTCCAACGAAATCCATAGGAGATGAAAAATGATTCGGCGTTACAGAGTTTTCTTTGGAACATTAAGTTGAATTTTCGTTAACTCGAGAATCGTGAATACCTCGATAATGATGCAAGATCGCCAGACGTGTTTTTTCCTAACTGTACCCTATTTTCGGACGCCAAGTTTGGAAACTTTCAAATTTCAAAAGACATTAGAATTCTTTTTCAACGATACTTGACGATGGACCAAGTATGCTGTATTTAAAACTAACAACCGAACGTCTTGTGCTATTCGCGATTTTCGATAAACAAAGACAATTGTTAGACACGCTAAAATAGGTTCAGTATTTTAATCCTTTCTAAAATTGGTAAACTGAATTTCACGTCGAAAACTGGGATTCTGTGTCCCAAGAGAGATTGCCTTATTCGATTTATCAATTTTCAGATTCTAGGTAGGTATGTAAGGTACCTTAAAACAAAAACCAACAAATGACTTTGAGGAGTCAATTTGTTGTTTATTATTTTCAATAATGAACCTTTGGAATCGAGCATGAAAAAAAAAAAAATTTTTTTAACCCCCCTTAAAATTTGATGGTTTACGTTTCAAGGTATTTTTCAACGATATTTGACGATGGCCCAAGTATGCTGTATTTAAAACTAACAACCGAACGTCTTGTGCTATTTGCGACAAATTGTTGGACACGCTAAAATAGGTATTTTAATTCTATTTAAATACCTGTAATTTTGTAATTTAAATTTACAATTAAAATTTAGATTTTGGAATTTAAATACCTGTAAAATTCTGTAATTTAAATAGTATTTTAATCCTTTCTAAAATTGGTAAACTGAATTTCACGTCGAAAACTGGGATTCTGTATCCCGTACGGCGTAAGAACAGAGACTGTCTTATGCGATTTATCCATTTTCAGATACTAGATAGGTATGTAGGTACCTTGAAAAGCGAACACCAAACAATTTTGAGGAGGGATTACAAAAAGTTAGTGCAGATACCTTTTTTTTGGGGACTACCTGGTCCTCGAAGCTAAGCGTCATTGCCAGTCATCTCTAAGGGGTGAAAAATAGGGGGCTTCAAATTTTCAAAACGACTCGAAAACTTTCAATAGAAGGTTTCCAAGTTTTTTAAATTGATTCCTTTAGGATTTAAAATTAAATTTCTTTAGGAGTTCGTTCCTCCGCAAAAAAAAAAAAAAAATACCCTACTAATTCTGTGCTTACGCTAATAGGAATTCAGTGACCTACGCAGAAGGGGAATCTATACAGGAAAATAACAGACCGCTGTGGAATAATTTGCAGCGGTTTTATGCATTGTTTGCAACTAATAAACCAAGTTTTCTAAAATTAGAGCTTACTACTAGGAGAGGCACTTTTTCTTACCTACACAATATTTGTTTTAGTCAAGTTCTATCAAAAAACAACTGAACAAAAAACAACGAACAATCAGCAACGTGTTACATTTACAATAATATCAAAGGAACAGAGAATTTGACGTAACAGTTCCGGTTTAGCGTGAACTATTATACACCGGGTGGTATTACCGGTCTCGCTGGGCGGTTTTATAAAAATTCAGTAGAAAACAATTTTTTAAAGTTGGATGGAGTTACCAACCGTGCGATAATAATACATAATACATACATATTAGGTTTAGTTTAGGTATTTAGTTGGTAAACCATTAGATTCAAAAACAGAAATACATCAGGGAAATTGCAGCTGTGAACATACTACGCTCAGATTTTTCAAAGACTGTAAAAATTAAACTGTATCCGGTATTTAGGGCTGTCGCTTGACCAGCATATGAAGTGGAAGGAACACACACGAAGTCTAGTAGCAAGCATTTGGAAAATATTCCACTTTTCGTCTTACTGAGAAGCTGGCTAAGCAGGAAAAATCTGCGTATGGTTTTCTAAGCTCATGATTATTTATTTATTTTTTTCAAGCGTTTATTTTTATATAACAACTAGTTACACAAATGTAGTTTTACAAGTAACTATCTAGTTATTTACTATGTTTACAGCATACTGATCTATGGTATACCCATTTGGGGAAGTGCTTATGCGAGTAGTTTGGGTACCGTAAATCTGGTTGTGAATGCAGTCTTACGTACAGCCACAAAATCACAAAGGCGCACCCGAATTGTAAAACTACGAGGATTTTGAAGTGCTTTCTCCAAGAATGACGTATGTTTACAGACTGGCTTTATATGTGCATAAATCCCACCGCTTGTTCAAGAAAATAAGTGACGTGAGACCTACCAGGTTGAACACATAATAAAGTATTATATTAATAGCACGCCCTCGGTTTTCGAAATCTACCATCGGCAATAATAAATTAAAACAACTAGTTCTGTAGCTGTATTTAAACAATTAACATTTCAACACTTGTTGAATCAAATAAACGCAAAATCCATCATCGTTAAATTCATATTTTGAATAACAGAAATTTACTTTCATAATGGCCCTCCAAAAAATCCATCATCCCTAGATTTAAATTCTGAATAACAGAAATGTACTTTCATAATAATGACCTTCATTAGATATTAAGTATAATAGATACGGGTGAAAATTAAGAGATTTAAGAAGTTTTTGTAATGTATAAGAATTTTAAACAATAAATGTGTTACCGAAAGAACGCATACACAAGCTGAGGTGGGAGAGAGATGAGCCTGGACAGGTCACTGACCTTAGGCTCAGGGAATAAACAGAGGAACATTGCATTCGTAATTTTACCTGTAAATCTATCTGTATTATGCAAAACGTGTAAATAAACTATTTATTATTAAGAAAGAGCAATTCTGTGTTGCTTTGGCTCGGTCAGGTTGAAATGAATAAGGATTTATTCCTTTGTTTCAATTGTGTATTTTATCATTATCTGCGGCAATCATAAGGGGACTCATGAGGGACTATAATAAGAGAATACTTGGAATGTAGTCATTTCGACGAACCTCCCTGTGGTTGATGTTCTTGAAAGGTTGAATTCGATTTGCAATTGTAGGGAGAGGTTCCAGGGTGTGGGTTTCCAGTGGGTCAGAACAATGTATTTTGCCATTTAAAACATTTCAGCAAACTTCTGACATTTTCAAAACTGGAAGAGAGTGACCAGGACGTTATACTGAATGGGTAAGACGTGATCGCAGGAATTATACCTGTTATCTGGCTGACCGACCCTTCTATAATGCAAGCTCTCTCCACATCGTTTCCTGTCATTATATCCTACCAATATCATATTCTACCATAGTAACATAGGTACATTCCTTGTATTGGAGCCCAAACGTGTTTTTTTTTTTCTTTCTTTTTTGGCATCAGCATAGAATTTTACAGCCAGCGAAAATAAAATAAACTTCTTAAATTAAATGATCAATAACTGTAAAAAACTTATAAATAATAGGATACACTTTTTCAATTTCTGTGCTTATTAAATAATACAAATTAAATGGACAGGCTTAAATGGTCTGCTTGCTGCATCAAGCAGACTATTTCTTTGGACTACCTATTTATACTAAATTGATCCGAGGCGAATGTTACTATGAGCACGAAAAATACTGGTATCCAATTTAGCGAAGGACTCGATCAGAAATCGCACCCTGTGCATACTTAGTTTAAAATCCCATTTCTCATTTGGACGGGACACCTTAAGAAACACAATTTTCAAGCCTGTCGGATGAATTAGAAGACGAATTGGAAATGAGCAATTTCGAAGCTACCGCGTTCTAACCAGTTCCCATAGCTCACGGCTACAAACGAGGTGGATGGTGATCCGCGACAAGAGATAAATATCTTGTAGCCGACGGCGGCAGGCGGGCGATTTGAAATATCCCTTCCATTTGCAAATGACGCGTTCCCGATGAAAGTTGAGAGAGAGGAACGAAAGGCATCTCGAACGGCGTTGTAGATCTTGCAATTACGGATCTTTACAGAATGAGGCAACAGCACAATTATATCGTAGAAAAGATGTGTTCTGTGGCTGCAGGACGAATTGTGGACTAATGAGCTGTGGTGAAGAGGTCCCTCTCCCTTGGAAGACATCAGTACCTACCAACCTTACCTACATAGAGCAGTTATGTACAATAACGTGTGTTCCATTAATAATTGGTATCCACTGGTATTCCACGGATTTTCTCAGGTGGCACGTAGAAGACATGAGTGGGGGATTTAAAATAAGTGCTTAAAAATCACATAACTAATTAGTTTGCAAGGATTTTCTCAGGAGTCACGTTGTACATAGAGCAGTTATGCACAAAAATGTGTGTTCCATTATTAACTGGTGTACACTGGTATTCCACGGATTTTCTCAGGTGGCACGTAGAAGTCGTGAGTGGGGGATTTAAAATAAGTGCTTAAAAATCACATACCTAATTAGTTTGCAAGGATTTTCTCGGGTGGCACGTTGTACATAGAGCAGTTATGAACGATAACGTGTGTTCCATTATTAATTGGTATCCACTGGTATTCCACGGATTTTCTCAGGTGGCACGTAGAAGTCGTGAGTGGGGGATTTAAAATAAGTGCTTAAAAATCACATACCTAATTAGTTTGCAAGGATTTTCTCAGGTGGCACGTTGTACATAGAGCAGTTATGAACGATAACGTGTGTTCTATTATTAATTGGTATCCACTGGTATTCCACGGATTTTCTCAGGTGGCACGTAGAAGTCGTGAGTGGGGGATTTAAAATAAGTGCTTAAAAATCACATACCTAATTAGTTTGCAAGGATTTTCTCGGGTGGCACGTTGTACATAGAGCAGTTATGAACGATAACGTGTGTTCCATTATTAATTGGTATCCACTGGTATTCCACGGATTTTCTCAGGTGGCACGTAGAAGTCGTGAGTGGGGGATTTTAAATTAGTGCTTAAAAATTATACAAGTACCTAATTAGTTTGCAAGGTACCTAGCTCGTTTTTCATGTCCCATTGTTCATATAAACAGCCTTAGGGATTTCAACCAGTCTTGCACAAGACCACAGGAAAACAAGAAGGTAAAGGAAACTCTGAATTACCTAACTAAATCTCTTCAACGTCAGCTACCTACACAGTGCATAATATTATCGAATGGACAACTGGATTAATTTTGAGGAATCTTTCAGAAAATAAAACCCCAACTGATGACTAAAAATGGCTGAATAATGAATGAAGTTATGACTGTGTGTCTTACATAATGACTGTTTGATAGTACCTATTAATTTAGGGCCTCTTATATTTGCGCAGGAATAATTATATAACACAAACTTATGAAAAATGCAATAGGTAATATACAAATTGCACTAATAGTGCAAACACTAATTGCAACTGTAATATGCAAAAAACTGTTCCGGAAGAAAAATTTCGAATTAATGTTCAGAATCATTTTTTGAAAACATTCAGCAAAATATGTCCAGAGAATCCTAACGAGAAAACAGGATGAATGAATGAAGAGCGCGTATCATCGAAAATCATAGAAAACTAGGTAGGTTAGGCCTACCGGCTTTATCTACCGACTCAATGGTGGGGGTGCCGTCCTCAAAATTAAATCTGAGTTCAGAAAACAGATTTCAGGAAGTTATTCATCTTTTAGGCTTTCATACAATATTATTGGTTGAAAAAACGCGTACCTTGTGACGGTGGCAGTTCTCGAGTCGTTTGTTGTTCCGGTGAAGATGGGGTCGTTTTGGTGGAAGCCTAATCGATATCCCTTCGTAACTGGTGTTAATCTCGCTGGTCTAGGAGGGGGACTCTCGAGGGTCCACTGTCACATGGTAGCACTTGGTAGTATGCGCTGACCCATACTCCATCCACTTTTTGAGGGCTTTCCGGAAGGATAAGTGTGGTGATCGGCTGCTCCCTAACACTATGTAAATAGCGTCGCTTGCATTATAAGCCGCGTCTAACGGCTTCCGAGAGCGGGGTTCCCCTACCCCTCTCTGGGGATGTATCAAGGGGTATAAAAGAAGCTGTGAACTGCCAATAAATTGTCATTTGACCACACAAACCGACTCAAGTAGTCTCGTGTATTTATTTCTACTTTTAGCTCCCGCTGGATCATCACAATAAGCCCAAAGGTTTCCAGAAGGATTACTTTACAAACATCCTGCCCCTTTTATAATACAATATTGGGCCGGTTTCACCAACGCAGCTTAAACCTGGTATCAATAAAAACTGGATTCAAATTTGATCTGTGGTTCAGAGCTTCGACAGTTTCACCAACGTTTTTGATCCGCGGTTTAGCCGAACTTGGGTTTAAGCCGAGATTGTTCAGTTTGCAACAGCATTGCTATCCCCAGAAACACAAATCCCGTATCACAGATGACATGGAGGAGAGATGCTCATCCATGAGTGGTGGATCTATGATATTTCTTCTATGGATACTTAAGTTTCGTCCGCCATCCACCGTTGTGGAGGCATTTAAACTGTATAATAGTAACCAGTGCGATAGTTTCGCGATTTTTTTCTCTCTTATGGCTCTGTCATTCTGAGAACTTCCACGTTCCACTCGAGAGAGCTCTTGTAATAAATTATAGATAGGCTCTTTTATCAAAGGTATCTACTTTTTTACAATAGTTCGCTGTATGCAGAAGCAGTTATACATGTACTTATTAGCGCAGTCTGCAAGTACTTACCACGTACTATGAAGGTTTGTTTACCTACTCGAAGAAATAAATAATGATGGGTCCGACGTTGTTGCCTACCTGGTTTGTTGTAAAATTATATTTATTACACATTTTTGGTTGGACTCACCATTCTGTTTCGAAAACTAGGACTTCTATTCCATCGAGCACGAAGCTCATCCCTTCCTTGGGAAGGCGGAACCTCGCGAAAAAATCGCCGTCATCCCACTTGTGGAAATGCTCGACCCTTTCGCTAATTATCGCCGTCTGCGCACGGCCACTTCCACAAGTTCATTGAAATATTCATACTAGGATGACTCTCACTTCAGTGAAACGATTCATCGGACTAAAATGTTGATGCAAGTTGATAAGTTGTATGAAAAACACTGATAAAATAGATTTCAAAATGGCGATGGCCTGGAGGAGAATCGGAGATCAACCGTAGATCAGAGGTTTAAACCACCTGAAACGAGGTATTAACTTAATGTGCCGTTGCCGCGACTTATTCCTAGATTAGGCGTTCGTGAAACTGTCTTTTCTCAGAATCGATGGCTTAAACCTCAGCCGAGATTGAACTCTGGATAATCCGCGTTGGTGAAACCGGCCCTATCTATTGGCTTCCCCACCCCCCGTTCAAACGTTGTTCCATCCTAACGATAGAGTTTGATCACCCAGAGGTTGCCCAGATGAGCACAATTCACTGGACAACAACCGCTGATATTTTTTCTCCGCCATCACTCGTACGTTGTATTTTCCCTCTCATACGTCTGCTAACCAGAAGTACGTAATGTGGGGAGGAGTGTGACGGTGGCAGTTCTCGAGTCGTTTGTTGTTCCGGTGAAGACGGGGTCGTTTGGGGAAGCCTACCGGCGATAATCTCGCTGGTCTAGGGAGACTCGCGAGGGTCCTCTGTCACAACCTAGCTACTAACAAAATATTACGCCTGGCCTATAATGAACTACTACTACTACTACTACTATGGCTACTTCTAAAAATTTCAGGCAACTATTGAGATTTTTCACCGTTCGGACAGCAGAACAATGTTGTCTGAGAGAATCGAACATAATATGTAATTACATGAACTTTGCATTTTCAGGCCTCAACTCCAACACCTAACGATCTTATTAACGTTGACGCAAATTGCAACGAACGCGCCGGTCGAAGTGATGAAACGAGCGGTGGTAGGAGCGTCTGGAATCCACGACGAGTAATCCGTCGGACTTTACGACCAGTCAACGAACTGTGTAAAAGTAAATATTGTAGCACATCCCATGCGAGACCACCGCTGGAGACTGCGTCAGGAATGTTTAAACAACCGACGAGTTCACGTGCGGTAGAAAAGGCTCTTGCAGCTCGAAAAATGATTTCTTCTTGAAACTAATTTTCCTTTCCGCCTGACAAAAAACACCCCCTCAAACTATTATCTCCGGTAACAATGGGCCCGGATGCCCCACGCCGGCCTTGGAGCGCCAAGTCCTTTGAACTGCAAATACACCAACTCACCAGAAGACCGTCATCAACTCGCGTAGTACCGACACAAGGAACGTGTGCTGGTATTAACGACTCCCATACGGTAGAACTGCTAGCAATATCTCGTGGTGCTTAATGGAGCAAGGATATAATCATTTTTCTGTTACAGGGACAGATCTTGGGGCAAATCTCGCGCTGAATCTGAGAACTGCTAGACCACACAGGTTGGAGAGGCACTGCCGGTAGTTTTAGAGGTCGAACAGAATTGTTTAGAGCAAATCTGCTAGAATTGGGCTTTTGCGGTGATTTCAAAAAGCCGCTTGAATTAGGTACCGAAATTGGTGGAGAGAGCGAAGTCTAAATATACCCGGTTTAGTTCCAAAAGCTGCCGCCACATTGCGCTTCAAAATGAGCTAAAACTATTATGAAAACTCTGACTAAGTAAATCGCACGTCCAATTTTCGTTCTGAAAATTTCGTTGTAAACCATGAGTGCATAGAACTGATACGACACTCTTTATTTTCATTTCAAAATTTTCCGTAATGTAAAAACCGAGAAACTCTAATAAAAACGTCTGCCAATTCGAGTAGGCGGTACAGCTTCCTCACTTGTATCACATGAACGTATAAAATAGTTGGGTAGGTTCATTCAGTGGACAGTTGGAGTATCCATGCATGGGTTAATGACAAAACGACTCAGGTCACATGGACTAACAGAATTTTTGGTAGGTTCAGCTCTCTACAACTATTTTTCGTGTAGTTAGAAGCGTTACAGAGGAAAGTTACTGTACGATTCCAATGATACCCATATGGAACTATCAAATTGCTATTCCTGATCGACCTTCCAAGTTTGAACTCATTTCAACAATATTTAAGGTAGTTATGGGCGTTTCAAGTATTTCACGTTTGTGCATGCGTAGATGAAAGTTACAAGAGGATTTCAGTTATTTTGATAAGGGAACATCTCCCATCCAACCCACGTATATCTTCCGAATTTCAGCTCTCTGCGACTATTTTTCACGTAGAAGCGTTACAAGAAAATGGTCAACATTTCATGTTCGCGCATGCGCAGATGAAAGTTACAGTATGATTCCAATGAAATTTATGTCTAATTATCAAAGTATTATTTCTGACCGAACCTCCGAGTTTGAACTCATTTCAACGACATTCAAGGTAGTTATGGGCGTTTCAAGTATTTCACTTTTGCGCATGCGCAGATGAAATATACTGTACGATTTCAATGATTTTGGGATTGGACCATATATGACCCAACGCGCATCCACCTTCCAAATTCCAGCCCATTTCTACCATTATTTCAGACCATTAGTTATTAGCTAGACCATTATTTCAGCCTCCAAATTTCAGTCCATTTCGACAATTATTTCATGAAATGTCGACCATTATTTCAGGCCACGTCGACCACTATTTCAGCCCATTTCGACAATCATTATTTCATACAGAACATTATTATTTCAGCGAACACTATCCATATTATCGACCATATATAAACTATTATTATTTCAGCCCATTTCGACCATTACAGGCCAAATTTCAGCGCACCTACCCTCCAAATTTCAGCCCATTTCGACCATTATTTCAGACCACTCGTTATGGCATTAGGAAATTTTAGGGTGAGAATTCTGTGTGGCCCTTCGAAGATTCGCTCGTCAGGTCAGGGCGCACAACTTTAATCTGAAGAAGTTTTCCCATAAATTAAAGCTTAGACTCATCAATCGTTATGACTTATGGTTACTGCCTGATTGTGGGATAGTAATGATACAACTACGTCAGCAAGTATGACGGACCAAATATACTAGGAGGCTATTCAGACGAAAACAGTGTTCGGCAACGCCAATATATCATTTCGGAATTGTAGAGTGTTAAGACCGAATTATTGTAAGTGTAATGTGGTTAGAATTCCCTTCAAATAAGATGAACGACGCAGGTGGTATTTTTTTTTCCACAGTAGGGGCCTGGACCTGAAACTGTAATCCTTGGAAATGATGGGCGGAACCGGTGATAATCACGGATTGAGCTCTTAGGATAGATGAATTCCCTCCGTGCAAGATTTTAATGGTTCGAGACTCTCACCAGGGCCCCTCACCCTGCAAGGTTTCCGAGGGTTCAAAAGATGGTGGAGTGGGTTTTTTTTCTAGGGCGCAACCTCTCGTTGACCATATGCTCCGGTAAGGGGAGACGATTGAGTTGAGACCGATCTTGGGTGGTGAGTGCTCATCAGCGGAGCCCGAGAGCCCTCAGAGATCACTTGAGAATCACAAGAGGTCAAGATCGCCCCAATACAATCTCAACAGCTTCTACATCGACGCTGACGTGTGAAACCATCGATACTGCCACAACATTCCAATTTTTACCCGATTAAAGCCGCAGCCCGAAGGATGGTTACGAGTTTACCCTCTCAGTGATTAATTGTCCTGATTTTAAAATAATTACGAAACAGATTGTCGTGAATGGGCACCCAAATTCAATGAAAAACGTCTGCCAATTCGAGTAGGCGGTACAGCTTCCTCACTTGAATCACATGAACGTATAGGATAGTTGGGTAGGTTCGTTATGATACGGGACCATCTGCGATCCAACCCGCGTGTACCCTCAAAATTTCAGCTGTCTACGACTAATTTTCGCGCAGTTAGAAGCGTTACAAGGAAACGGTCAACATTTCATGTTCGCACATGCGCAGACAAAAGTTACAGTACGATTCCAATGATATGGAACTATCAAAGTATTATTCCTGATCGACCCTCCAAATCTGAACTCATTTCAACGATATATAAGGTAGTTATGGGCGTTTCAAGTATTTCACGTTTGCGCATGCGCAGACGATTTTGAAAAGGGACCATCTGCCATCCAATCCGCTCACACCCTCAACAGTTCAGCTGTCTACGACTATTTTTCCGCAGTTAGAAGCGTTACAAGGAAACGGTCAACATTTCAGGTTCGCACATGCGCAGACAAAAGTTACAGTACGATTCCAATGATATGGAAATATCAAAGTATTATTCCTGATCGACCCTCCAAATCTGAACTCATTTCAACGATATATAAGGTAGTTATGGGCGTTTCAATTATTTCACGTTTGCGCATGCGCAGACGATTTCCATGATTTTTGAAAAGGGACCATCTGCGATCCAATCCGCGTGCACCCTCAACATTTCAGCTCTATATGACTATTTTTCGCGTAGTTAGAAGCGTTACAAGAATATGGTCAACAAAAAACTACAGGATAAAAAAAAAACCAGTCATGCAGCATGACTTAATGAGCGAATTTTCAAAGAAATATTCGAATTAATGGCTATGGTTTTGAATAAAGGAAAACTTCTTCCTCCTACTGTTAGTACCTAAATTGAATAATTTGAAATAGATTTTTTCTTTCGTCTTCCTTCTAGTAATACGTGGGCCGGTACTTGTCTATCTATGAAGGTATCATAACAATTATATGTCAAATGGGAAATTCAAGGAGTTGTACTAATCGTTTGCCTCCCCCTTTTTTGCTTCGAACTCTCGTCTTCAATTAATACTTCTCACATTTTTCAATCTGACCACTCTAAGGGGGTGGGGGGGGGGGGGGGGGGGGGTAAGAGTTTAAAGATTATCCTAGTTTTGGGTAATTTTTGCGCACTTTAAATGCTCTAATTTAAGAACGGATTTAGATATCTAAATTCCGATTTCACCATCGTGTTCAGCGTGCAAAAACCTTTAAAATGAGGGGTCACTTGTTAGAAAATAACATTTTGGGGATTTTTGGGTAATTTTTGCGCACTTTAAATGCTCTAATTTGAGAACGGATCAAGATATCTAAAATCCGATTCCACCATCGTGTTCAGCGTGCAAAAACCTTTAAAATGAGGGGTCACTTGTTGGAAAATAACATTTTGGGGATTTTTGGGTAATTTTTGCGCACTTTAAATGCGCCAAAACCCTCCTTAGAGTAGGCCAATTTCGCCCATCTTCGAACTTAGCCTTTCGATTGCCAAGATAGATTTTTTGTGCAAATTTGAGCTGTTTATCTCAATTCTATCGAGAGTTATCGTCTGGAGTGACACATATATATATATATACATATAAAAAAGTGTTAAATTTCAGGAATCGTTTTAGAATGGTCTGAAACGGATTTCTATGAAGAAAATTTCCAAAAATTTATATTATTTAAATTTCGAAGCCATTGCAATAGCTTCATTTTCTTTGAAAATTCGCTAACAGATAGTCTATTTTCACGTAAACTAACAAACTGTAGGCACGTTTCGGTTGTTAAACCATCATCAGTGCACAATAGAATGAAACTACTGGAACTTCAGCTACTATTTATACAACTCGAGTGAATGGTAGCGCAATCTCATTGGCTGTTGAGGCCAAGGAAGTGAAAGGGAGGTGGAGCCTGATTGGCTGGAATACAACACAAGTGAAGTATGGTACATTCTGATTGAAAAGGAAACAAACGCCATGAGGTGATACTAACCAAGCTTACAAAAATAAATCGATTAAAGGTGAATGATTTTGGAAATTTATTTCATTTACAGAAGAGCCTAATTTATGAATTTCCAGCATTTCCGATTGTTACAATGCATCCAGTTTCGAACCTTTATTACAAAGATGAACTATCTCAACTGATGAATTGTTCCTATCAATACTGAAGTTAAATCCATGACCCTCCTCCCTTAAATGATTAACAAAAGCCGAATTACCAGAACCATCCCTAAAACATCGTTCGTGTTCCCTTAATCTTTCCCTGAATTTACGTCCCTTTCACTTCCTTGACCTCAACAGCCAATGAGCTTGCACTACCATTCACTCGAGTTGTATAAATAGGAGCTCAAGTTCCAGTAGTTTCATTCTATCGTGTACTGATGATGGTTTAACAACCGAAACCGGTCTACAGATTGTTAGTTTACGTGGAAATAGACTATTATCTTTTTATCCTGTAGTTTTTTGCTGTGGATTTCCACTACTCCGCTGCAAGTGATTTAAGTTATAATGGTCAACATTGCATGTTCGCGCATGCGCAGACGAAAGTTACGGAACGATTCCAATGAAATTCATACGAAACTATCAGTGTTATTCCTGATCGACCATCGAAGTCTGAACACGTTTCAACGATATTTAAGGTGGTTATGAGCGTTTCAAGTATTTCACGTTTGCGCATGCGCAGACGAAAGTTACGGAACGATTCCAATGAAATTCATACGAAACTATCAGTGTTATTCCTGATCGACCATCGAAGTCTGAACACGTTTCAACGATATTTAAGGTGGTTATGAGCGTTTCAAGTATTTCACGTTTGCGCATGCGCAGACGAAAGTTACAGTACGTTTTCAATTATTTTCATATGGGACCATCTGTGGCGCAACCCACACCTACTCTCGAAATTTCAGACGATTTCGACCATTATTTCGGGTAGTTATGGGCGTTACAAGGAATTACCACAGACAGACACGGACCCAAAAATGTTCCTTGATGTCTGAAACGGAAAATGATAGAACTCTAAATTTTGGAGGACATAATTTTTTTTACTCAACGAATCCAAGGCTTCTACCTTCGTTAGTGAGGAAGCAAAAGGATTGAGATCTTCCTAAAATGCAAAGAATAATACTGAAATGGATCACTGAAAGAACATTACTGATTAGTGATTAGTGATAATATTGAAATAGATTACTGATTAGAATTTACTGACGGTAAGGGCTTGAGACGCTCAGTAGTTCATGTCAGCCTTCAATTTCAAAGAAAACCTGCTTCTCCATAAATTGTCCATGTAACAACTTATTGTACCGCAGCATGGAGGAATAGAAGCAACCACCCACTGCTATTATTTTTAACACAAAACCTCGAGCACAGCGGTAAATGGTCTACCAGTGGAAATTACTGTGAATTGTTCACTTTCCATTATTTTGTTTTTACAACACAATACACTTTATAGGTAATTGGTTTTGTTTCCTTTTAATCAGAAGTAGGATACGCAGTTCGCAAGAAAAACTGGTCAGATGAGGCCATCTCAATTTTTACCAGTGCATTTATATTATCCAGTTCAGGCTACTATTTCATTAGTTTAGGAAATGCGAGCACAAAAAAGCGCGAGAATCGACTTGTGTTGAATCAAGGAGGCACTGAATACTAACACATCCATGGATAGTATAGCGTGACATTTCAGAATCTCCAGCGCTTTCCCGAAGAAAATGACTAAGCCAACATCCATTATTTTCCCACATTTTGTGTGGTTCTGTACCCAAACAAGTACCACGTAGGTACTAGTAAGTTGACGGTATAGTTGTACCGTTCTTTCATATGTAAATTTTGATAATACAGACAAACATAACCCTGTAGAACGGACGTAAAATAAATTCACTGAAAGAACTCACTTTTTATCACTGTCGAGAAAAGCGTCGAGCTCTACCGACATTTTGCAGCACAAAGCCTTCCTGTTGTGGGTTGATGAGCAGTTTGTGTTGATCATGTGACCATCTGAAAAGGAATCGAATGACACTGTCAGTTTTATGACATTTAGTAGGTGTGAAATTAGTAAAGTACACAGAGGGTGCTGTATAAAGACAAATCTTCCAGGTCAAGTCTAATTCTTGAAGTACCTACATACATCCACGGGTTGACCGGCCCGCAATTCAGTTAAACTACTTATAACTAGGGGACTGGAATTTTCATATTTTGCATATATGTGTGTTTGTATCGTGTATATCGTTCTACTTTTCCGTTTTGAGGATATCTGAAGCGTTTAGCGTGTGTTAAATTTAAATAGCATATTTTGTTCAATTTCGGAGATTTTTGCATATTTTGGCCGTTTTGTGCATATTTCTGAATTTTTAATCGAAATTGGGGAATTATGAGAGGGGTGCACTCTGACCTCTCATCTGGCCTTACCCCAGGTGAACTCTCAGCACCGAAATTTTTCACCCATCGTGTCCTGTGATGTTGAGAGGTCGTTTTCTGCCTTAAAGTTGCTCCTCATCGACAACCGTAGGAGATTTACGGTTGACAATTTGGAAAAATCAATTGTGATCCAGTGCTATAATTGTGATAGCGAGTGACTTTTTTTGTACATGTAAATACAGTATAGTTGAGAAAAAAAAAGGTAAACATTTTCATTCCATTTTCTTCCTTGATCCTTTTCTATAATTTTTCAAGGACGCGATAATAACTGGAACATAATGTATAGACAACCTGTACGTCTCCCAGCTAAATTTACTTCATTTTAGAAATATTTTAAATTTTTTTAAACGTAATTTTGCTTGGGGTGCATATTTTGTATATTTCGCCCATTTCGAGTGCACATTTTGGCCAAATTTTGTGCATATAATTCCAGTCCCTACTCATAATCCATTAGTGAGCCAATTCCATCCACACACACACCCAGCCACATTATTAAGTGATGTGTGGGGTTTTGATGGAACTGGCTCAAATTTTGAGCAATAGACAGTTGTTTCGTGCGGTTTAGGGTAGTTCAACGGTACTGCTTAGATAAAGATAAGTGGTCAACACAAAAGCGTACGATACAGAATTTTGCAGCGGTTTTGGTTTATTATTCTGTGAAAATACACCTATGTAATCGCTCAGAAAAAAATTTGTATAGGTAACACCCCCCAAATTTTTTCTTTTACGTTTCAAGGTGCGTAGATTCAGAAAATGCAATGTCCGTCCGCCGTCCACCGTCCGCCGTATCATGCATGACGGCTTCATTTTCGGTCTAAAAAATTCGTTCTTTCGCACACGTGTTCCATTTGGGCCCTAGTTGTGTCCCGAAACTTTGCAGCCAGATCGGAATATACCCAGGGGTGTTATGAGCGAAAAATGGTTGTATAAGTAGGTATTTTTTGTGATATTTGTATTTTAGTAAGATGAGCTTTTGAGGTATCGTTTTCTATATTTTTTAGGACGAGGAGACCGAATATGAAGTCGATTTTTACCTAAGAGTTGAAAATTGAGGTTCTAACGGAGTTTCAGCCTTAAAGTTACGTTAAATTTTGGTCTAAAATCGTCGTTCTTCCGCACACAGTGTGGATCCTCATTTGCCAACATATTTGGGTCCTAGTTGTGCTCCAAAGCTCGGCAGCCCGATCGGAATACACACAGGGGCGTTATGGGAGAAAAACTGGTGTAAAAATAGGGGTTTTCGAGGTTTTTTTGAGGATTTAGTGAACATGAGCTTGCGAGGTATCGTTTCCCATGTTTTTTTTAGGGCGAGAAGACTGAATATGAAGTTGATTTTGACCAAAGAGTGAAGAATTGAGGTTGTAACAACGGTTAGGCTCCCGAAATTCATTTTTTATGAGTCAAAAACCTGGTAAATCGTCTGAAATCACCATAAATTTGTATAATAACACTAGAAATAGTATCAAAAGGTGAATCAAGACAATTAAATGGCACTATAAATTTTCAAAAATAATAAGATCTATAAAAAAAAGCCGAAGTAGTTTTTGGTGGCCAAAATTGGTGGAAACCAACAGAAATAGCTATTTCAATTATTTCACATGAAATAAACAATAAATGAACAGCCAACATTTCTGTACGTAAGTCCGGTAGAATAATAAACCCATGTGACAAGGTCTTTGCAGCGTTTCATTCTACAGCCGTGCACTGGGTCTAACATTTACCGTTCTCATCTTAGCTCTCTCTCATTTTGCGAAATGGCTGCCCAGGTGATTTCACCAACCATGCACTGGTGATTTCCAAGCATGCACTGTCGACCAGCTCCAGTTAAATTGAAAAAGAAAAGCAAGGGCTTCTCCTCAACCCGTTCGGTTCAACGGGCGAAATGAGCCGCAGGTCAACAAGCCGACGTTGATTAATTGGGCACAATTAGTCAGGCCCCAGTTCCAACCAATTACATCAATCAGCCGCAACAAATCCCGGACGCTGAAAGTGATTCGGAAAAATGATGGACGAGGGCGGCATGTCACGCGACTCCCGACCTCGTAGATCTTGAGCCTATTGAGATATTGAGAACATTTTTCTCAAGTAGTCTGAACTGCATAACAACGAACCTGATCAGACGGCGCCGAAGGAACTACAGATAAGACTATGAATGAAGAAGAAATACGTGTAAATAACCTGCTCTTTTCCTCCCTGAAGATCAACCAATAATTAAAATCCTACCGAACCAAGTCATACAATAACTCTAACAAAAAGAATGTCTAGGTTTGAGGTAGAAAGAACGGTCGTAATTGATATTACCGTACCTTCCGGAGAATACCGTCGTCACTAGCTGATTGAGTACTGGACACCATCATCAGGACGTCGAGAGAGTACTGTCGAGTATTCTCACGACGGCCTGATGATGGTGTCCTTGCATCGAAACCGCTCGCCTCCAGTACTCAACCAGCTAGTGACGACGGACTCCTCCGGAAGGTATGGTAATATTACTAAGAGTACTTACACTAGCGGAAATAACCCTTTAGGTCGTCATTTTGGTCTAAAATCGTCGTTCATCCGCACACAGTTTGGGTCCCCATTTGGGTCCTAGTTGTGCTCCGAAACACGGCAGCCCGATCGGAATACACACAGGGGCGTTATGGGAGAAAAACTGGTGTAAAAATAGGGGTTTTCGAGGGATTTTTGAGGTTTTAGTAACATGAGCTTGTGACGTATTTCCGTTTTCTAGGGCGGGAAGACCGCATATTAGGTTGATTTTGATCGAAGAGTGAAGAACTGAGGTTGCGACGAAGGTTAAGCTCTCGAAATTCATTTTTGATTTGTCAAAAACATGGGAAATTGTCTGAAATCACCAGACATTTGTATAATAACACTAGAAGTAGTATCAACAGGTGAATCAAGACAATTAAATGGACTATCAGTGATCAAAAACAATCCAAGAGTGTTTTTGGGGGCCAAAATTATTGGAAACCATCAAAAATAGCCATTTCAATAACTGCACATGAAAGAAACAATAAATGAACAGCCAACATTTCTGTAGGTAAGTCCAGTAGAATAATAAACCCATGTGACGAGGACTTTGCAGCGTTTTGTGTTTTAGTAACATGAGCGTTTGAGGTATCGTTTTCCATGTTTTTTGGGACAAGAAGACCAAATATGAAGTCAATTTTGACCAAAGAGTGGAAAATTGAGGTTCTACCAATGGTTCTGCTCTCAAAACCGATTTTTCATGAGTCAAAAACCTGGGAAATTGTCTGAAATCACCATCAATTTGTATAATAACACTAGAAAAAGTGTCAACAGGTGAAACAAGACAATAATGAAATGGCACTACCAGTGATCAAAGATAATTTGAGGGAAAAAAAGCAAAAAAAGTGTAACCAATTCGTGTTTTGGGTCCAAAATTGGTGGAAACAATCAGAAATATATCTATTTAAATTATTTCACATGAAAGAAACAATAAATGAACAGTCAACATTCCTGTAGGTTTGTCCATTAGAATAATAAACCCATGCGACAAGGACTTGGCAGTGTTTTCCATGTTTTTTAGGTCGAGAAGACCGAATATTTGGTTGATTTTGACCAAAGAGTGAAGAATTGTAACGAAAGTTAAGCTCCCGGAATTCATTTTTGATTTCTCAAAAACATGGGAAATTGTCAGAAATTACCATACATTTGTATAATAACACTAGAAGTAGAATTAACAGGTGAACCAAGACAATTAAATGGTACTATCGATGATAAAAAATAATCTATTTTAAAAAAAAACGAGCCTAATTCGTGTTTTGGGGGCCAAAATTATTGGAAACCATCAAAAATGCTATTTCAATCATTGAACATGAAAGAAACAATAAGCGAACAGCCAACATTTCTGTAGGTAAGTCCAGTAGAATAATAAACCCATGTGACGAGGACTTTGCAGCGTTTTCTCGATGTTCTTCTCTTCCAAAGCCCCTAACTTAATTACTCGCGTACGTACATTTAAAACCTCGTGGGAAAGCTTCATTTAAAAGGAAGAGCGAGAGGAAGAAGTAAATTTCACGGTCCGCGGCCATCATCCACCTGAGGATGCAAATCGTCTGTGGAGGAAGTCATCAGCGACGTGGAACAATCGCTTCCCACGGGCGTCCACTTATCAGGAACATGACGTCACCCCGGGTGCACCTGTCGCTCGCGCTGGGCCTTCAGCTCCGGCCACGCTTTGCTTCTTAGTCGTTTCCAAACCATTGTCCTGACGGCTGAGGTCTTCCCTGATGATGTGAGGGGGCTCCCGCTGGACGGGTCGAATCTGCTTTTACCTGGATCCTTTCAGACTCTGCCGGCACCTGCGTCTCCATCTCCACATGGTCGTGCGCTGAGCGGTCCATCTGTCCGTCACTGCCATCGTCCCAACCGGGACCTACGAGACGAAGGCCGGACACCGAGGGAGGATCGAGGCTGGTGATTCGTGCTAGAGGACTTTTTTTCACAAACATCAGCAATTTTTTAACTTTTCTAAAAACACTCCATACGCCTTCCGACTCACTTCACAAGCTGTGGTACATACCTGCACCAAAAACACGACTATGGAGTACTTCTAAACACATTTACTGTAGTATGCCATTCTTGATTCGCTCCTTGCCTGACAAATTAAGATCACCCTCAAATTTTACTCGATCTGAAAGAGAAAATTTTCTCATGGCTAATCTCAAATGGGATGGAAAACTGCCGAGCTCTACTTAGGGCCGGTTTCACCAACGCAGCTTAAACCTGGTATCAATAAATCCTGGATTCAAATTTGATCTGTGGTTCAGAGCTTCGACAGTTTCACCAACGTTTTTGATCCGCGGTTTAGCCGAACTTGGGTTTAAGCCGAGATTGTTCAGTTTGCATCAGCATTGCTATCCCCAGAAACACAAATCCCGTATTACAGATGACATGGAGGAGAGATGCTCATCCATGAGTTGTGGATCTGTGATATTTCTTCTATGGATACTTGAATTTTGTCCGCCATCCTCTGTTGTGGAGGCATTAAACTGCATAATAGTAGCCAGTTGCGGAAGTTTCGCGATTTTTTCTTATGCCTCTAGCCTCTGTCATTCTCATTCTGAGAACTTCTGCTCGACTCCACTCTGTCATTACTACAAAAGACCATCTTACATCTTTCGAGACAGCTCTTGTAATAAATTATAGATAGCCTACCTAGGCTCTTCTATAAAAGGTATCTACTTTTTTACAATAATTCGCTGTATGCAGAAGAAGTTATACATGTACTTATTAGCGCAGTCTGCAAGTACTTACCACGTACTATGAAGGTTTGGTTACCTACTCGAAGAAATAAATAATGATGGGTCCGACGTTGTTGCCTACCTGGTTTGGTGTAAAATTATGTTTATTACACATTTTTGGTTGCACTCAAATTTCTGTTTCGAGAACTAGAAGGCTTTCTCTTGCATCGAGCACTAAGCTCATCCCTTCCGTCGGAAGGCGGAAACTCGCGAAAAAATCGCCGTCATCCCACTTGTGGAAATGCTCGACCCTTTCGCGTATTATCGCCGTCTGGGCGCGGCCACTTCCAGAAGTTCATTGAAATATTCATCCAAGGATGACTCAAACACTTCAATGTAACGATTCATCGCACTAAATGTTGATGCAAGATTGCAAGTTGAGAAGTAGGTACATATATGAAAAACACTGATAAAATAGATTTCAAAATGGCGATGGCCTGGAGGAGAATCGGAGATCAACCGTAGATCAGAGGTTTAAACCACCTGAAACGAGGTATTAACTTAATACGCCGTTGCCGCGACTTATTCCTAGATTAGGCGTTCGTGAAACTGTCTTTTCTCAGAATCGATGGCTTAAACCTCAGCTGGGATTGAACTCTCGATAATCCGCGTTGGTGAAACCGGCCCTTAGAAGCATATATGTGGTCTGAAATGAAATTGTTTTTATGTTTCTTTCTTTTCTCTTTTTTTTTTCTTGTTTTAATAATGTATTTCTCCTTTCTTCCTCTATAAGAGTAACCAATAACTGGGGTTATTTTCCTTTTAAATGATGTAAACAATAGTGTTTTCTAAATGTATGTAACTATTGTTTCTAAATGTGTTTTTTGTATTTACCGAAAACTTTTTTAGCCTCTCGATGTGCTAAGATGCTTACTTATTAGTTATATTTAGCTCAGTCATCTCCCCTTATCCGCACAGGGCTTGCCCTACGGTTCCATTCCATTTTTTAATAACATAGGTATTGAAGCGCATTGCTGTATGTTTTTTCGGAATAAAATCTCTTTCATTCATTCTTTCCATTCATTCAGGACCCAGCAGAAGCCCACTCTCCATAAGAAATACGGGTTTCGCTCGTTAATTATCAATTCCCTAAAGACCTGTTGAAGATACTACTTTGCAAATCTTACTGTGATGTTATTATAGGTCACTGTTTGTGGCTATGGCAAAAAAAATAATTCTTTTTAGGTCCAAGAGTTGGAAAATACGAAAAAAGACCTTAGCGTTATTAGCATGAATATAAGGAATAGGCGTTTTCTTCCCCTAATGCTCAACCAAATAGAGATTACTGAGGTCGGCGATGAGCTTGATGACAATAGTCTGAATAACGCGTTGGTGGACCGCTATCTCCCCTCTTTTTATATCGACATCGAGGTTAATAAGACTGATATTGATGCATTGGATACTTACGTTCTCGTACTCACATATATTGGAGGGTATTGTGCGCGTTCATTACTGAAACGATTAAATCAACGTACGGATTGCCGCAATCGTTTTACTACAGGGGATGTTGTTCATGAGCCACTGAACTCAAAAAACTTGCTAATAAATTCTCTCTCGCGAGGTGGTTTGATATTCCCTCCTGAAAATGTGGTAGAAGCGGTTGCATATACCTAAACTACTGTCATGAATAAAATTGTAAGCAATGTTTCGTTTGAGGAGGAATTCTTAAGTATGGTAGAAAAACAAAAACTGACCCTCACAGAAATTGCAATGAACTGCCTCAGCTTTGACGAACTCGTCGACCAAGATCAATGCGAGCCAAAAAACATTATAGTCTCAGTAACTGCCAACATATTATTAAATAATTATTCTAAAAATAAAAATGATGTGCTGCCACGAAAGACATCAAATTCAAGAAAATTCGACAACCTTACTGCTTAGGTCCCCCCATTTGCACCCTCCATTAATCGAATATTCGATTCATTGAATATATTGTAATTAGTTAGTATTAGTAAGTATTAATATTATTCTTGTAAATAAGTTTCTTCCTGTAAATAATCGTGTAAACAGTCTTAGTATTTTAAAAGTTTCTTCTACTGAATTAAAAAGTTTTTAGAATCGCAACTATTGTTGAATGCATTCACCTTGTAGGTAGGTACCCCACGCAGTGTTTTTTTTTTAACTTTCTGAAACCTTTTTTTTTTAATTTTAATAGGTTGGGAGACAGAAAATATATCCCAGATTCAGATACTGAAGGTCCGATTGAGGAAAGATTATTAGGAAGCTCATAATTAGCTATTTATTCGGCAAGGAGCCCACCTCTCAGTGCATTTTCAATGGGAAAGGGGCTGGGAGCTCGGTCCTGGTCCGGCCTTGGTCTCGTAGGACCCGTCCCAACTCTGGGTCGTCTGCCGCTCCAGTAGCCCGACCCTGTTCCTACTTATTGTTCCTTCCTTCTCACAGACAGGCAAGCAGCGATACGCCGATCATCCCCGGCTAAATAGCTCATTCGACCTAATTATAGTCACTATATTATAGTCACAGATAAAACTTGGGAGCTTGTGAATAGGAAAGCCGTCCTGCCTTACGAGAACGGTATCTTGTCTGAGTTCTATGGGAATGACGGTAAACTGTACAAAAACTAATTTTTAAGGTTTTGCTTTTAGGGAAAATGACATCCCCGAATATGGAGAGCATATGTCACCATATTATGTGAAATTGGGGTGGCTGAAAGTTAAGGAGAGGAGGGAATTAGCTGCCATGGCTACCAGTACTAAAAACGAAGAAGCCTGAATACTTGCTGCAAACGTTCCAGAAGTTGACGGGGGAGCACGCGGCCACGAGATAAGGATGTTATTATGCTAATTCCGAAACATGGTACTGAAACTTATGCAAAGTCGTTTGCAGTTTGGGATCAAAACTCCACAGTGCCAATTTGGCCTTGTTTCAAGAGGCTGGCTCACTGAAAATTTTTAGGCAGAAATTTATGGAAGCACTGATGAGCAAGTAGAATAAACAGTTGAGTAGATATACTAAAAGAATAAAACAGGGAGAAATTAGGAAGGGAAACAAAAAATAAGATACCAGTTAATAAGGGAGAAATTGGGAGAAAAATTATGCATAATACTAGACTAAACTAGACTAACATAAAGAAATTACAACGATTTATTTTGAATAACTAACCTACTGTCGACAATAAAGGAAAGCTTGTATAGATTGTTCATTTTTACTTTTATTTTTTCTTATTTTTTATTTTTTTAATATCACATTAGTTTTAAGGATTAATTACAACTTCGGAAACTGACGATTGTATAACTTATGTTCAAGTTAATTTCTGTATAAATAGGAAGAGTGGGCCGCGGGGCCTAATATTTGTACAGATTTATAAATGAAAGTTCGTCAATCAATCAATCAATCCCCAGCATCAGAAACATAAATGTCATAGCGAGAAGTGTGCTTAGCTTGACTGCGCTTGTCCTGAAATAAGGCAACTTGCGAGCGCACGTTACCTGGGGGTGAAACTCGACCAGTGCACGAGGTGGAACAGGCACATCAGTTCGTTGGTAGCAACACTACGCAAGCTAATTTTCATTTGCCGTGAGGTGAGAAACTTTATCTCTCAGGATGCCATCCGACTGTACGTACTACGCCCCAGTACAGCCGATTATGAAGTATGGAATCTATGGATGGGGTGGATGAGGTGCGGGTCTCCTTGATTCTGTTTTTGTAGCTCAAAAATTGCTAATTAAAGTTTTACTTGAAAAAAACTCTCAGATACTCCACTGTTGAGCTGTTTAGACGGATCCAAGTTCTTCCGTTCCCGGCCCTCATTAATAAAATAACTGTAACTAGGATCCATAAGTCACTGCATATGACAAAAGAGTTACACATACAATTTCTGGAGAAGGGCGTCACCAGGGCTCGGAACCAAAATCTTGTTAGGTTACCTTTTTGAAAAACGGTTCGTGGCCAGATGGCTCATGACTTTAGGAATTGCTACATTATAAGCAGCAATATCTGATCCCTCAGAATAAATGTTTAAGTTTTTTAATGTAGTAATTATTTATTTATTATAAATATATTTTTTCCAATGTAAGTTTTAGGTGTTAGACAAGTTAGTTTGTAAGGCAACTCCTCCCCACAGCACAAGTCCTGGACTTAAAGTGGTGAGTAGCATTATTAAGATGTACATTATATGAATAAATGCAATTTAAAAAAAAATTACTGTATCTGAACCAAATCAAATCAATGGGCAATTTCCGTCGGTCAGAAATTATCCTTTTTTTGGCAAAATTCTGTTCGATAACGCAAATTACCGCCGACTGACCACATAATGAGGTGTTTCCATCGGAAAGCCCAAGCAGAAAAAGAGTGTGAAATTTGATTTTCCGAGTTCCCGCTAGAAAGTTCATGTAAATCGCCGAGTAGTTCGCATCAACTCAAATCCCGCTTAGAGCGCTAGTGCACCACTTTATGCGATGTATAGAACCACAAATTTATACATAAATTGAAAAAACTCTGCAAAGTCCTTGTCACATGGGTTTCTAATTCTACTGGACATACCTACAGAAATGTTCGCTGTTCATTTATTGTTTCTTTCATGTGAAATACTTGAAACAGAATAGTTTCCACCAATTTTGGCCCCCAAAAAACGAATCAGGTACAATCCTGATTATTCGTAGTGCCATTTAATCGTCTTGATTCACGTGTTGACACTTTTTCTAGCGTTATTATGCAAATTGATGGTGATTTCAGACGATCACCCAGGTTTTTGACTATTAAAAAATCAATTTTGGGAGTTGAACCTTTGGTAGAACCTCTGTTTTCCACTCTTTGGTCAAAATCGACTTCATATTCGGTCTTCTCGTCCCAAAAAACTTAGAAAACGATACCTCTAAAGCTCATGTTACTAGAACACAAAAAATGCCTATTTTTATATCCATTTTGTATATTCCGATTGGGCTGCAAAGTTTCGGGACACAACTAGGGCCCAAATGGAGCATATGTTTGCGAAAGAAAGGATTTTTAGACCGAAAATGAAGCCGGTATACGTGATACGGCAGACGGACATTGCATTTTGGAATTTACGCACCTTGAAAAGTAAAAGAAAAAATGTTCAGGGGATGGTATACAATTTTTTTGCTGAGCGATTACATAGGTGCATTATTCACAGAATAATAAACCAAAACACGTCCTCAAATCAAACTGAGGGGAGGTTCACAAAAGGTCACAGCAAAGGTAGGTAGCTGAAGGATTTCTGGACGGTTTGCCATTTCTGATGTTGGGTTGTTGGCAGCATTGAGAACCTTCGCCTCCAAGCTTCGGACTAACAGCCAATCAGATGTCAGCTGACCTGATACGTCATTTTCTTGCTGCATTTTTACGTTTAATCCCCCTTCATTTAAAAACTACCGCTTATTTTTTTAAACGGGCTTCATAATACCATTTTTCCATGCGCTCTGAGTACTTCTTTCCCAAAAAAATAAAAATTGACGAAAATTCCCCGTTGTATCAAATGGGCTGCCGCTTCCTCCCCTTCCTTTCTTCCCCTTCAACTCCTTCATCATAGCGGACATCTGGTGAATGATAATGGCAGCTATGAGAAATTGGTCAGAAACACGAACTCGCATCACCACACTGCTCAGAGCGAAATCAAATGAGCTAAGGAGTTTGTTGAGAGTTAAAGCCGAGAACAGGCATCAATCTTGTGCTACCAATGCGTTCGTTAGTTGTCCTGTTATTTCAATGCATTTTGGCGCCATCTGTTGTTCAACGGATTCCACACAACTTGAAGTCGCAATATATTACGGGGATACGCCGCTCCGTCGGAAGCGCTGTTGCAATTCCCCTGTTGTAATTATGACTTTCTCAGGTAAGGTTAATCACGTTCCTCATTCCCACAGACAGCGGGCTCGAGACCATTTAAACGTCACGTCCTAAATTGCACTTCAGAGGCCTCCAGCGAGACCAATGACCAACCGCCATCAGCTTGATGGCAAACTGAGCTTTCAAAAGGCGGCTGTTCCTGTAAATGGATTACGGATGGATGATGGTGAGTCGCGGCAGCGAGTGAGCCGAGCGATTTAGAAACGGATCCTCCCGTAGGGAACAGCAGAAGAGAGATTACGATAAAATGATCTAGGGCTACTACAGACAGGATGATGCCCATGAGAGACTCTAATTCTGAAGTCTCAAGAGCAAGATGTATCTACCAGACCTAGCTGCTTGTGACTCATTGCACTTGCGTCGGATTATTTTCATACTTAGGTCAACATTCGTCATAGTCCTATTCCACTGCTTAGACATTCTTATCGCAACTACAGAACAATGAGAGAGTAGGAACCTTGAAATCTGTACATATTCGGATTCGATTATAGTACGTGTACCTTACATAACAGGAACTGGGTAAATCGGTGTTTCCCAGCCAGTCTGTCACTGTTTGCAAATCCTTGCAATGACCATTCAATTCAATTCAAATTGGTCTTTAACTTGTCTTCAGTAGCATGTGGGGCTTCAGGGGCATGTGGGGCATGTAAAAATCAGCAAACATCTAATAAACAATAAATCTAAACACAATACACATCAAATTTAAACAATCTAAATATAATGTTTAAATAAGAAAACGTATGGGAGAGAAAAGGGTTCAAATCTGGCTATGCATTACTTATCATTCAAAACTGCCTTTACTGCGAACAGACATGGTAACAGGGTAAGTGTACTGTTTGAGTAATTACTTAGTTACCCTGAAAACTCGCTCATCAAGTCATGCTGCACTAGACGATCATCATTAGGCATGTGATAGGTTCAACTCAAGAAAAATTTCCGGTGGAGATGAGAAATTAACGATGGCCACTGTTTTTAGTTCATCCCAATTAAATATTAGAACCCCGTGAGAAAGCGGTGTGTGGCTCTTGGATTCTAAATAGTTTGTAAAAAGGATGGCGGTTTAGGAAATAAACGCGCCAGACCGTAGAAAGGATTTTTCTGGCTCTCCCGAACCAACAACACAAAAAGTTGAATTAATTGTTGCGGTGATGTATTGAGCTGAGTGTCCCGCGGTGCTTGATATTCTGGAGTCAAAACAGAACCTTCGCGGGGTAATTAGGCGGCTCTAGCAGTTTATCAATGACACGAGCCGACAGTTCAATTAAAAACTCGGACCACGAGCTTTACGCCGCGTTCTCCACTCAAATAAATTATATTACACGCTCAATAACCCTGATTCGTTTAGTTCCCATACTCTACAGGACCCCCTGTCGGTTGTATTGTTGAAGTCAATGAGAGGATGTTATTAGCCATGAACGACAATGAGAAAGCGATCTCCGAAGGGTGTGGCACAAAGCTTTTTCATATCCATAAAATCACCGCAGCTCTGCATGTAAAGGGGCATTTTAAGCCCATATGTGAGGCATGTAAGAAACAAAATAATCCAATTAATGATAATTCAACGGGGGATTGAACAGAAAGATCATAAATTATTATACGAAGATGTGGTGGTTTGATTGAGAATGAGGTAGTGGTGAGGTATGGAGACGAGAGTGAGAGTGATGGAGGAGAAGGTGCTGGATCTAACGTCCCTGGTTAACACCTACGGCAAAAGCCAGGAAGATTTCCACCACTCAAGACGTTAGAGGGTTTTGCCCAGTGGTTGCCACACGTGGTAGGTTATCACCTTACCGGTTCCACCACTCTGGGATCTTTTAGGTTATTGAGGTAAAGAGATATGAGAGGAGAAAGAGAGAGAAGTCATCGACTTTGGGAGTAAGCGTAGAATGAAGAAACGAGCAAGAACGGCGGGTTTTTATATGGCCCTTTCCACTCTCCCCTAGTCCCTTGGAGGTCGTTTCTGACCGTTAAGGGATGGGGGAAGAGAGTGGGTTTTTGCCTGCAGCCGGTCACGTACGCCCTGCTTATGCAATCGTAAGATGAAATATAAAGTGATTTTCTGGGAGGATATCACAACAGAAGTGATATGTCGTGCTTCCCCATCTGAACCAATTTCTCCGGAGATAGCAGCAAAATACCCACAAGCTGGAGTGTGGCATGCTGGAAGAGTAAAATTAATGCTCTTATAATTCAAGTGGCATTGGCTGCTGAACTGATCGACTGGACACAGCAAAGAAAGAAACTGCGAGAAATGTTAACATAAGCTCCAGTCCATCACCAAAGCACACTGTAAACAAATCTTCCGTAAAACAGTAGGTTGGTACTCAAAACAAACTGACTGGCTTATGAGTTGCATCGAATCCTTGAAGTAGATCCCCGATGATGAGGCAGTGTCGATAATTAAATAGGTAACTAATTGAGAGAACAACTGTCACGTTTTTATTCATCCGGTATTCGAATAGCAGTGATGCAGTGTTTAGAAACGTTCTAAACGTTTGCAAACTTGTTTCTACTGAAACGGAATGATTGCCCAACGAATAATTCGATCAGAATGTGTGAGAAGTTATTCAATGAACGGAAAAGTCCGTCACATAGGACGTTTAATACCTCATATATGATCGTAACCGACTGAATATATTTAGGAATATGGAAATATTTAGGATAAAATGCGTAAAATATCAAATTCTAAAGGGTTCAAAGTAGGATTTAAAACTAAAAATAATCTCAGATCTTCATTAAGTTAGGTTAAAGATACAAATTAATTATCAAGATAAAAGTGGTGTATAAATTAACGTGTTTTTGTCGACTTGAATATTGTGGTCAAACTGGTAGGAAGTTTAGAGCAAGGATAAAGGAACATGAAAAAGATTTCAGAGATAATAAGGGCCTTTGCACGTCACCTGAATGAATCTAGTCATAGCTTCAACTCTGATCTTACAGCACTTTCGACGTACTTGAAAAGTCGAAATTATTAAGAGTGACAGGTTGGGTAGATCTCTGAATTATTTAATTCCTTCAAGTTTTTCTCAATTATTGAGTTAATTTCTGTTGTAACAGCTTGCCCCCCCCCCACCCTTTCCACCCTACCTTTCTTTCACCGTTTGGCATTCACTTCCACAGCCAATCAGAACCGATCCCCTTCACTTTGTTTCCATCTCCATTCATCTTCACAACGAATCCCAATCGACCGCCTTTCACTCTTTTGGGACTATTTATAAGGTCAACTCTCTCCAATATTACCTCAGTTATTGTTACTGACGATAGTTTGATCACCGAAACCGGTATAACAGTGTATTTTTCGTGTATTAGTGGAAATATACGATCTTTCAATAACTCCGTTTTGATTCTTCGAACTGGTTTTCCACGATTTCATCGCCAGGGATTTAGTTCGAAATACTTGGGAGTGACTCTTCATACAAAACTGAAATGGAAAGAGCTCATTAAAAAATGCAAATTCGCCCTGACTGAAATTAAATACCTTGGTCACAACTTCTCAAACTCAAGATTCGAGGATAAGTTTTTGAAGGCTCCTAACCAAACTCCTAAAAACATCAGTAAACTGATGTTGAGTACCTGCACTACATGTAGATACATCGGTACATCGATAGGTCTTATTTTTCCCCACGTAAAAAATGTCGAATGTAATAAAAAACACGTTCAACAATGAAATAGGTTTTTTCTAACAGAAATCATTGATCTACTATTTCTACCTATTTATACCTTGGCTTAAAACTCGATGAATTTTAAATAAATTAATATATAACTACAAGATAAATACTAGATAAATCAAGAGCTTTCCACTGAATGGAGAACGATTTTCGATCGATGAACTAACGAAGTTACTACTCCCATAGCAACGGTTTGGTTGAAAGTGAAAACCCTTGAAAAATTTCAAATAGCGTTACGTTTTTTGCTCTTAAAAATGCGTCACGCACAATTTGGTTGGCCCCCAGCGGTAAGACATATCCATGTCAAAAGAAAAAAGAAGTACAGATAAATTTTAGAAAATTGTACTGGTTACACGGTAGGCATTCTGAGCTTTCCGTACACAACCAACTGCTAACATACAAACAAGTATTCTGACAGTAGGTGCAGAGTGAGTTGAATCCCAGATCAAAAAGAACGTCGTTGTGAACGAGTTTTCAGAAAAATCTACATTACAACAACTTATTTTCCGAAAAGAAGAAATGGGTCTAATTTGGGATGTTTTCTTTCAACCAAAAAACATAGTCAACTATCTGTCAACTACCTGATCCTGTTGGGATAACTGATTTCCCTCAATTCTGTAATTATTCGCACACACATTACCTTTAATATAGGCAATTTTAAAAGTGAATAGACAAGTTGAACGCTCACTTGTTCTTTTTTGAAACTCCGGGTCGTCCGAGTCTGTGAAGAACCACGTCTGTAACAAAGAACAAAAATCATCCTATTAGCTAAAACCCATGATATACAAAAACCACAGTCATGCAGCATGGCTATAAGAGCGAATTTTCGAAGTTTTCGGCATCTTCCTCCTCCGCCTAAAATTTTCTGAAAATTAATTTTCGGCCAATGTTTTCCCAACTTGATACCATTCAAAATTAAAACAGGAGTAGTTTTACGCAAAGTAAAATTTGGGGTGGAAGGAGGGGGAGGGGGAAATCAAAAATGTTTTGAATACCAGAAGAGTAGGTATTGGGTACGTAACAAATTTTTTGTTCCATTTTTTGCCGAGTAACACCTCGGTTTGTAGATTTTCCAACGCTGAACACGATGGTGAAGTCAGAATTGCGATATCCCATTCCGTTATCAGATTAGAGCAGACGAACCAGGAAAAACATCTCAAGAAATAACCACGTTCCTTCATCTTCAAAGTGCTCCAGTTTGAGAATGGAATGAGATATCGCAATTCTGATTTCACCATCGTGTTCAGCGTACAAAAACCTTTAAAATGAGGAGTCACTTGTCAGATTTTTTCATTTTGGGAATTTATGGGTAATTTCCCCCCCCTAAAACTCCCCAAAACTCCCCCTTAGGGTGACCCGATTCTGCCCATCTTCGAACTTAGCCTGTCGATTGCCAAGACAGATTTTTCGTGCAAATTTGAACTTTTTATCTCAATTCTTTCGAGAGTTATCGTCTGGAATGACACATACATATATAGATATATATATATATATATATATATATATATATATATATATATATATATATATATATATATATATATACATATAATTTTTGGTGTCTTTCGGCAGGGAATTCAGGATGGTCTGAAACGGATTTTGGTATAAAAATCTTTCGGAAATTCGAGTTTTAAAAATTTTGGACCGAGAACAATAGCTTCCTTTTCTTCGAAAATTCGCTAACAAACAAAATGATTGGGGAAATTAACAGGAAAACTTTAAATCTATTGAGATAATGATGGCACGTCAGTTTCATTGAAATCAAGCATCTTGCGTCACACCACCATATCTAGGGGATCACAATATATAAACCGTCGAGTTTAAATTAAAATATAATAAGGAACTTATTTTATTTATACTGAAGGACGCAAACCTACAAACATAATAATTGGGCTATAATTCCATAACCCAGGCCTTAAATTACCTGAAACGCCGTGCAAAAATCATCAGGTATTCCAGAAGAGTTCCACCTTTCAGTTCCATCGCATTGTTTTCATTGTGAAGGAGAACGTACGATGCGCAAGGAACCATTGGAAAATGAAACTGTTGATAATAAAATAGAAAAATCCTCTTTGTATGAGATTCAAGTAGGGCGAAAATCCAAGGTATCGGGTTTTCTGAGGGTGATTTCTAAAGGAACAGGTGGCTGCAAGGATTGTTATAACTGGATGGAAGCGATCCCACACGTGGTTGTTGCACGTGTGAAACATGTGGTTATACTTCGGCATCCGAGAGCCCCTTGCGGCAGCAAAGAGGTTCGAAATTCCTACAGCTCCCGTTCACATCTTCCAAACCACCTGCTGCCAACGTTCGCTTGCCTCGATATTTTTATTTAACCATATTTATTGCTACAAACCAGGTTGTTTGAAAAACGCGTTGTGAATCCGAAGTAATATCTTTCAAATATGTTGCTGAGGGTTGTTAACCTTGGAATACTTACAAATTTGGAAAATAACTGTCTGTCATTTTGATAGATGATAGGTACAGTTATAGCATCCTATGAGCTTGTGCAACCACGGAAATTGAATTGGACAGCGACTGAGATAAGAAGGGCTCTGCCTCATTGCGGCACAGGAAGTAAGACAGTGATGAGCCACAACTAGTCAGACCTTTTGGTTTATTATTCTGGGAATAATAAATACACCTATGTAATAGCTCAGCAAACAATTTTTATAACACCCCCTCAATTTTTTTTATAAAAATTTATTTTTATAAATTTTTATATTTTAATTATATAAATTTTTTATATTTTAATTTTATAAATTTTTTATTTGTTTCATTTTTAGTCTAAAAAATTCGTTCTTTCACACACATGCTAACATGTGACATGTTAGTGACATGAGCTTTTGAGGTATCGTTTTCCATGTTTTTGGGACGAGAAGACCGAATATGAAGTCGAGTTTGACCAAAGAGTGGAAAATTGAGGTTCTAACGAAGTTTCAGCCTTCAATTTACGTTAAATTTTGGTCTAAAATCGTCGTTCCGCACACAGTTTGGGTCCCCATTTGGGAACACATTCGGGTCCTAGTTGAGCTCCGAAACTCGGCAGCCCGATCGGCATACACCCAGGGGTGTTACGGGAGAAAAATGGGTGTAAAAATAGGGGCTTTCGGGGGATTTTTGAGGTTTTAGTGAACATGAGCTTTTGTGGTATCGTTTTCCATGTTTTTTAGGGCGATAAGACAGAATATAAAGTTGATTTTTACCGAAGAGTGAAGAATTGAGGTTGTAACGAAGGTTAAGCTCCAGAAATTCCTTGTTTATGAGTCAAAAACAGGGGAAATTGTCTGAAATCACCATATATTTGTATAATAACACTAAAAGTACTCGTACCATCAACAGGTGAATCAAGACAATTATATGGTACTATCAATGAGCAAAACTAATCTTTATACAAAAAAGCCAAGCCTAATTTGTGTTTTTAGGGGCCAAAATTGGTGGAAACCATCAAAAATGGCCATTTCAATAACTGCACAACATGAAAGAAACAATAAATGAACAGCCAAAATTTCTGTATGTATGTCCAGCAGGATAATAAACCCATGTGACAAGGACTTAGCAGAGTTTTTCACTATTTTATTTTACTGAATGATATAATATTGTGCTTAATCTTTTATGACTGGTAGGTATAGCTTCTATGAAAGTTGTAGGGTATCCGATAGGGAAGTGAGCAGCTACTTATCGTATAATTTAGGGCAGGAAAAGCCAGTCACGTAACTGGGACCGTCATATCTAAATGATACAGAGATCCCAAGTTGTTAATGGAATTTCTATATCACAGCTTTTATCTGACACCATCCGAGCTCCCGTTTAACGTCACCCGCCTTATAGAATGTCACCGTATACGAGTAACTCATCACATAAAAGTAGAATTTATCAAGCAGGCGTTAGGATGGTGGGCTACTCTGCTGTCAGTAGGCGATACAAGAGGAGATACAAGTCCTGGGTGATAATGCTTTCTGCTTCAATCTCTTGATAACAAACCTAAAGTGAAACTCAAGTAGGCTGTGGGAGACTCTGGAAGACGAGTGGTTCGAAATTTAGGCTATACTTATAATTCTGTCTATTCGACGAACTCGAATCAGAATTGTGTATACATATGCAAGGATAATTTAGTCAGGTGCAGGAGTCAAGCTTTAACGAGTATTATAAATTAAGAAGTTCTAGAATTTACTCACGAGTCAAATCACTCGATCCGATACGGACTTACATCGAATCTCTAAAGCTAGCTCTCACTGTTCGGTAAACGTCTGCTTGCACAAATTAGGTTCGCAAGAATTTTTTTGGTTTCTTATTTTCAATAATGAACCTTTGGAATCGAGCATGAAAAAAATATCTAACCCCCCCCCTCAAAATTTGATGGTTTACGTTTCAAGGTATGTAGAATCCCAAAATGCAATAAAAAAATTCCTGTCTGTCCGCCTTACTGGCCACATTTCTTAGTTACCATGAAAACAAATTGATGAAATTCGGGTTATAGGTTCCGTCCGGGGTCTAGTTGGTCCTCGAAGCTCGACGTTACTGTCAGTCATCTCTAAGGGGTTCAAAATAGGGGTTGAAATTATCAGAACGCCGTAGCTCGAAAACTTTCGATAGAAGGGTATGTTTTTTTTTACGCTATTAAATTTGGCTTGAGCTAAACAATTTTTTGAGACCACCCGGAGCATTGTACGTCCAGCCGTTCGTGTGTACCAAAAAGCTTCGTCAACACGATCGTGAATCAAACGGTATAAATCCGGCCCGGATATCATCACTAGGGAGCACCTGATTATAATCACGGATGGCTGTACGAAGTCGAGTTGGTTGTTGTGCGATATTATTTCATTTGATAAGTGATGGACTATTGGATCTTGTTGGTAGGTACATGTGAAACTTCAACAAACGTTGAAGTATTATTGATGGGTAAATTATTACACAATGGTAAATTATCACACAACGGTAAATTATTAAACAACGGTTTAATTTACTAACTACGCAGAAGGGGCAAATTATTACACTACGGTTTATTATTTACCTTATCCTTCATGAATAACTACAAATAATTAATGATTGAATTATTGAATCCCTCGCATTTGTATGAAACTTGAATTCCCTGGCCGGTTCCAGTAGGTACTCGATTTAGGGCTTTACGGTATAAGGGGCATCTATACAGGTGAATAATAAACCTTTGTGTAATAATTTGCAGCGTTTTTTTTTTTAATTTTTTTTAAAACTTAATATGCACATATTCATCACCTGACAGGGCGAATATGTCACACCCTGGTCGAAATGTGTCCCTAGGCGAATATGAGTACCTAGTTTACAGGGTTAGCCCGTATATATGCTCTCACCTAAAAACTAGATAAGACCCAATGCACTACACCAGCCATCGTATTTATCAAGTGGATACGAGAAAGGGACGTCATGTACGTGCTACGACGCCTCGCACCTTACGGTCACACAAGGATTCTCTTCCTATCACTGACTGACCAAGTTAACACCGCTGATATTCAGGCAGACGGGGATCGACAACGGAGGTTTGATGACAGTCCACAACTGGAACCGAGTCAGCCCGACGGCCGACTGACCGAGAGGCGGTGTGGGACGCAGCCTCCGGGAACAACTTTTATCCCGTGAAATCCCGAGGGACAGCTCTTTAGGATCCCAAGTACCAGGAGAGCAGCATCCGCCTGGAGCTCGTACCATCTCGAGCTCCTTCCTCCTCATTTCACTCCCGCTACTCGCAACTTCCCTTTGATACGAAATCTTTTCTCTTGAATCAACTCCGAGCTCGGAGTCTTGCGATAGGTTGAAGTAAAAGTAACGCTGACCTAAATCCGTCTACGGACGATTGCCGAACCTTCTCCACAACTCGAATGAACTGAAACTGAAGCTCGCATTTTTGCGTTCTGAAACTACTTTATTACTGCTGCAAATTATTACACGACGGTTTATTACTTCTCTGTACAGCTGCCCCTTCTGCAGAATTCCTACTACCTATTAGCGTAAGACCCTGAATTAGCAGAGTCGATACCTCCCCACGCAAGCACGCACACACAGGCACGACAAAAATGCCACCAAAGTCGAAGCAAGTGGGTAAACTCTCTATACAGCCACATAAACATGAAGTTTTCCACCTCCCTCACCTCCTGTAACGCGACATTTCGGCCCCCACCCGGTCATTTTGGTTGATCATTTTCAATAATGAAACTTTGGAATCGAGCATGAAAATAAATCCCACCAACAATAAAAACGCTGCAAAGTCCTTGTCACATGGGTTTATTATTCTACTGGACTTACCTACAGAAATGTTGGCTGTTCATTTATTGTTTCTTTCGTGTGAAATAATTGAAATAGCTATTTCTGATGGTTTCCACCAATTTTGGTCCCCAAAAACACGAATTAAGCTCCCTTTTTCCCCAAATTATCTTTGATCACTGATAGTGCCATTTAAGAGTCTTGATTCACCTGTTGACACTTTTTCTAGTGTTATTATACAAATTGATGGTGATTTCAGAACATTTTCCAGGTTTTTGACGCACAAAAAATGAATTTTGGGAGCTGAACCTTCGTTAACCTCAATTCTTCAAACTTTGGTCGACACCTTACAAGCTCATGTTCATTAAAACCTCAAGAAAACCTCGAAAACCACCATTTTTTCCCACATAACACCCCTGGGTGAATTCCGATCGGGCCGCGGAGCTTAGAGGCACAACTAGGGCCCAAATGTGTTCCACAATTTGGAACCAAACTGTGTGTGCGGAAAAACGACGAATTTAGACGAAAATTTAACGTACATTTAAGGTTGAATCAAAGTTAGAACTTCAATTCTCCACTCTTTGGTCAAAATCGACTTCATATTCGGTCTCATCGTCCTAAAAAACATGGAAAACGATGCCTCACAAGCTCATGTTACTACTAGCTAATTGTACACAAATTTTTCACCCATAACACCCTTGGGTATATTCCGATCAGGCTGCAAAGTTTCTGGACACAACTAGGGCCCTATCGGAGCATGTGTGCGAATCAACGAATTTTTTAGACCGAAATTGAAGTAGATATTAAGATATGGCGGATGGAAATAGCATTTTTGGAATTTACGCAACTTGAAACGGAAAAGAAAAATTTTTTGAGGGGGTGTTATAAAAAATTTCTGCTGAGCGAATACACAAATGTATTAGTCGCAGAATAATAAACCAAAATAGGTAGATACCTACCTACTCCGTGTAGCAGGAAACAATCGATACTTGACGAATCCTTAGCCCGTCGGTCTCAACCAATTATCGCAACATTTCCAATAATTGTACTTAATTCCATTTTGATGAACCTATAGGTCGCGTTTACGGTACAAATATATATATTTTTTAAATCGTTACGTGGAAATATAATACCTACCCCATTTCTTCGTACCTCAAACCATCCATTCCGGATTTCTAGGGTTATTGAAAACAGGCACCTGCCTCACAGAGAGCATTTTGTAAAGGCCGAGGGCCCTATTCAGGTAGAGGCAAAGCTTCCTTGTTTGAACGGTAGATCCACCCCAGGGCGAACCTTATGCCTGATAATTTTTTTTTTTGCGCCCAACAGGTGGTGGTCTGGAAGTGGTAAATACTGGAAAAAACATCCCACATTTTCTTTCATCGCTCACAACCAAATGCAGCTGAAGTTCACGTATGTAAGCCCGCTGTTCATGAAAGTACTTGCAAACTTGTTTCGTCCTCAATTATTAAAGCCTGTAATTTGAAATGTTGGTGGTAGCAGATAATTCCTGTGTAAGGTATATTTATAATATTAAGACGCGCCATCCCGTCGGAAATGTCAATTTATTTGGCATTAATCTTCAAAATTACTTCAATTTGCGCATCCTTATCCAAATATTTAAAACTGTCCATAGCCTAGCAACCCCTCATCTTTCGTCATTAATTCAAATTCCACCGCTCTCAGGCCATTATGATCATGAGACGTCACTCCTCACTTTTCCCCACCCTTGGACGGTTCAAATCCCTTTCATCTATCTTTTACAAATCCGCAGATTAGCGCTTTCTTCTTCTTCTTCTTCTCTTTTCTCTCCTTCCTCTTATTCCTCTTTTCTTCATTTCATTCATCCTATAATAATAATTATACTTTCCAGTATTTTAATGTATCTTCTTGAATTCACTTTGCACTGTTACGTAACTTTTCATAAATGTCATTAGCTGTGTATCATGGACATCGTGGCCTCTAACACAATAAAGCCGTTTTTATTATTATTATTATTATTATTATTATTATTATTATTATTATTATTATTTTTATTAAACTGCCTCACAACAAAATGGATACTGTGTAACGTATTTAGGCCCAGATCGGGTACAGGGAAAGGTAGTGAGTTGAAATATCATATAAGTAGTCTCATTTGACGCAGAATTAGATTGCCTGTAACTAGAGACCCATTGGGGAGATCCATTTATCGCCGAACTGTAAGATTTCCTTCAACAGACTACCGAATTAGCAACAAAACTCGATGGAGTCTCTTCGCTGGTTGTGAAACACAGTCGCACACATTTGTTAGCTCCATCCGATTGGTTAAATTAACTTTTTCAATGTTTTACTTGGAATTTAAAACAAATTTTGCAGTAAAATTAACTGTCACACGACACGTCACATTTTTTCTGGTTCTTATGAATGGGCTTACGTTGAGAGTGGCAAATTCACACTTGAAGGGATCCCACACGCATTACAGCATGAAAGATACACGAAAACTGGAAATACGACAGGAAAGTTTTTTACTGTTGGGTTCGATGGGCTGCAAGTCTATTAATATATCATTTCGAGGACAATTCTGTTAATATATATATACCTACTAGCCTGACCGCTCGCTTCGCTCGCTATCCGAGATTCGCTGTACGCATTATCGTGGAACCAACAAACGACGGAAAAATCCCATAGCCTACCGGGTATTTGTGCCCAATTTTATCAAAATCCGTCAAGCATGGAGGGGCCCATGGATGCGCTATGGTCGACCGCGGGAGTAGTCCGAAGGGTCGATCGTAGATACAATTTCACGTAGATTACGAATACGCGATAAAAAATAGGGGGTAACCATTTCAATTAACGAAGTTGACCATGGTCGACCATAGTTCCGCTATGGTGAGGGAATTAAAAATGCGACGTTGCACAACTTGGGAGCCTACTGGATATTCGTGCCAAATTTGGTCGATATCCGTCGAGCCGTTAGGCCGTGGGAAGACAGACAGACAGACAGACAGACACACAGACAGACAGACAGAGATTCGTTTTTATAATATATAGAGATTGTATAAATCAATGGTCCAGAAGGATCAAAACTGATTGACCACCATAATTTTCCGTTATTGGGTTCTGGTACCTAACGTAATGCCCAAAAACCTAAGGTGCTTACGTTTTACCTACAGACGTAAATTCAGCGATACGCCTATTAGATATTCCATAGAAATCATACCAAAAGCAGCGGCGTACAAGTACCTGGGAGTCGTACTTGATCAATGATTGACTTTCCGATCAAACTACAACGGTATCGCACAAAAATCTTGGCACTTCTTCTCCACAGCCACTATTTTTCAACCGAGAACCGTATGCTGGTTTACAAAACCATGATCAGACCATACGGGCACACGCCCGTATATGGGGAACCTGTTATGCCTTAAAATTCCGCCAATTCCAACAGCAGCAAAATCAAACGCTCCAGAATAACACTGTCCACGCTCCTCCTCTGGTCAGGCACGCCACAGTCTATGATTTTCGGCCGAAAATCCCCAGTGAATTCCGACAGAAGATCATGGAAAGCTTCGGCAACACAACCAGAAACAACACCTCTCCACTAGTACTACATGAGTTTTGTTCGCACTGGCTTTTTCTTACGGTTAGCTGATCCCTAAAATACCTTAAGAAACCATCCATGATCCAATACCGCCTTGATAAGCGTTTGAGAAGGGTTTGAGTTCGATAATGGTTGGGAATCGAGATAGGCCTCCGCCTATCTTCTGTGTACCGAAATGACTATCAGAAAACTGATGTTGGATAGTCAGGAAAACACTGCGAACAAGCGGTCATGGATACTATAAAGTCCGAGAATTACTGTCCAACGGTCAGATAACCGTCAGATGGTCACCGCAAACAAACCTATGGTCTTTCACCATACGAAGTCGCCCGAGTGAAACTTCCACTCCAACCTGTCTTCAATGCCGCCAGCAACGTTAGACGGATATGATTTTATAGGGTGTAGCAAAAGTCGGTATCTTTTTGATTTTCCCCTAACTCTATTAAAAATAGGTATATTTATATAATATTTTCGTCATTATGTAGGTAAACTTCTCCGATTTGGTATGGAAGATAATATCCGGCATACGGCCACCCCTGGCCCCATGACACGCGTCTACTCGCTCCAGAAATTTTGCAAGACCTCAGAGTAGCTGGTCGACATCGGCGATCTTCTCCTGGATTTCTTCCTTCAGTTCCTCGACGGTCCTGGGTTTATTCTCGTAGACCTTGGACTTTATGCAACCCCAAAGGAAGAAATCCAAAGGACTTAGGTCACAACGGGCCAGTTCCGAGTCCAGTTTCTCGATATGATTCGGTATTGAAAAGTTTCGCCCCATTGTCGCCCTTGAAGTGTGGCAAGTTGCGCCGTCTTGCTGGAACCAAATGCTCTCAGTGTCGGTGTCAGATTGTTCCAAATCAGGGATTTAAAAAAAATCTGTTCATTTGTCTGTACCGTTTCCCACTGACGGTGACAGCATTTCCACTGTCATCTTCAAAGAAGTACGGCCCAATGACTCCGCCGCTCCAAAATCCACACCAATCCGTCACTCTCTGTGGATGCAATTGGTGTTCCTGTGTCTCCTGAGGGTTCTCCAATCCCCAGAACCTAAAGTTTTGCTTGTTTACAAAACCACTTAAATGAAAGTGAGCTTCATCACTGAAAATGATTCGTGAATGAAAATCCGGATCTTGCAAAATTTCTTGGAGCGAGTAGACGCGTGTCATCGGGCAAGGGGTGACCATATGCCGGATATTATCTTCCATACCTATCGGAGATATTTACCATAATGACGAAAATATTATGTAAATATACCTATTTTTAATAAATTTATGGGAAAATCAAAAAGATAACGACTTTTGCTACAACCTATATATTCTAAAGGATTTTTGCCGCTATAATTGACCGTCTAACTTTTAAAAGAATAAAGACCAAACAGTTAAACGGTGGCAATTCAACTGGGGGAATCGGGAAAAGGGAGGGCTTGAGAAAGACAGCGGAACTGGGGGAAGGCAGACGAAAGCGGTACAATCTAACTGGGCAAATAGTAAACAACCACCTGTGCAATCATGTTCGGCCAATTCTATTATATCATTTAGTTGTTGTGAGCGTTTCTCAGTGTTCGGAGGTATGGATGTGACTATCGGCTCCAAATTTCTTTCACAACGCGGAAAAAATATTATCATGGTTGAAGGGCATAAATTTACCGAGTATCGAGAAATGAAGGACGGTTGTATCAGTTTTAGGTGTTACAATAGGAAGTGTGCAGTGAGTTTGTGTACGGACTCAAATGTCTCCAAAGTGATTTCAATGAAGAACGTAATGCGAAAAGAGAAATTGGAAATATTGGAATACCTATCAGAATGCTGGGATGCTTATCAACAGGATCGAGACGTCATGAAATACCTCTCTAAATAAGGGTTCGGTTTCGACAATAAAAGTCCTTAATTTATCACATCCTTTAATGAGGAGCTTTCAACAGCCCTCTGGCTGTCATTATCAACTCTAAAACCAGCAACAACAAGCAACAATTAGACAAACTAGAGAAGGTTATGAAGTTATAAAATATACTAATGACTCATTAAAAGAAAATACTAAATTCTAAAGGAAAGTACAAAAGGGAATATACAACTTACCAACTTCTCAAAGAAGAGATTCGATATGGGGCCTGCAGCAGACACCAACTACCACTGATAACAGAGCTCCCTGCCTTCAGCAGCAGTGCCAACACAACAACCCCACATCATGCCTCATCCAAGAGTCGCTGGTAAATACAAACTGTGTTGTTAACATCTGACTTAAAGTTAATTGAATTGGGATCTTGATTGATATGGAAGGCTTCTAATATTTTTCTTTTCCGGAAATGTGATTCCCTTTTGATAATTTTTACATTTTGAAAATCAAACGAATGATTGGTCTCAATAGCATGTATAGAAAGTGCTGTGGACGTTCTTTTCTTGTCCACGTCATACTTATGTTGGTACATTCTTTTTTTCAGCCACTGGCCTGTTTCACCTATATAATTGGCTGAACAGTCATTACATTCAATTTTATAAATTAACCCAGATTTTAATTCAGGCATGAGGCATGATGTGGATGTGGATGAGGCATGATGTGGGGTTGTTGTGTTGGCACTGCTGCTGAAGGCAGGGAGCTCTGTTATCAGTGGTAGTTGGTGTCTGCTGCAGGCCCCATATCGAATCTCTTCTTTGAGAAGTTGGTAAGTTGTATATTCCCTTTTGTACTTTCCTTTAGAATTTAGTATTTTCTTTTAATGAGTCATTAGTATATTTTATAACTTCATAACCTTCTCTAGTTTGTCTAATTGTTGCTTGTTGTTGCTGGTTTTAGAGTTGATAATGACAGCCAGAGGGCTGTTGAAAGCTCCTCATTAAAGGATGTGATAAATTAAGGACTTTTATTGTCGAAACCGAACCCTTATTGAAACCAAATAAGTCCATCCAAAGGAAAGAAGAATTTACCTCTCTAAAGTTGCTCATCGTTATGCCCACGAAGCAGATCCTTGAGCACTCGACCACTAGACGATTTTACCACGTAAAAGAGACTGCAGGTACCGATCACAATTCCCCTGTCTGGTTCCCCCAGTTACGTCGCGTTTTTAACTCTTACCTTCCCCCAGTTAGATTCCCGAAATTCCCCCAGTGAGATTGCGTTTCGGCCACTTTTCCCCCGGTTGAAACGCTACCAGTTAAACACCCCCTATGTACGTAAGATTACATTATGGTAGGTATATTACTTTGCAATGGTATTATACAAATAAACATTACTTTATTAATAAATAAATTTAATAACCACAAAGTGCAGAGCAGCGTTCTATGCATTTTTTTTCACTCATAACGAAACTGTAGTTTTCGAAGACCTTCTGTCGGACCTCCCCACACGTGACAGCCCACACGTGGCTGACGCGAGTTGGTTCCCACGATCTGTGCGCGTCAACGCACGCATAACCAGCCGCCTTTTATAAACACAAGCCAACACATGACAAAACCAAATCGGTAGCTCCAGCCGATACTGAACGACCTCCTCAAGTCTCAACAGACCTTTGGATAATTTCTCCAAGTTAACCCACAGCTCGAGTTCTCCCTAACTCAACATCAAAATTTCGTAAAAAGGTCTACGCTGGTTTGTATCGGATAAGAGCTGCTGCTGCTGGTCGTTTTCCGAAACACATAAGGCTAAAATATCCCCGGTTTAGTCCCAAAAGCTGCCACCACGTTGTGCTTCAAAATGAGCTAAAACTAATTAGAATACTGTGACTAAACCGCTCGTCCGATTTTCCTTCTGAAAATTGATTTGTACGTAGAATTGATATGACACTCTTTTTGGTTTATTATTTTCAATAATGAACCATTGGAATCGAGCATGAAAAAAAAAATTCTTACCCCCCCTCAAAATTTGATGGTTTACGTTTCAAGGTATGTAGAATCTAAAACTGCAATAAAAATATTTCTGTCTGTCCGCCGTACGCCGTACGGGCCACTTTTCTTAGTTACCATGAAAAAAAATTGATGAAATTCGGGTTATAGGTTCCGTTCGGCGTCTAGTTGGTCCTCGAAGCTCGACGTTACTGTGAGTCATCTCTAAGGGGTTCAAAATAGGGGTTGAAATTTTCAAAACGCCTATACCATTTTTTTACGTAAATATTTTTACGGTTTTAAATAGTTCTTGAACTTGCGGGTTTTTTAAGACCATCCGGAGCATCGTACGTCCAGCCGTTCGTTCACAGTAAGGCCCCGAAGTTTGCACCGACAGGCATTTTCGACTCCAGTGTGAATGAAATTGTATACAATTCAAACCAAATCTCGTAACCAGAGACGCGCCCACAATAGGAAATTTGGCGGAGATAGAATCATTGCTAGGGATCACCTGATTATATTGGCGGAGTATGAAGTCGAGTTGGTTGTTCTGTGATATTATTTAATTTGAAAAATGATGGCTCTTTTGGAGTTTGTTGGTAGGTAGTGAAACTTGAACAAACGTTGAAGTATTATTGATGGGTAAATTATTACTACGGTAAATCATTACTCAACGGTAAATTATTACACAACGGTTCATTATACCATCTACGTAGAAGGGGCTGGAGTTTGTTGGTAGGTACTTTTGCAACTTTTTTCACTCCTCATCAACAATTTCTTTTCAGAACTTCATTATGTGTGTTTCTTTTTGTTAGGTACTATTTGTCATCGGCAGAATTATTTTAGCAACATTTAACTCGTGATTTAGGTAGGTAACTAGTAACGAGTACGGGGTTAGGTACTAACCTACGGAGGGTCTGCGATCTACATGATATGTATAGAATAGTACATATTATATTATATAGACGGGTTATCTATACATAGAGCTGTGATCTGTAACAGAAGGGTATTCTATACAAAATAATAAACCGTTGTGCAGGGATTTGCAGCGTTTTCTATTTTCATTTCAAATTTTCAACAAAAACAAGCGAAGTTGGTCCGGTCCTTGCTCCTTCTCTTGTTGGATTATGCTGAGCTTGCTTATTGTGATCGGACAATGGAGAAAAAAACAGAAGTTGCAGGGAGCTTAGAACGCGGCCATTAGGTTTTATTTTCAACGCAAAATTAGATGACCATGAAACCAAATATTACGTTGAGTTGAATTGGCTAGAAGTGGCGAAGCGTTCTGAGCTGTCGCGAAGTGTAGCCGTTTTCAAGATTTTGAAATTTGGTGTACCAGCTTACCTAGCAAATCAGTTTCGGAAAAGAGGGGACCTACATGATGTAGGCACCAGAAACGCTTCGAGACTTCTTGATGTGCCACTTTTTTTTTAAATTAATAAATATTGCGTTTATTTCTGACTACTAAAATTACAGTATTCATACATTTAATTATAACTAAACACTACAACTCCCATTAAGTAAAACTTGTGCTGGGAGTTGGAGCCTCGATAAATTGAACAAATAATTAAAATTAGAATGTTTAACTTATTCCTTACTAACGCAAAATCTACAGAAAAATAATATTGTTTAGATGAGTTGCATAATCAATACAAAAAATCAAAATAATCAGTTACATACCGCTCAAACTGGCTTTATACACACATTTCAACTTATATTTGAAAATAGCGAATGACATTGGAAATGAAAATGCTGTTGGAGACATTGCATTAAAAAGGTTAACACCAAAATAAGTGAAAAATCGCTGCCCAAGGGACGTATAACGACGAGGCAATACTAATGTGAGTTTGGTGGATGCTCTTGTTTTATTCTCCGGTACCGAAAAACGGTCTAATAAATACATTTTGAATACATATATTAGCATAGTTTGTTCGTATAATTTAGTCAGCGGCAACACCTCCATTTCATGAAACACTTCTACAGATGGAAAACCAACTGGCTTTCTCAAAAGGATGTTAACTAGACATTTTTGAGTTCTTATTCTATGTGCTGCTCCCCAGGCCACCATACCGTAGACTAGCACTGACTGAATCAAAGCGAAGTATAAAATTCTAGGGGCCTATTCACTAAGCCAAAGAGACATCTCTTTCAGGTCCAACTCTCTTTTGGCAAAATAGATTTTTATAGTATCCATGACAGGGTTATTCAGTAACTTTTAAAAGAGAGAGTTGGCGGCCATCTTGGCATTCTCGATCTCTTTCAGAGAGACAGCTAATTCCTCTCTCTGCCTCTTCCCTCGAAAAAGAGAGTCTATTTCTCGTTTGTTTCACAGTGATCGTGTAATAACCTCCTTCATCCGTGTAATATCCTCCTTCATCCGCAACCACATCGGTACTTTTGATCGTGTATTTTTTTCATTTCATAAAGATTAAATTTTTCATTTCAATTTTAATTAAAAATATATACATAATTATTGATTCGTGAGTAAAAACGTCCAAGTATGGATTGAGGTAGGTAGGTACCCATTGAATAGGTATTACTAAGAAATGCGTTCATTATTAAGGAATTGAGCTCCCGGGGGCTTAAACACCTCGCAATTTATGGATACTATGGCATTTTCGTGTATTAGGATCCATATCTCTTTCTCAAGGTCTCTGGAGCTATTTAGTAAAATAGACGAACCCGGGAGACATTGGAAGAGACTGTCTCCCAGGGGAGACTATCTCTCGCGGGAGATTTTCAAAATAGATAATCTCTTTCCACTATCTATTTTAGTGAATAGGCCTACCTATAGGTGAATAGGTTTACCTTTTAGATAAAAACCCACGTACCTCGAAGCAGATTGGTATCAGCCTACGCAATTTTGTATTGAGGACTTTCCCAAAAATGAAATACCTTCTGAGTGATCGACGGCTGGGATTTTCATTGGAAAGCGTTGCAGCACACCAGGGGGCCTATTCACTAAGCCAAAGAGACATCTCTTTCAGGTCCGACTCTCTCTTTGGGCCAAATAGATTTTTATAGTATCCATGACAGGGTTATTCAGTAACTTTTCAAAGAGAGAGTTGGCGGCCATCTTGGCATTCTCGATCTCTTTCAGAGAGACACCTAATTAGGTGTCTTCCCTCGAAAGAGAGAGTCTATTTCTCGTTTGTTTCACAGTGATCGTGTAATATCCTCCCTCCTTCATCCGTGTAATATCCTCCTTCATCCGCAACCACATCGGTACTTTTGATCGTGTATTCTTTCATTTCATAAAGGTAAGTCAATTTAAATTAAAAGTATATACTTACATAATCATTGATTCATGAGTAAAAACGTCCAAGTACGGGTTGAGGTAGGTACCTACCTACCTAAGAGGTTCATTAGGTGTAGATATAACACAAGCATTAAAAGCCCCCTAATTCGACTTTTTCTGTTTATAATTGAGACTTTTTTCAATTTCATTTAAACATTTATCCGATTCGTGAGTAAAAACGTCCAAGTATGGATTGAGGTAGGTAGGTACCCATTGAATAGGTATTACTAAGAAATGCGTTCATTATTAAGGAATTGAACTCCCGTGGGCACGAACATCTCGCACTTCATGGATACTATGGCATTTTCGTGTATTAGGATCCATATCTCTTTCTCAAGGTCTCTGGAGCTATTCTGTAAAATAGACGAACCCGGAGACATTGGAAGAGACTGTCTTCCCGGGGGAGACTATCTCTCGCGGGAGATTTTCAAAATAGATAATCTCTTTCCACTGTCTATTTTAGTGAATAGGCCCCCTGATGTTGCTATTTAATAATAATAACAATAATAATAATAATAATAATCATAATAAATTATTTGTATAAAGCTTTGTAAATAAAATAAATTATTTAGCATAAAATAACTTGTATGTTATGATATTATCGTCTCAGAATAGCTGGGGTGGTCGGCGAGGGTTGAAAAATAAGTGCCATATTGAGAGAAATAAGTGCCATATTTGGGCCAAAATAAGTGCCATATTGCCATATTTTTTAGGGCCCTATTTCACAGAAATAAGTGCTATATTGTGAAGGGCTCTGGTCATGACACTTGATAGTACTACCTGTTGATGGTACCAAACCAGTTCGCGATGCAAATGCAGTGAAAGCTTTAGAACGTTCTTTTACGAGAATTCGTTCGCTGTACAGGGCGTAAGATATCACAACGAGCATTTTGAATTATTTGATCAGTCAGTGTATGTGGGGCCTTTCAAGAAATGCCTACACGCAATGTTGATGAGGCGTTATTTTTCTTCATGAACTGCATTTTGTGGAACTGGCGGAGAGCACATTTATGTCTGTTTTGCTTTTGTACCTGAGATAGGTATACCTAATAGTAAGAAAAAATTATTATTACTTTCGTGTGTGTAATGGCAGAGGGCTGTATTGCCCTAATTGTACACGTTTTTAAATAAAAGTATTCTATTCTATTCTATTCTATTCTAACTTGGGAAAACACTAGTTCATGGATATGTCTCACAGCTGTGATGTATACCCCTCAATCTGAAGTTGTTTTGAAGTAAGGGAATATTCTCCTTAATACCTGATCTCTGAATTTTTCACTGTCTTCCGAGTGGGTGAGCAGTACAGCTTCCACACGTCTTCACTTTGATTCGTAATATCAATGGAGGGAGGAGGGGGACAACTCGTAATATAATATACTAATTTAACCCTTCAGCACTCCATTCAAAGGTGAATATTTTTTTGAAACAGTGCTTGCTCTCCCCTCTAAACCACTTGCTAATCTTCCAAATCGGCTAGACGCACCTGTCAGTATGATTCACCAGCCAAAAGAGTAATATTTGGTAGGCAAACGTTCGTATTGTTTTGGGAACTCCGAATGACTCAACGCGAGTGAACTCATAACTTTTTCTGACGGAGGTACCTTTGTGAATGTTTGCCCTTTTTTCCACTGAACACTCGCTCAGGAAATGGGAAAAATACTTTTTGTGAGTGATAATGAACTTCTACAAGAATTAGAGCGGCAAAATTGTCCAAAAATCTCCAATTCCGGATGACGACGAGTTGGTCCCTGAAAGTGACGACGACGAAACTGATGCTGTTGAAATCCTCGACGACTGTTCTAAAAGTGAGTTGGAAGTTGATTCTAATGTTCAATTTTGATCCCTCATTACTGTCAGTCATGTAGGCACCTATGTTTGTTCTAATGTAACCACTGGAGTTCTCATTTCCTCAACTTTTGTGGTAATTTTATTTTGAGGGTTCAATTCTTGTTTTGTTCAGTGGGTATTATTGTGTTTGTAACCCTGTGTCATGCAAACAAAAGGTTTAAATTTGTCGTGTGGAATATAGTAAGACTGTCTTGCTCCTTGTTCTAGTTATGTTACTCTAGTATTATGAATGATGAGAGCTGTGAAGACTTGGATCTCTGAAATTGATGTCAATACGTTAGAGTTTACTGCTAGAGAAGTAAGATAATTTCATCAACTTTGATTATGAACTGTGGAGACTGATGACTGGAGACTGAAAACCCCAGAAAATTAAGACTGTTTAGTGCAACGTTACTTGCACCCCCTCCCATCCATTTTGTGATTTTTTAACATTTAAAATGTCGATAAAAAATACAGAGAATTATTAGAAGTTGTTCTATATACCTATACGTAAATGACGCTCAGAGATGGGACTATAGTGAAAATATGGGTAAATGGCATGTGATGTTCGAGCTTAATTTAAAAATACCAAGAATGATCTCAGTGTGGAAATGTTATTTAAATAAAGAAAATCAGTTTTTCTATCAGAATTTGTGTCTGCTTTTTGGTTTTGTAACCTTTTTACCCACAAAACTTGAATTTAAAGTAGCTTGGGCCAAAAAGACCCGACGCGAGTGCTGGAGGGTTAATAATAATTATTATACTTCTGTCTGAATCGTTAGAGGTTTGGCTGGGTGCTTTACGGGAACGCACCAGTCTATCAGGTGTCTTTTACTACCACAGATATGTACCAGTTTTCTCCCGCACCTACCGCAAGGTGAAATTCACAACCAGAGAAACACAATATCTCGTGTTTATGTCGGAAAACCAATGATAGGGGCCGGTGGAATCCAAACCTCTTTCAATCTGCCCGCATCCACCTTATGCACTCATGTGGGCCGTATCAATGCTCACCGCCCGTTTTCTTCTCCAGGTCCAGGCGGTACGCAAGTCCTTCGGTGGGTTTCGAACGGATTCATAGGTAAATTTTCAGGAGAATTCACCTCTCTGCTGACATTCAGAGACGATTACTACACAAACGCAACATCTTTCGGCTCAAATCGACCTTTGTTAACCTTTGTCTAGCTCTGGCTAAGTTTCAAACCTCTAAAATATTTTCGGTTGACCGCCTGCGAAATTCGATCGCTGTGCCAAACTGTCTGAATGCAACTTCTTATTTCTGCTCGTTTCGCTCAACCTGTACTGGTAAAACAATCAACGAGCATTTCGCGCTATCTATTCAAACATTCTTAGTTATGTTCCAGTTTTTAGAAAATAAGTCTGGTCTAGTTTTATTACTGTCGTGAGTCCCTCCCGGAACCACTCCTACTAGACTTAAGTTCTCGCAAATAATCTAACAGCCAACTTTAGTTCTTGTCAATAAACGGTACGAGTGGGGACACAAGCCGCAGGATCCAGTACACAACCTGGAGCCCCCTCCATCCTCTCCCAACAAGGGAGTTGGAAGGAGAAGGCTTCCGGGTCTATAAAACCCCGGATCCTGCGACTTTTTCCTCATTCTACGCTCCCTCTAGCCGCTGGCTACTCTCTCTCTCTCTCCTTACCACATCTCTCTCCTAAACCCAAAAGATCCAGAACATGGTGGAGGTTCGCCCTTAACCAGAACTGGCAATTTGCCCTAAAAGATCGGTGGAGGTCCGCCCTTAACCGCACACATATCCAAAAAGATCCAGCACATGGTGGAGGTATCGCCCTTAACCAGAACTAGCAAATTCCCCCCTCGCCTCTCGTGGTGAATTTTACGCCAATTTAAATTCATCACAGTGGTAGCCTCCGACGTTCTCGCAACCTTCCTTTCTCACTCGTCACGATCTCGCACCTCCAACATTCAGAATCGGCCATTTTTGCTATTTTCGAATTTAAAATTTCAAATTCAAATTATTTTAAAACCACTCTTCCACCACATCAGACCCCCTTTTCAACTCGCACCTTCCCTCACTATCAACATTTACCACGTTGGCCATTTTTCCTATTTTCCAATTTTGAAATTTTAAATTTCAATTTCAAATACTCAGCGCCATGGACTCATATCCAAAAATATCCAGCACATGGTGGAGGTATCGCCCTTAACCAGAACTGGCAAATTCCCCCCTCGCCTCTCGTGGTGAATTTTACGCCAATTTAAATTCATCACAATTACAATAATTTAATATTCAGCAAAACAAAAGGCAACAGCCAGTGGTGTGTCGTCATCATAATATTATGCCGGTCTTGCATCATCGTTCATCCCGCTCGCCAAGAAATACGAAAAACTCGAAGCGACCAAGAACACTGTTTACACGACTAAACAAGTAGAGGTTTTTACCCCCCTTTAACACAGCCCCCTGGGGGTCTCCGGGGTTGATTTTTCGTACACCCATTCTCTAGGGGCCCCTGAGGACGTGCACCAAATTTCAACCCTCAGGACCATAAGGTGTCGGAGTTACGGTAATTTGAAAATCGCTATTTTTCAAGTTTTTCTACTTCTTGTTCTTCTTCTTATTTGACAGGGCTACAACCTCAGAGACATAACGGATCGAGCTGAAATGTTGCACACACATTCATTATTCTCCAAGGAAGTGCCTTTTGTGCAATTCGTCCTTCCAACCGAGGGGGTGGGGGTGAAAGTAGGTAAGAAAGTTTTAAGAGCTGAAATTTTGTGCAAGGAAGTGATTTTTGTGCAATTTGCCCCCCCCCCCCCCCACCAAGGAAAATTTTGTAAATTTTTCTTAGGTAAGTAGGTACTGAGCAATTTTTTACATGCTAGGAAAACTTGATACAAAATAGGAACCAAGTACGTCGTAGTACTGAGGAGGTACTAAGTAGGTAGTATTGAGTAGGTACTAATTAGGTAGTATTGAACAGGTACTAAGTAGGTAGTACTGAGTAAGTAAGTACCTACTGAGAAAATTTTGAGGTACCTACTGGGAAATAACGTGTACTCCATCAATGCAAAAAGATGTGATATCCCTTCCAAAAACAAACGTGTTGTAAAAAATTCACCGGCCAACCAAACCTCCTCAGCCGCAAAAAGGATAGATATCCATTTTGCCCGCCAAAGTAGCATGCTCGATGCTTCGCTCTTGGACGTGCATATAGAAACCTGTTCCTTACCCCTCTGTTGTAAATCCAACATATACGTATAGAAACATGTTCCTTCCCCCCAGATCTTGAAAATTCTTTCAACGCTGTTTGTCGAGCAGTTTTTTGCTCCCAAGGCGAAAAGCCCCCACCAAACAGCGTTGAAAGAAATTTCAAGGTTTGGGGGAAAGGAACAGGTTTCTGTATATGTACAGCCAAAAGCTACTTCGTCGAGCAAAATGAATATCAATCCTTTTTGCGGCTGAGGAGGTTTTGTTGGCGGGTAAATTTTTACTAAATGGTTGGGGGGGGGGGGGGGGGTTAAATTATAGCACTGCCATTTAGTCTTGCAACTATTCATCAGTACCACTATTTAAATTATAGACATCAACAAAGTCTTTTAGTTTTTAATCAGTACACACGATCGTCATCGATGATGCATTAACACCATGGTCATGGATCATATTTCAGCATTATCAGCAGGATTCGATCACAATGAACCTTCACTAAACAAAGAAGATAAGATCGATGGAATTAATGAAGTTGACTTTTGACAGTCACGGTACAGCCCTGTCATGTTCAGCCTAATACACCATCGTATGCTGTGTAGGTACAATTTTATCCGTAATGAAAGAGATGAAATGCATAAAATATATTATGTGACCAAATAGCTAGTGTTCTGCGTTCTCATGTGCTGAACTTCTTGAATACGGGCGTTGGCAGCATAGAAAAAACGCTGCAAAGTCCTTGTCACATGGGTTTATTATTCTACTGGACTTACCTACAGAAATTTTTGCTGTTCATTTATTGTTTCTTTCGTGTGCAGTTATTGAAATGGCCAATTTTGATGGTTTCCACCAGTTTTGGCCCCCAAAAACACGTATTTTTAAGATTATCTTTGGTCTTGATTCACCTGTTCATACAACTTCTAGTGTTATTATACAAATGTATAGTGATTTCAGACAATTTCCCATGTTTTTGACTCATAAAAAATGAATTTCGGGAGCTTAACCTTCGTTACAACCTCAATTCTTCACTCTTCGGTCAACATCAACCTAATATTCGGTCTTCTCGCCCTGAAAAACATGGAAAACGATACCTCACAAGCTCATGCTCACTAAAACCTCGAAAACCCCTATTTTTACACTCATTTTTCTACCATATCACTCCTGGGTGTATGCCGATCGGGCTGCCGTGTTTCGGAGGAAAACTAGGAGCCAGAAGTGTTCCCAGATGTGGACCCAAACTGTGTGCGGAAGAACGGCGATTTTAGACCAAATTTTAACGTAAATTTAAGGCTGAAACTTCCTTAGAACCTCAATTTTCCACTCTTTGGTCAAAATCGACTTCATATTCTGTCGTACCAGAAACATGGAAAACGATACATCAAGAGCTCATGTTACGGAGATGTTACTAAAACACAAAAAGTACATATTTTTATACACATTTTCACTCTTAACACCCCTGGGTATATTCCGATCGGGCTGCAAGGTTTCGGGACACAACTAGGGCCCAAATGGAGCATGTGTGCGAAAGAATTTTTTAGACCGAGAATGAAGCCGGTAATGATACGGCGGACGGACATTGCATTTTTGGAATCTGCGCACCTTGAAACGGATAAGAAAAAATTTTGAGGGTGTGTTATAAAAACCAGTCATGCAGCATGACTTAATGAGCGAATTTTCAAAGAAATATTCGAATTAATGGCTATGGTTTTGAATAAAGGAAAACTTCGGTCTAAAATTTGGTTTTCTATGTATATTCTCTTCGTATTTATTTTAATTTGTACGTTTTGTCCATCCTGATTCTACCGTTTGTTTATTACGTAATTGTACTAAGTGCTTATTTATTTGATCGCTGTGGGTAAATTCAAGGAGTTGTACTAATCGTTTGCCTCCCCCTTTTTTGCTTCGAACTCTCGTCTTCAATTAATACTTCTCACATATTTCAATCTGACCACTCTAAGGGGGTGGGGGGGGGGGGGTAAGAGTTTAAAGATTATCCTAGTTTTGGGTAATTTTTGCGCACTTTAAATGCTCTAATTTAAGAACGGATTTAGATATCTAAAATCCGATTTCACTATCGTGTTCAGCGTGCAAAAACCTTTAAAATGAGGGGTCACTTGTTAGAAAATAACATTTTGGGGATTTTTGGGTAATTTTTGCGCACTTTAAATGCTCTAATTTGAGAACGGATCAAGATATCTAAAATCCGATTCCACCATCGTGTTCAGCGTGCAAAAACCTTTAAAATGAGGGGTCACTTGTTGGAAAATAACATTTTGGGGATTTTTAGGTAATTTTTGCGCACTTTAAATGCTCTAATTTGAGAACGGATCAAGATATCTAAAATCCGATTCCACCATCGTGTTCAGCGTGCAAAAACCTTTAAAATGAGGGGTCACTTGTTAGAAAATAACATTTTGGGGATTTTTGGGTAATTATTGCGCACTTTAAATGCTCTAATTTGAGAACGGATCAAGATATCTAAAATCCGATTCCACCATCGTGTTCAGCGTGCAAAAACCTTTAAAATGAGGGGTCACTTGTTGGAAAATAACATTTTGGGGATTTTTGGGTAATTTTTGCGCACTTTAAATGCGCCAAAACCCTCCTTAGAGTAGGCCAATTTCGCCCATCTTCGAACTTAGCCTTTCGATTGCCAAGATAGATTTTTTGTGCAAATTTGAGCTGTTTATCTCAATTCTATCGAGAGTTATCGCCTGGAGTGACACATATATAAATAAATATATATATATATACATATAAAAAAGTGTTAAATTTCAGGAATCGTTTTAGAATGGTCTGAAACGGATTTCTATGAAGAAAATTTCCAAAAATTTATATTATTTAAATTTCGAAGCCATTGCAATAGCTTCATTTTCTTTGAAAATTCGCTAACTGTCTGCTGAGCGATTACATAGGTGTATTATTCACAGAATAACAAACCAACACAAACACGCCCTCCTGCCTTGTGCCCTCTTCTTCGGTTTTCGATTTATTACTGTATCCATCAACCTCCTCACGGTAAGCTCTGCTACGCCCAACTTGACTCACTGTCCACCTGCCATAAAATCCAGTCCAGTTATGACTGGAAATCTCAATAATGAGCCCCCTGTCGGGACATTCCCTGTGGTCCGAGGAGCAGCTGCTGCCAGTGATTGGGCTCTTCGGGGTGGGCCATGTGGCCTGCCAGGCCCCCGGGAAACCTTTGTAAACACTCGCGAATCTGATGATTCGAATGATTTTTCTTTCCGCAGATGACACAGCCCTCTTCATCCGGGGCTGGAACTGGCGGGATCGATTTTTACGAGCGCAAGCTCTTCTAAATACAGCGAGCCGCTGGATAACTAGTAGTTTCCTGTCTGTAAACGGAAGAAAAAACCCCAAATATAAGGTTTTTGGAAACGTGGACCCCCCCCCCCCCCCCCCCAATCAAGTCTTAAAACTTCACTCTGCATATTTACTAACACCACTCAATGTAACTGTCCGTATCTAGAAAGCGTCTCACAGTATAAATACTTAGGCGTAATGCTCGATGCATCTGCAAGATTATCTGCATGGGAGACTAAGAAAATGTATTCCAATTCTAAAGAATGTGAGAACACCAGCCTCTAGGGAGCGGTTGAGGCTGATATACGTGTATCTCTCGTGCAGTCTGCCCTACAGTATGCAATCTCAATTTGGCGCAAACTGTCAAACTGTCATGGCGAAGCTAAATAGACTGCACAGGGGCATACTGAGGGTTATGTATGCGAAACCTCCACGTTTTCCTTCGCACTTGTTACACGTGGAATCCAGGGTTTTCACTATAACTCAACTCTTCGTAAAAAATCACTCCCGATATTATATTTCCCTTTTAACCTTCCATCAGTACCCAACAAGGTTTACTCTTGAACAGAGAGTCGTAAATCCACGCCCCGCTTTAACTCTCACTACCAGAAGTCCTCATTATTTGATTTACCTTATCTATAATTCTCTACCTATCCACATGAAATCACCTAGTTTTTATTCTCGATCTATGTATAAAAATAAAAACCACAGTCATGCAGCATGGCTATAAGAGCGAATTTTCGAAGAAATAACCACGTTCCTTAATCTTCAAAGTGCTCCAGTTTGAGAATGGAATGAGATATCGCAATTCTGATTTCACCATCGTGTTCAGCGTACAAAAACCTTTAAAATGAGGTGTCACTTGTCAGACTGTTTCATTTTGGGAATTTATGGGTAATTTTTCCGCCCTAAAACTCCCCAAAACTCCTCCTTAGAGTGACCCGATTCTGCCCATCTACGAACTTAGCCTGTCGATTGCCAAGACAGATTTTTCGTGCAAATTTGAACTTTTTATCTCAATTCTTTCGAGAGTTATCGTCTGGAATGACACATACATATATATATAAATATATATATAAATATAAAGTGTTGGGTGTAGAATGACCAAGTCTAGTCGTGGTTTTTTACTTTTAATCCCGACGTTTCGGCGCCTGAATTGCGCCCTAATCATGGGAAGAAGTATTATAATAAGGCGTTCAAAGGCAAGGAGGTTACATAGTGTAGTTAGTCAGAGAAATACTTGTGAGGAAAACGCCCAGAAAACGCCCATTCTGGGCGTTTTCCTCACAAGTATTTCTCTGACTAACTACACTATGTAACCTCCTTGCCTTTGAACGCCTTATTATAATACTTCTTCCCATGATTAGGGCGCAATTCAGGCGCCGAAACGTCGGGATTAAAAGTAAAAAACCACGACTAGACTTGGTCATTCTACACCCAACACTTTACATCACCCACTAGTCAACCAATTGCCAAAATATATAAATATATATATAAATATATAAATATATATATATATATATATATATACATATAATTTTTGGTGTCTTTCGGCAGTGAATTCAGGATGGTCTGAAACGGATTTTGGTATAAAAATCTTTCGGAAATTCGAGTTTTAAAAATTTTGGACCGAGAACAATAGCTTCCTTTTCTTCGAAAATTCGCTAAAAACGAATATATTCTTGGCTCATCCATCTAGGCTTGGAAAACTGCTGCAGTTTACTGCGTAGTGTTTATGTAACATGAAATGTCACAGTTCTGGTTTTATCCGAATTACTATTTTTTAAACTTTTATATTAGTTTCAAAAGCAACATTAACCGATGTAGGCAGTTTTCTAATTTAATCGAGAGTCCACTATTACTGTATTTTTTGTATTTGATTTTACTGCAAGCATATATGTTTATTAGTAAGCTCTACTCTTGTCTGGCAACACGGGCTCTGCCTAAATGCCAGACAATAATATTCCTGTAAAATATTTCGAAGCTTGTAAAATTTGTTTTTTCTTTTGTTTGTTTCGTGAATATATTTTCTTCTCTCTCTCTCTCTCTCTCTCTCTCTCTGATGGATCTTTGTGTGTGTCTTTCCTCTTCATCTCGTTCTCTATAGAATGCAACGTGTTCGATCTTTCTACTGAGAATAGCATATCCGCAGTTGTTAACAATGAGAATGAAACAATCATGCAACCAATGGTAATGGAAGCAGAAGTGAATAATGATTTTAAAATCTTCATTTGGAGGTATGTCCTTCGAACCTCGGAGGTACGCTCTTTGAATTCGCTTTCTAGACAGAAGTTTTTCAAAAAAATTGGTTCAAAGGTAAGCACATTCGAAAAAAAAAAAAAAAAAAGTGGAAAGAAGGAAATTTTGAATATTTATTGGTACTGTACCATCTGCCAAGTTACTTTACGAAGAATCCTCTTACCTGCTGTTTGGCGAGCTGAAACCAGGTCTTGAGGATGACAGGGAGCCTCGCCTGGTGGTAATGAACAGTCGTTTTGACGCTGATGAAGAGATCGGAGATGGAAGTCGTCGACGGGGCTGGGGTCGCCGTCGACCGCAAAACTTCAACGAAATTGTTATCGTAATCACCGCTGAGGGACCTCGGGGCCCGCTCCTGCCACCCCACCTCCTGAAACAGGGATCACGTGTTCCGTCACATTTGGATCAACCAGACAACATTACAGGCAGGTAATGAACAATACAGTGATACAGTGATGAATACACAACATGAAACCCTAGATTTATATACAGTCGATCGTTGCACTTTCTCCAGCTTCAGACTGTATGGTACAACTTTTCAACAAAAATATTTTCTAAACAATGGTGTTTTCTAATAATTTTGTTAGAAAACACCAATGTTTTCTAACGGATTCTTACAGTCTTCTTCTACGGATTACGGGCAAACACCATTTTCTAAGAACGGTGTTTATCCGTAGGTAGTCTAACATTAGGTAATTTCCAAGGGGGTCAAATTTGAGTTTTTAGGTGGTCAAAAATCGGTGAAAACGGCTAAAATCAAGAACAATTTATATAAAACCACTAAAAATAGTGATATGGAAGGGTGATCAGGGACAGACAAATAACATTTCAATTATTTTAAATACAAAATAGGGGTCAAAATTGGATTTTGGGGGGGTGGGGTCATAAATTGACTAAAATCAATAATAATTCACCTAACCTTGTGTGGGATTGTGATTCACGACAAAAAGAGGGACTATTTCGATGATAAAAATATTTTTCTCAAAACAGAGTGCGTCAAATTTGACTTTATACGCGTCAAAAATTGGTAAAAATTGCTGAAATCATGAAAAAATTATATAATTTTACGAAAGGGGTAGCGGTATAGTTGCTCGCTTAGTATAATTTATCATCGTTTTACCCAACAGCACAAATATTTTTTTGAAAATTTTCTCTTATAGCCATGCTCATGATTTGAACTTTTTAAATTGATCTCGACCATGGGAATTTTTTGAGACCAATCGAGTTGGCTATTCCATGTTATGTCATTTGAAGAACGATGGCTCTTGGATTTTGATGATTCTTTGGAATTTGTTGATAGGTACTTTCGTAACTTGAACAAACGTTATGCTTTATGAATAACAACAAATAAATAATGACAGAATTCTCGATTCCACCACATATTTTTGAAACTGTAATTGCCAGGCCGGCTCCTGTCCTCGATTTATGGCTTTTGTGGTGGTGAGGGGGAGCACGAGGGTAGCTGTATTGACCGCAGAAAACCTTTGCAGAAGGGGCATCTGTACAGGCAAATTATAAACCCTTGTGTAATAACTTGCAGACGTTTTGTAAAAGGTTGCAGACTGATGATCCAGCCCACCATTCAGAATGCAATTTCGACCAGCCATACTTCATGTCGTCTTATCCACGAGAATAAATATGGAAGTTTCCTGCACGAAATCCGGTGGGCGAAAATATTTAGGTACCGGCTTTTGGGAAAACACGTAAGTACCACCATTTTGCATTTATAAAATGTAATCATTAACAAACTTATTTTAGGGCGAAATGGAATGACGAATCCGAACCATTCCCCTTGTCCAGACTTGGAGTCTGCAAATAACGACCATCATGAACAACAGTGGGCGGAGGGAGAGTCCATTTTTCGCCTTTTGTTCCACCCCTCCAACGAGTCATTCTTCCTTTTATCCCGAGAGACATTCGCAACAATTCTACTTCTTAATTGGGAGCTAATCGACGTTGTTGCTTGGGTGCCTGTACCCTTCGAATTGGCCCTTCCGTCTGCAGGTATGCGCTAACGAAGCTCCTGCTGGACGCCATAATGGGAAAAACGCTATCTCCCGTCTCGTGGCGGAGGGACGAACCCAGGCGAGTGATTCCCAGAACAAAAAGAGCCATTTTCAAGGGGGTGCGGTGCGGACGGTTCATTTGGCGACAGTAGCAGAGGTGAGGGAACAGCGCAGAAGCTGATGATGACGATTACGCGAAAGCCCTTCGTACAGACATTTGATGACAAAAACTGAAATAACGAATTCACGGAATCACTGCTATACCTATCGAGGCGGACCCTCTCAACATCCACAAGAAAGTGCCGTTACATAATTTATTTATTTTATTTATTTATTTATTTGGCAAGACAGAGAAAAATACAGTATACAGAAAAATACAGTGCGTTGATTGAAAAAGTGTAACCAAACTTAACTTCTAACTTAAAATATGCATAAAGAATTGCAAAAATAAAGATGAATGTAGCAATGAAAAGTAATTGAAATTACTTTGGGGTGAGGGATTCTGTCATTGCCCACCATGAGAATAAGTTCATCAGAACTTGTGCTCTCAGGTGGAGTTCATTCAGACCTCTACGATTAAATTATTTGTATAAGAAATTAAATTTCTGCAAAGACTCTCCAGATGCTTACGATTTTTACCTAATAACTTATTATTATGTATCCGAAAGGAAGGGCACGATTGATTGTTTAAAGAACTTGAGGCTTTTGAATTCAGATGTTTATCCTTTTGTCATAAAACAAAAACAGAGCTCTGTTATAGGAAATACGTTTAAAGTCACAAGACAGTACTGATCCCGATTTGGTCCTACGGAATTGCTGTACAGTCAAAAAAAAATTTGCAAATAATCCAAATATTTCAAAATAAAGTTCTCAGAAGTATTGTAAAAATGCTCCCTGGTACATTAGAAACGACGACCTCCACACAGACTTACGCGTGGAGAGCGTCACAGATGTCATTCAAAACCGCTGCAAATTATTACACAACGGTTTATTATTTACCTGTATAGATGCTCCTTCTGCGTAGATCAATGTTTTCTGTGGTCAGTACCTACCCTTGTGCTCCCCCCAGGAAAACCCTAAATCGAGTATACTTGAGTGACCGGAAATTACAGTTTCATAAAAATGCACAGGATTAAATAATTCAATAATTAATTATTTGTTGTTATTCATGAAGCATAACGTTTGTTCAAGTTACTAAATTGCCTATCAACAATCGGTTTATAGGTCCCATTTGGGGTCTAGTTGGTCCTCGAAGCTCGGCGTTAATACCAGTCATCCTTAAGGGGTGAAAAATAAGGGTTGAAATCTCCAGGACATACTTATCTCGAATTTTTTAAATTTTTTTTTTTTTCGAACTTGGGAGTTTCTTGAGACCACCCGGAGCACTGTACGTCCAGCCGTTCGTTCACAGTAAGGCCCGGAAGTTTGCACCGACAGACTTTTTCAACAGCAGGGAGAATGAAATTGTATACATTCAGCCCAAATATCATTGCTAGGGACGCGGCAACAATCGGGAATTGGCCCGAGATAATCATTGCTAGGGATCACCTGATTATAATATATTCACGGAGTAGAGTTGGTTGTTCTGTGATATCATTTCATTTGAAAAATGATGCTCTTCTGGGTTTTGTTGATAGGTAGTGAAACTTGAACAACCGTTGAACCTATACAGGTAAATTATTGCACCGGTTTATTAGTTGCCTTATGCTTCATGAATAACTACAAAATAATTAAAGATGGAATTATTGAATCCCGCGCATTTTTAGGAAACTTTAATTCCGGAGCCGGCTCCAGTACTCGATTTAGGGCTTGCCTGGCAGGAGCACGAAAGTATCAACCACAGAAAACAGTGACCTACGCAGAAGGTGCATCTATACAGTTAAATAATAAACCTTTGTGTAATAATGTGCAGCGTTTTTTTATTCCATTTTCGGACTTGAGTGGTCAATTTTTTTCTTTCTTGCTCGATTCCGAAGGTTCATTACAGAAAATGGTACAAGTATGTTATAGCCCCGCCAATATCGATTGTATCGATTATCTCAAATACATCGATCCTTGTGGTATCGATGACGTGTATCAGACAAGACGGTGGGTGTACAAGAAGTTTAGTTCCCATTCCGCCGCTCGCATTGTCAAGCGATCTGGATGCTCGCTAGCGCTCGCATCTCAAAAAAGATAAACAATCCCAGAAACTATCCCGTGAATGAGCAGGTTGTTTGGGACTTCTGAATAGATGGTACAAGTATGTTATAGTCACTCTTATTTTTTGGTGTCCTTACAATGGTCTTCCCGTATTCATTTTGAAAGTTGATATCGGTACCCGGGATGTAGGCATCGGGACGCCATATTGAGCCGCGATATTGGCGGGGCTATAACATACTTGTACCCAGAAAATAATAAACCAAAACCGCACGACCGACTTCACGTGCACTCAAATACAGAAGCTCTTCAGCTACTGGACAATTCGCAACAAGTTCGGCGTCTGAAAAGAATCAAATCCCTGGATCTTGGACGCTGATGTTGTAGCGTAAAAAACTAGTTCGGTGCCTGCTTGTAAACATTCTCCACAAAAATTATGCTTAAAGGTATTTGAAGTAAATAACTAGACAGTTACTTGTAAAATTACATTTTTATAACTAGTTGGTATATTAAGATCAACGGTTGAAATCAACCAAAAACACGAATTAGCGTCATCATTGAGAGTTGTCTTGATTCACCTGTTGATACTACTTCAAGTGTTATTACACAAATTCATGATGATTTCAGACAATTTCCCAGGTTTTTGACTCATAAAAAATGAATTTTGGGAGCTGAACCTACGGTAGTACCTCAATTTTCCACTCTGGTCAAAATCGACTTCATATTCGGTCTTCTCGCCCTAAAAAACATGGAAAACGATACCTCACAAGCTCATGTTCACTAAAACCTCAAAAATCCCTCGAAAACCCCGGGTGTCCTATTTGGTAATCCTATTTTTTCACCCATAAGACCCCTGGGTATATTCCGATCGGGCTGCAAAGTTTCGGGACACAACTAGGGCCCAAATGGAGCATGTGTGCGAAAGAACGAATTTTTTAGACCGAAATGAAGCAGATAAATATGCTGATAAGGCGGACGGCGGACGGACATTGCATTTTTGGAATCTACGCACCTTGAAACGGGAAAGAAAAAAGTTTGAGGGGGTGTTATAAAAATTGTTTGCTGAGCGAATACATAGGTGTGTTATTCACAGAATAATAAACCAAAATCCAATGTCCGTCCGCCGTATCATCCATATCTACTTCATTTTCGGTCTTAAAAAATTCGTTCTTTCGCACACATGCTCCATTTGGGCCCTAGTTGTGTCCCGAAACTTTGCAGTCCGATCGGAATATACCCAGGGGTTTTATGGGTGAAAAATGTGTGTAAAAATAGGGTTTTTTGGTGTTTTAGTAACATGAGCTTTTGAGGGTATCGAAAGAACGAATTTTTTAGACGGAAAATGAAACCGGTATGCACGACACGGCGGTCGGACATTGTGCATTTTTCTGAATGTACGCACCTTGAAACTTTATGTTTCAATGAATAATAAACCAAAACAAAGTGCAAAAACGTGGAGGTTTTTTGGCTGCCAAGTGAGGTAGCCTGGGTTAGCATTTTGTTTTTTACATTTGCACCCATACACACGAGTTAAAACACGCTGCAAAGTCATATGGGTTTATTATTACCTTGGACATACCTACAGAATAGTTGGGTGCTCATTTGTTGTTTCTCAAAAACACGAATTAGGCTCCTATATATTTTTTATAAAAATTATCTTTGATCACCTGTTGATACTATTTGTGCTATAATATAAAATATCAGATATCACATTTCCCAGGGTTTTTTTCACTCATAAAAAATGAATTTTGGGAGCTGAATCTTCGCTAACACCTTAATTATTCTTCACTCTGGTCAAAATCAACTTCATATTCGGTCTTGCCACCCTGTTAAAGATGTCAAGGGCCCATCAGGCCCTACAGCAGTGATTTTACCAGTCTTCTAGTACAAATCTCAATTGATTCTTTACGTCTATTCCATAATTGATGCTACTGACTGGACATCGAGGTGAAGGCCCCTAAATCGATTTCAAGTGAGGAAATTATAGGTACACACAATCAAGTACCTACATATCTGCCTACTTCACTCCGGCTATGTTACAGATGTCAAGATGTTACAGATGTTACAGATGTTCCCAGCCCAAATCTCAGTAAACTCTTTAATTCCAACATTAATGGTAGGTACTGACTGGACATCGAGGTGAAGGCCCCTAATTCGATTTCAAGTGAGCAAGGTGTAGGTAAATACAAACAGGTACTTACCTACCTACTTACTTCACTCCGGCTATAAAAACAGTACCTAGGTATCCAGGTACACATATAATGTCAGTGTTACAGATGTCAAGGGCTCATCAGGCCCTAGAGCAGTGATGTTCCTAGTTTTCTAGTCCAAATCTCAAGAATTCTTTACATTTTACGCATCCCAAAATTGATGCTACCGACTGTTCATAGTGGTGAAGGCCCTTGAATCGATTTCGGGTGAGGAAGGTGTAGGTAAATACAAACAGGTACTTACCTACCTACTTACTTCACTCCGGCTATAAAAACAGTACCTAGGTATCCAGGTACACATATAATGTCAGTGTTACAGATGTCAAGGGCTCATCAGGCCCTAGAGCAGTGATGTTCCTAGTTTTCTAGTCCAAATCTCAAGAATTCTTTACATTTTACGCATCCCAAAATTGATGCTACCGACTGTTCATAGTGGTGAAGGCCCTTGAATCGATTTCGGGTGAGGAAGGTGTAGGTAAATACAAACAGGTACTTACCTACCTACTTACTTCACTCCGGCTATAAAAACAGTACCTAGGTATCCAGGTACACATATAATGTCAGTGTTACAGATGTCAAGGGCTCATCAGGCCCTAGAGCAGTGATGTTCCTAGTTTTCTAGTCCAAATCTCAAGAATTCTTTACATTTTACGCATCCCAAAATTGATGCTACCGACTGTTCATAGTGGTGAAGGCCCTTGAATCGATTTCGGGTGAGGAAGGTGTAGGTAAATACAAACAGGTACTTACCTACCTACTTACTTCACTCCGGCTATAAAAACAGTACCTAGGTATCCAGGTACACATATAATGTCAGTGTTACAGATGTCAAGGGCTCATCAGGCCCTAGAGCAGTGATGTTCCTAGTTTTCTAGTCCAAATCTCAAGAATTCTTTACATTTCACGTATCCCAAAATTGATGCTACCGACTGTTCATAGTGGTGAAGGCCTTTGAATCGATTTCGGGTGAGGAAGGTGTAGGTAAATACAAACAGGTACTTACCTACCTACTTACTTCACTCCGGCTATAAAAACAGTACCTAGGTATCCAGGTACACATATAATGTCAGTGTTACAGATGTCAAGGGCTCATCAGGCCCTAGAGCAGTGATGTTCCTAGTTTTCTAGTCCAAATCTCAAGAATTCTTTACATTTCACGTATCCCAAAATTGATGCTACCGACTGTTCATAGTGGTGAAGGCCTTTGAATCGATTTCGGGTGAGGAAGGTGTAGGTAAATACAAACAGGTACTTACCTACCTACTTACTTCCCTCCGGCTATAAAAATAGATGGGTATCCAGGTACATATAATGTCAGTATGATTAACGTTCTCGACCACTCAGTATTAATGTTGTTGGTAGGATTTTGAGGGTTGGTCGCTTAATAAAATATCCACTATGCCGACGTTTCGATTTATTTATAAATCCCCTTCAGGGCTTAGCTGATAAGTCTTGGCAGTAGCAGGAACACACAGGCAGAAAAGGTGTTTATATTGCTATAGTTGAAAGTAGTAAGTACCTATACTTTCATCAAGAAGCAATGTTCATCATAAGTTTATCAGAACTGTGACTGTGAAGTTCTGTGAACTGACTGTGAACTTCACAGTCACAGTTCTGATAAACTTATGATTAACATTGCTTCTTGATGAAAGTATACTCTTACTACTTTCAACTATAGCAATACAAACACCTTTTCTGCCTGTGTGTTCCTGCTACTGCCAAGACTTATCAGCTAAGCCCTGAAGGGGATTTATAAATAAATCGAAACGTCGGCAAGTGGATATTTTATTAAAGCGACCAACCCTCAAGAATCCTACCAACAACATAATATATTATAATGTCAGTGTTACAGATTTCAATGGCCCATCGGGCCCTAGAGCAGTGATGTTCCCAGTTTTCTAGTCCAAATCTCAATGAATTCTTTAATTCCAACATTAATGGTAGGTACTGACTGTACATAGAGGTGAATGAAGGCCCCTAAATCGATTTCAGGTGAGGAAGGTGTAGGTAGATACAAAGGGGTAAGTACATATCAACAGAGGTGCAGGTGTAGAAAGTTGTTTAGTGCCCACCTGGCTGGTCGCGATGTCAATATGACGTCGATTCGTCTTCTGAAGAACCAGAAGAGCTGTCGAAAGGAGGATCGTACCCAGCAGGAGGAGCTGGAGATGCCTCTTGAAACGAGGCATAGTTGGGAAACGGTCCCCGGCGTTTGTCATCTAACTCCGCATTGCCGCCCAAACTTCCCGAGTAAACAAGATTTACAATACGAAATCCGTAAATCGTAAGGACGAAAGAACGACACAGCCAAACCGAGCCCGAATATGCAACTGGCGGCTCCGGGTCAGGTTGGGAGGCGATCCTTCTTCTTCTTCGGTGCCTTCCCCCACTCTCAACACCATCGGACCTGTTGATGCGGTGGTGGGAACGGGCCATCCGGAGAAAGTCGGATTTCCAACAAGTTGCAGAGCACGAGGCGACATCTGTGGAGAGCCTGAGAAACGAGCATTCATCAACAACAACTACCTGTACCTGATCCTTCATAATATAATATCACAGAACTGGAACAGACTACAACTAGGCAGGTGGTACTGCTGCTGGAGACGGTGATTCTTATTCTGGAATCGACATCAGAAATAGCCAAATTTGAAGGCTCTAGTGTCATATATACTTTTATTAGATACTCATTAGGACCCATACCAAAGGAGTTGACCTCATTAGGTCTCATACTTAGCTGATGGCCTCAGGTATTTCCCCTGTTGTTTTGGTAAACACCTTCGGCTGACAAACAGCCTCAGGTTGTATATTATACGAGTATGTTACGAGCAATGTATCCTAAGTGGGCATTGTGCAGAATGACCGGGGCATTCTGTAGAGTACTGCCAAGATTTATCAACTAAGGTAATTTTTTAGCATTTACTTAAAAGTCCATCCAACACTTGTTTGAGTCAATGTTTTCTGAGTAAATAGCAGGGGCGGATCCAGAATTTTTTTCCGGAGGGGGTCACAGGGTAGAACAATATAAAAAATAACAAAAAATAAAAAAATAACCAAACGAACAATACAAACCGAATTTTCAACCTTATGCCTAAACTCGTCCAATTTGTCTACTTACAAAATTAATTATATTTATTTATAAAATTCATTGTTTATTATATGTAAAAAATATTTTTCAATATCTATTAATTATTTAACTGATGAATGTAGTATTTATTTTCAATTTTCTTCTAAGTGTCCTAATGTGTTTTCAAACAAATTGGCGCATTTTATGGCAGCGTAGCTAACTTCAGAGTTTGCAAATCAAAACATTGAAACCACAACAATCTGTTGTTGATCTCAGTGAGTTCAGTATCGTTTTTACTGAATTTGGCAGGAAAGAAAACGAGAACGAAACAAAAACAAGATAATAATTAGCTAATAAAAATAAGAAGAAATAAACAAGGTGTAATTTGACGGATACACCAAGGTAAATTTATTGACATAATTGTATATAAAGTAACATTGGTAGGACCAAGTTTACGATTGTATTCGACTAATTTTGACATTTTTGATCGAATTTAGATTTTTTATAGTTCTTTTTTGATTTCACAAAAACTGGGTTCGTTTTCGTTTTGTTTTTTTGTTTTCGGGTTTGTGAACAATTCGTTCAGCTCTGCTTTTTGAAATGCAGGCTGATTCTGGGGGGGGGGGGGGGGGTCATGACCCCTGTGACCCCCCCCCCCCCTTGGATCCGCGCCTGGTAAATAGTTCCTATCATTACAGCCCTGAAGAGGATTTATAAATGAATCGAAACGTCAGCATAGTGGATATTTTTGATTGTCACCAACCCTCAAGAATCCTACCAACAATATTAGTACTGAGTGGTCAAGAACGTTAATCATATTCATATCATGGAGAAAATGCACCAACACCTTAGTTCAGAGGAACTACCTCTCTTTCAACATCTGAGAACTCAATTCGGCACCTCTGCCACTAGATTGGCTCACCATATTGGGATGGGCACCAGAAAAAATGCAAATAAGAAGAATGAACATCTGTTTTTAATTTATAGCAATAATTTATAGCTTTTCTGACTGTGTGTTCCTGCTACTGCCAAGACATATCAACTAAGGTAATTTTTTAGCATTTACTTAAAAGTCCATCCAACACTTGTTTGAGTCAATGTTTTCTGAGTAAATAGTTCCTATCATTACAGCCCTGAAGAGGATTTATAAATAAATCGAAACGTCGGCAGTGGATATTTGATTAAGTCACCAACCCTCAAGAATCCTATCAACAATATTAATACTGAGCGGTCAAGAATGTTAATCATATTCATATCATGGAGGAAATGCACCAACACCTTAGCTCAGAGGAACTACCTCTCTTTCAACATTCAGCTCCCAAATCAATTTTGGGAGCTGAACATCTGGTAGAACCTCAATTTTCCACTCTTTGGTCAAAATCGACTTCATATTTCGGTCTTCTCGTCCCCAAAAACATGGAAAACCATACCTCAAAAGCTCATGTTACTAAAACACAAAAAGTACCTATTTTTACACACATTTTCACTCATAACACCCCTGGGTATATTCCGATCGGGCTGAAAAGTTTCGGGGCACAACTAGGGCCCAATTGGGGCATGTGTGCGAAAGAACGATTTTTTTAGACCGAAAATGAGGCCAGTGTAATGTTCCTCGCGTTGATTTAAGGTATGTGCGGGTTGGGTAGGATGATACTCATAAATTCACATGGAACACTACAGTATTAATTTTTTATGGGGTTACTAGATGGATAACACGATGTTATAAAGGAGAGTGTGAGTCGCGTATAAGGTGCTACGGCAAACTGAATCGGAGGGCGATGTCCTGAGGGGAGTTCGGGAAAACTGGGTCCAGCTGACCAAAGCAGTTCCGTCGAACTGGCTCGTAACATTACCTCCCCCTATGAGGAGCACCTGTCCTCAGGTGTATACATTAAATTCAGCCTAGATGGGAAGCTGGAATACTGGCTGAGTTTTATCACTGAATACAGGCTCTCTGTTGCTGATTCTCCATCCGCTGTTTGAGAATATCTGTCAGGCGGAAGTGAGGGGGGAGCGAAGTTCTTCGAAGTAGATTCCTCACAACGTGCCCGATCCTTGAACGCAGGTGGAGAGGAAAGGAGTACTCCAGAGTCCCGTTTTAAGTCATCAACTTCGCGAATTCTAGCGAAGCTGAATGGGATTTTACAAAGCAGCGAATTGTGTGCTTTGTGACATTGGCATACAAATCGGGAAGTACATATGTCTGAATTATGTGTCGAGGCAAAGCAGTTTGCACACAAATCATTAGAATGAATCACATCCCATCTCTCCTCAACGGTCATCCCTTTGAATGTTTTGCATTTACGGAGAGCATGACGTCCACCGCAAACTTTGCAAGCAAAATTCAGTGTTCCTGGGGACGAAGAGGATGTGATATTTCGGGCGGGATGAGCGATCTGGTGGTCCTTGACTTTTGTAACACTTTGAGATGTGTCGATGTCTGATGCCAATGAAGGTGATTTTGCAGGTTGTGATGGTTGGGTGTTTTCGTTGAAATGGACGTCTTTGATCCAGAGGCTTTGTTGATGAGGGTATGGGCGTCGACTTGGTACGTGAGTGTACGTTGCACCCATTCAATTGCTTGTGAAATGACCAACCGGCTTGGTAGGGATTGGATAAGTTCATCTAAGTTCCTATCCAATTTCTGTAGAGTGCGGCGGTAGTGAGAAGCTAAAGAATGGGGGCTTGAAGTCGGATTAAAGGCCTTCAACCCTTCAACTAGGTGTTTCCATTGTATTAAATGTATAGCACAACCTACGCCCTCTGATGAGATTTCGACGTTGTTCTGAAACAGCATAGTCACAAAAACTTAACGGCGTTAACACACAACACTGAAACACGATAATTAACCACGGAATTCCTTATTGGGAACGTATTAAAGTCCGTGAGTCCTACCGACTGCGCCAAATGTAATGTTCCTCGCGTTGATTTAAGGTATGTGCGGGTTGGGTAGGATGATACTCATAAATTCACATGGAACACTACAGTATTAATTTTTTATTGGGTTACTAGATGGATAACACGATGTTATAAAGGAGAGTGTGAGTCGCGTATAAGGTGCTACGGCAAACTGAATCGGAGGGCGATGTCCTGAGGGGAGTTCGGGAAAACTGGGTCCAGCTGACCAAAGCAGTTCCGTCGAACTGGCTCGTAACATTACCTCCCCCTATGAGGAGCACCTGTCCTCAGGTGTATACATTAAATTCAGCCTAGATGGGAAGCTGGAATACTGGCTGAGTTTTATCACTGAATACAGGCTCTCTGTTGCTGATTCTCCATCCGCTGTTTGAGAATATCTGTCAGGCGGAAGTGAGGGGGGAGCGAAGTTCTTCGAAGTAGATTCCTCACAACGTGCCCGATCCTTGAACGCAGGTGGAGAGGAAAGGAGTACTCCAGAGTCCCGTTTTAAGTCATCAACTTCGCGAATTCTAGCGAAGCTGAATGGGATTTTACAAAGCAGCGAATTGTGTGCTTTGTGACATTGGCATACAAATCGGGAAGTACATATGTCTGAATTATGTGTCGAGGCAAAGCAGTTTGCACACAAATCATTAGAATGAATCACATCCCATCTCTCCTCAACGGTCATCCCTTTGAATGTTTTGCATTTACGGAGAGCATGACGTCCACCGCAAACTTTGCAAGCAAAATTCAGTGTTCCTGGGGACGAAGAGGATGTGATATTTCGGGCGGGATGAGCGATCTGGTGGTCCTTGACTTTTGTAACACTTTGAGATGTGTCGATGTCTGATGCCAATGAAGGTGATTTTGCAGGTTGTGATGGTTGGGTGTTTTCGTTGAAATGGACGTCTTTGATCCAGAGGCTTTGTTGATGAGGGTATGGGCGTCGACTTGGTACGTGAGTGTACGTTGCACCCATTCAATTGCTTGTGAAATGACCAACCGGCTTGGTAGGGATTGGATAAGTTCATCTAAGTTCCTATCCAATTTCTGTAGAGTGCGGCGGTAGTGAGAAGCTAAAGAATGGGGGCTTGAAGTCGGATTAAAGGCCTTCAACCCTTCAACTAGGTGTTTCCATTGTATTAAATGTATAGCACAACCTACGCCCTCTGATGAGATTTCGACGTTGTTCTGAAACAGCATAGTCACAAAAACTTAACGGCGTTAACACACAACACTGAAACACGATAATTAACCACGGAATTCCTTATTGGGAACGTATTAAAGTCCGTGAGTCCTACCGACTGCGCCAAATGTAATGTTCCTCGCGTTGATTTAAGGTATGTGCGGGTTGGGTAGGATGATACTCATAAATTCACATGGAACACTACAGTATTAATTTTTTATTGGGTTACTAGATGGATAACACGATGTTATAAAGGAGAGTGTGAGTCGCGTATAAGGTGCTACGGCAAACTGAATCGGAGGGCGATGTCCTGAGGGGAGTTCGGGAAAACTGGGTCCAGCTGACCAAAGCAGTTCCGTCGAACTGGCTCGTAACACCAGTACACGTGATACGGCGGACGGCGGACGGAAATTGCATTTTTGGAATCTACTCACCTTGAAAGCATTGCAATGGTTCCGAGCAAATGGGTTGTCGTTGAACTTTAACAAAACTATCTACGTGCCTTTCTATAATTACAAAACTAGTGCCCCATCTGAAAATCTTAACTTGAAATTCCATTCAGCATCCTGCACTCCCTCTGAATATCAAGACTGTAATTGTTCCCCGATAAAAAAAGCTATGCATGCTAAATATCTAGGCATAATAATTGATTCGCAACTTCGCTGGCAAAATCACGTTCAGTCTCTAGTATGCAAACTCAGGAGTGTCACTTACGTATTTTTTAGAACCAGAAATCTCTTTAAAATTCCTATTCTTTATTCTCTCTACTATGCATTAGTGCAATCTCATGTAATGTACGGCATAACAGCCTGGGGTGGGGTTTACGACAACGACACCCATTTGCAACCTCTAGAAAACATACAAAAAAAACTTATCAAAGTTATGTTGAATAAAAATATGAGATTCCCGTCAGCCCAATTATTTCAGGATAGCAACATTCTCAGCGTCAGGAAATTATACCTAATCCAAGCTCTTAAATATCTCCTGAACAATCAAACCCTCTTAAAAAAAAACATTTTGAATAAAACAACTAAGAGAAACAATACATTTCACATTCCCCAATGTAATAGTAAGCTAGGAATTCGCCACATAACATTCATTTGCCCTAAACTTTTTAACAGCATCCCTTATAACTTAATATCACTTGACAAACCTTCTTACAGACAAAAATCTTCAATCAAAAATTATATTTCAAATTTAACTTCTCATGAGCTAACTAAATTTTTCCTCTAAGCAATTCCCTTTCATCTGAAATTATCCCACATGATAACTAAAATAATTCCATATAAATTAAATAGAAACTATTTCCACCTGCTCACTCAATAAATCGCGGCCATTTAAATTTAAATTATTCAATAGTACTATCCCCACACCCTGGCTGTTTTGCCTTGTGGGTTCCACATTCCAATATAACTAATAATATATAATATTATTTCTTTCACTGATTCACTGATATCTTATACATACATTATATTTTCAATTTATTCGTGCCTACTTAAACCTTCTATTATTTTTCACTTTTTAAATATCCAAATGTGTTCCTTTTAATATATTACTTAGTTCGTAAATTTTCTTTGGATTTTTTTTAAATTTTGCAGTAGATATGTACCAACTAATTTCATGTATTGTAAATTTGTTGTGGAAATAAATTCTCTCTCTCTCTCTCTCTCTGAAACGGAAAAGAAAAAATTTTGAGGGGGTGTTATAAAAATTTTTCGCTGAGCGAATACATAGGTGTATTATTCACAGAATAATAAATCAAAATAACTGATAAAATGAAACATATTTATTTGGCAACAGTGTTAGCGAATTTTCCAAAAGAAAATGAAGCTATTACAATGGCTCCAAAAATTTCAGAACATGAATTTTTGAAATTGTTTTATACATGCAAATCCGTTTCAGAGCATCCTGATTTCATCCATAGATTCTTAACAAAAATGTATACGTATATTTATTTATTTGTAACTCAAGACGGTATCTGACCTTGGGTACATGACGAAAATTACAAATTCCGCCAGCATATTCTTACTGCCGAACAAGAGGATGAGCAAATTTCAAAAATTCTAAGGGGGTCAAATTTGTGTTTTTAGCGGCCAAAAATCGATATAAACGCTAAGTTCGAAAATTGTTCGTGATTTTAGCGTTTTTACCGATTTTTGACCCCTAAAAATTCAAAGTTGACCGCCTTAGAATTTTTGAAAATTGGATTCTGTTGATAGGCACTTTCTTAACTTGAGCTAACGCTACGCTTCATGAATAAAAACAAATATTTAATGATAGAATTTTTGATTCCACCGCATATTTATAAATAAGTGCCCGGCTGGCTCCAGTACTCGATTTAGGGCTTCCTGGGGGAAGCATGAGGGTATCAACCACAGAAAACAGTGACCTACGCAGAAGGGGCATCTGTACATGGAAATTATAAACCGTTGTGTAATAATTGCAGCGGTTTAAAAAAATATTAGATGTTACATTATTATTTGCTCAGTTCCCACTTCCCTGACGACTGCTTTGCACTGCTCTTCGACGGATGCAACTCGGTCGATCTCGGCCACTGGAGTGTCGGGACGGTGACGGGACGGTGACGGGACGGTGACGGGCCGGCCTCGTGTGAAGCGACCTTTATAGGGAAGAAAGGCGAATGTTCTACACATCCCACCTCCCCTACTTGCTCGGAAAATATTCACAAAGACCATGACATAGTTCGTTTATAATAAAATTAACGTAGGTAATATTATTTAACTGTTTATTCATGCTTGATTCACCATGTTACTGTCCTAACCTGTTGTGTTTGTTTATGTTACTTCCGTGATTTTTATCATTCTTGAAAATTCAATTTTAATTTGTGATAAATTAATTATTTTTTTCGGGGCCTACTCCACTGAGTTGGCACACTGAAAGTGCAACGTCCAAGTTCGTCACCGTAGTCCATACAGACGTAATCCGATATTTTGGTCCCAGCTGCAATGAAAAGCCAAGTTTGCCAATAGAAACTGACTATAAACCCTCATGAATCCCGACATACCTACTTGTCTGGTACAATTCCCGTGTTGTGTGACGCAAATCGACTAATGTTAGCGTCGTGGTTCCCCTCAAATCTCTGCATTAACCACTTCTATGTAATATAGAAAGATTTCACCAAATAAACGAAGGGAACGACGAGCCGGGTAACGCCAAGGGAGAAGGGTCCCTTCCATCAACCGCCATCACTCCTCAACGGTCATAACGGCCGATTGTGGACAGGGACGGGTGGAAAGGGGCCTATATAACCAGACCTTCTGGCCCAGCTCGTTGTTCGACCGACCGACCCTCGACTTCTCTCTCGACACACGCCCTCGCCCTCTCTCTTCTACTTTTCCTTGCTCTCACTGAGGTGCAAACCGTGGGGTGCTCTCCTCCTTTCTGGTATCTGCTGTGGTGAAAACCGCGGGATACCTCCTTCTCCTCTGACACCTGGGGCCCATTCCTAAAGACTCTTCAACTTTTCACTTTGCAAGTCTTCATTTGTACTCTCCACTTTGCAAATTATGAAAAGCAGGTGAACTTTCTGTTCCTAAAGACTTCGCACTCCCACTCTGCAGTTCTACTCGAAACGAGGAGTGTTCTGTAGAGTAAACTTCGTCTTGTGGCGTAACCTCCACTAACTGTTATAGTTTATCATTGGATGTTCCGATCGTTTTATTTCATCAATCCGATTTCATCAAGTCTTCCGTCTTTCTATAAGTTAACTTACTTGGGATTTGGTTTCGCCTAACCAAGAAACTACTCCCTGAAAGTTGTGTCACTGATAACGAAATTAATTTGCGCTCGATGAATGCGGCCGACGGAGGGTCAAACATGTTCAACATCCTCATCATCATCCTCTGATGAGAAGTATGGGAAAATTTTCATTAAAAACAATTATGTAAGTTGTCACTTTTTATCAACCAACAACAACAACCTGTCGCTTCCTAACCTTTCCTTCCTCCCAAATGTAGAGTATTTTGATGGCCTTAGTGGAGCTAACTTCGGTGCTATTATACATGATTGTCCTCAACTAATCAGACCACAGTTAGACCTAATTGAGAGACTGAATTCTCTTCTTTTTATTGATACTACCAAACACTGTATTTAACGAAGAACTAAAACATAAAAACCGATTTGAAAAGTACCTACGTCATTCTACTGCAGTAATTTGGGACTGCAAAAATGTTGTAAAATCTTTGTTTGCAACGCAGACTCTTCACTTTGCACTTTGCGAAAGATAACCTTTAGGAACGGAACTGTTCAAAACAGTGTAAAACTCTGCAGTTCTACACTTTGCATTTCACTCTTCCTCTTCATATCAAGAGCGTTCTTTAGGAACTGAAATTCTTTCGCAAAGTGCAGAGTGAACAGTGAAAGTCTTTAGGAACGGGCCCCTGCTGTGGTGAGAACCGCGGGGTGCTAACCTCCACCTTCCAGGCGTCTGCTGTGGTGAAAACCGCGGGACGCCTCCTTCTCCTCTAAGACTTGTGGTGAAAACCGCGGGTTGTTAGCCTCCATCTTCCCGGTGCCTGCTGTGGTGAAAACCGCGGGACACCTTCCTCTCCTCTGGTACATACTGTGGTGAAAACTGTGGGGCGTTAGCAAAAGACTCCTACGGAGCGCATCCTTCCTGTCACCTCACCATAACCTATCCTCATCCAACTCACCCGCCATATCGTAAGCCGAACACACCGGCTCACGACAATTAGTATGTTACTACTACTATTATTAGGTAGGTACCTACTGGGCAGATGACGGAAGTGCGAACTGCTTTTCGCATCTTTAGTACTTTGTAGTATGGCATCTGCCCGTAAACAAATACCAATGGGTAGTTAGGTCTGTGCATCTCATTTTCCTATTTCATTCCCCTTCCCCTTTTCTTAATCTTCCTAATGTTTATTTTTCTCTTCTGCGATTTTAGTTTTTTCTTTCTCTCTTCTTCTTCTTCTCTAACTTTATCAAATTGTAATTATTTTATAAACCATCTTGTACATTTCTGTCGTTAATGCTCTGCATAGAAGCTAAAAGAGGCAATGTAACCCTATTTCTGTAGAAAACTATGCAAATAAATTAGAATAGGTAGGTACACAATGTCTACTACGAAATCATCTGATGAGTAAAATTGTAAGATTCTGATGATGAGTAGGATTCTCAAGTGATCTACCATCAAATAATGTACCAGAACTGATGTTTTACTTCATTTCAAAATTTACAGACCAACAAGTAGGTACTCATCAACTAAGTGCCCTTTCAAGCTACGTTAAGAATTAATGAGGATTTCCGCAGATACCAACTTGCAAACTTTATTACCCTTAACAAAATCGCTGATCTTTCAATAATGTGTAATTTGGCCCCTCTTTTACGTTTCAGTTGAATCAGGTTACCGTCCTACTCCTTTGAGCCTTCTTAATTGACTTTATTACAGTTAAGCGTACGGTTCCCCATCAAGTAGCAATACAGAAGAGTTAACAAAACATCATGATCCTGCAGACAGACCTATGGGTAGCCTGAAGACTCCTGGGGTATAGAATTTCAAACTCTTAAACAGAATCCTTTTATTGTCAAAATTGTAAAAATAAATAAATTTATAACAGCAACCTTTTCAAGGCACTAATATATAGGTAATACATGTTTTTATGTTTTTTCCTGCATCAGGTATCACTACATAGGTATTCATACCTACATTCAAAAGAACTATATATGTGGAATTATATAGGCTGTACGTTGAACGTAAAATGTAATAGGCAGGTACATTTCTACAATATTGCCGCTTGACTCGTCAACAGGAAAATCAGGATTACTGGTGTGGGTAGGTACTTAGAAGTTTACTTATATAAAATAATCAAACTCCATGAATTCTACAGAATATTCAACAGGTTGGTATATCACAATTTCAGCGCTTGGCACCTTGTAATACTTGACGATAAATTAAAATAACATCTACCTGCGTAGGTAACTCAAGTTGGGACTAGACTTCTTCTATAATCTAATTAATACTTAATACCTACAGTAGGTGGACGATTCAGTATATTTGCTAACATAGTGAAAATTGAAATCAAGTCGCTATTTCGCGGTCGGTTTCGGTTCCTTTTTCGACAACGCTTCGTTTTTCACTTTGTACAAAACTGTTTTCTCCAAATCGGTGTGTTTCATGTAGGCGAGGAATGTGGTCCAAACAAAACTGCAGAAGCTGACGAAGACGATTCTGTTCTTCTCGGGGATGGTGGTGTAGTTGATGGTTTGAAGGACAGGCCATACGCACACTCCAACCTGAGGAAAAGAAACGATAAATTAAACATAGGACAAGTGCTAAGAAGTTTGAGAAGAAATGTAGTACGGTTATGAGGGAATAAGGGTTACAGCGGGTTTTATAATTTTTCTATTTTCAACGATAACTGCTGTAAAAATGGACCAAAATTGGAGCGGTTGGTACCAAAATGTCCTTATGATGTCTAGATCACGCCTACTGATTTTGAGCTCGATCGCATTTGATTTGGCTAATTGACAGCAAAAAATATGTCGATGATACCAACGTTTTTTAGGGTTACTAACTAAATGACGTTGGTGCCGTGTCAGAAAGTGAGGTTTCTATGTGAGTATATTATACTCCCATGCTCAGTGTAGTATATTCTCATGATCGGCCTGTCATGCCAACATGAACAGCCAGTCGGGCCGCAGCCTGTCAGCCGAATGGGCGGCCCCTGCTGCCAAACTTGTATCCACATTATTATGAATAACATTTTTTTTAAATTGCATTTATTTGTTATTACAATAATTTACATGAAATGAAATTAAATGGTACAGTGGAAATACATTCTAAATACATATTACGGGCGTTACCCGGTTGACTCCCAGCGGACTAGAACTGGGAGGGCGCGATGAAGGAGCAGTCCTGGTTGACTCCTGGAGGCCCTGAAGCCCAAGAAATTCTAAACCGCCTGCTGACCCGGTTTGACTCCTGGGAAAATGACTCTCTCCTGAGCCTATAGTTAAAACCCATCAGTTACAGGTACTACTGTTATCGTCTAGAAACGAATTGATAGAAAAATTTATAGGATCTGCTTTTTATGACAACGTTAGAAACTTGTTGGGGGCAACAACAAAATTTTAGCCAGAGTTTTTTGGCCTGGTTCGTTATAATGCAAAATTGAGAGCAAAGAATAATAAATATAAATAATTATAAATGTAATATTATAATAATATTATTATTTCATAATAATAATAATTATTATTATAACAGCTTTCCAACATTTATCCTACTATGGTTACCTCAAAAATTGACTTAGGACGTCGCAGTTTCTTTTTGGATAGGTTCAACTGTTGTTGGCAGAAAAAGTGAATGTTATTGTTGATAGTCTCGCCTGGTGTCATTTTAGTCACGATAAGGAGGTCACGTCGGTTGAGGCATCATCAATCTGAGAAGATAATCTTATCCTATCCTAACGTTCCTGCCCTCACCAAATCAGTATTGTTCGAATCGTCGAGCCAAAATGGAGCAGGTGATAGCTGGTGGAACGAAACGTGGAAAAGACGTCAGCATTCATGCAAATTTTAAATATGTGTTCCATAAAATGCTCAAGGCGGGGGAATAATGGTGGGTATGCGCAGCAAAAAACACACAGAAGTGTAAGGCGTACATCAGAATTTCCGGTAGTGCTGTGGTATTATAGGAAAATTTGTGGGAAACTGTCGTGCTCACGCACTGTGGCCATGGGGAGTCAAACGGGTCATGATTTCGGTTTGGATCCCCCCCGGGAGTCAACCGGGCCACCCTTCCTCTAGGGAGTCAAACGGGAATTTCAGTTTCGCTTCCCTCGGGAGTCAACAGGGCCAAAAGGCGTCCCTCGGGGAGTCAACCAGGCCCCCATATTACAGCATGCAAGAATACTTCAGTGAATCTATTCAGATCAAGGATACATAATTATGTTACTAATCCCTAAGAGTAAAACTCGTGCTGGGGTTAGGAGTCTCATACTATCTCACATCTGTCCAATATTACATGTTGGATATTCAGGACGCAAAATCAAAGTAAAATGCACATTAAAGCGACCTAGGTACATTTTATAACATTATTTAGTTCCCATTTTCTTGAATTCAGTTGTATTATAGGTAGGTATCTAACTTTTTCGCGTAAGTATCTATCATTTTTCAAATGTTTTTTCGGTAGCGTCATAATATTAAGTTTAAATTTAAAAGTTTAATATCTTCGAGAAGTTTACTGAAGAGCTTCATTCCAATATAGCGGTGTGATATTTGAGCAAAAGATGTATTTCTCAAAACTTCTTCTAGCGTCATTACCAAACCCGCACAGGTCGGGGGTGTAACCTTTCTTGGCCAGTTTGCCTTCTACCATATCTCTGTATACTTGGATGATACATGTTCTATTAATGAGTTCATAAATCGTTGGTACGCTGAAACATCTAAATAAATCAATAGCTGGACAGGACCTACTTTTTTTGAGCAAGTTTTATTAACATTTTTTTGCGTGAGGAAGATCACATTGAGCAGAGTTTTTACCGCAAGAAGTTGTGCACTTCCAAACATATTGGAATCGGCCTTCGCAGTCTACTGCTAAGGCTAATTATATGTTCCTTCCATGACAAACGGTCATCTACTAACATTCCCGAGTATTTGATTTTATCAACACGGCCTTTTCACTGTGGCATTTCATACTCGCTCCTATGTGATCAATCGGAGGTCTCAGTGAAAAGGCCCTACATTTCGACTTATTAAAATTAAATTACATTCCCTTTCTATTAAGTAAAACATTAAATTTGTTTAAATTACTTTGAGCCTTGACCATAGATTCCTCCCATGTTTTGCCATTCGTTACCAGAACCACATCGTCAGCAAATGCCACAATTTGTCCCTTAAACTGAGCTTCTAAAACCTCATTTATAATAGCAATAAATAGGACTGGTCCGAGTACCGCGCCCTGTGGAATGCCGAAGTGGGAAGAGGACGGTGCACTATGTGTATTACCTATTTTCACTCTCTGCGGACGAAGACATTTTAAATAACTTTCTAACCACAAAACAAAAGACTCCTCTATTCCCATTTGTTGTACTGAGGCTAAGCGTGGGCGTGAAATAACATCAAACGCCTTAACCATATCCATGAAATATGGCCACTGGTTTATTACCTTTGTCCATATTATCTGACAAATTCTCAACCAGCTCGACGACGGCATCCTGGGTACTCCTACCATCACGCAAACCGAACTGTACTCCACTCAACTTATTACTGGTTTCTAAAAAATCTACCAAGTACCTCTTGGCGACTTTTTCAATGATTTTCGCAATGTTGGAAAGTAAAAGAAATGGGTCTGTAATTACCATCTAATCGTGGCCATTCTTATATTGGGGAGGGGGCGGGGTTCACTGCTGGCTTATAAACTATGGGAAATTTGGCCTGTTTGAAATTTAAATTTATTAGACAAAAACATGTTTCACCTCCTTATGTATATCTACAGTCCCATCGTTGACCGGACTTGATCCGCCCTTGAGGCCATCGATTATTTTGAGAACTTCCTCCTTATCCACCCTAATACCGGCCTGTGGCCCCACATTCAGACCACCGATAGGTTATGGTGCCAACCCCACTGCCCATCGGGGTTGACGTTTTCTTCATTTTGTCTCCAGTTGATTGGTTGTTATCCGGATGACGTATAAATGTAGGCGTATGTTTTCACCCAAATCCTTGTTATTTTGACAAGTGGGGACGCCGGACCGCCTACGTCAAGGGAGCGGTTACTGATGTCATTTTTTTTGCGGAGCGGGGATACACGTGCCGACGATTTTCGGCAACGTAAGCCTTTCGACGGATTTTCCTGTGGGAGCAGTTGGTTTCTTGTTTTCCCAGGCGGCGGTTTCACTGTCGCCTCGTATTCGAGGAACGAAATCCGAATACGGCAGACAACTCCGATGTCTGACAGGCGTAAACCTGAGGTCATCCATGGTTTCAGAATAGTTATTGAATGAAATATTTTGTTTAGGACGAGAAGACCGAATATGAAGTCGATTTTGACCAAACAGTGGAAAATTTAGCTTCCAACGAAGTTTTAGCCTTAAATTTACGTTAAATTTTGGTCTAAAATCGCCGTTCTTCCGCACACAGTTTGGGTCCCCATTTGGAAACACATTCGGGTCCTAGCTGTGCTCCGAAGCTCGGCAGCCCGATCAGAACCCAGGCGTGTTATGGGAGAAAAATGGGTGTAAAAATAGGGTTTTTCGAGGGATTTTTATGGATTCAGTGAACATGAGCTTGTGAGGTATCGTTTTCCATGTTTTTTAGGGCAAGAAGACCGAATATGAAGTTGCTTTTGACCAAAGAATGAAAACTGACGTTGTTACGAAGGTTAAGCTCCCGAAATTTCTTTTTTTCTTGGGTCAAAAAGCTGGGAAATTGTCTGAAATCACCATAAGTTTGTACAATAGCACATGATCAAAGATAATCTGTTAAAAAAAGAGCCTAGGTCGTGTTTTTGGGGGCCAAAATTGGTGGAACCCATCTAAAATGACTATTTCAATTATTGCGCATGAAAGAAACAATAAATGAACAGCAACATTTCTGTAGATATGTCCGATAGAATAATAAACCCAAGTGGCAAGGACTTTGCAGCGTTTTATATCTTCGGATGCAGCAACTACATTGATTCAGAAAGGTATTCTCGAACGCTTCAGCACACGTATCAACCTCAAGAAAGTGCTGTGTGGTACTGGAGTACATGGAAGTATTGTGTGTTAATCATGAGGTTGATACATGTGCTGAAGCATTCGAGAATACCTTTCTCAATCATATATTTATTTATTTATTTATTTATTATACTACCACATAGTTAACAAGTCCCGCCGAGTGTGGAGTAATCCAACATTAATATGGTTCACTTCAAGTTGGATTATTTAAAAGGCAGACATACAAAAAATTAATATAAATAATTCTGAGAAGTGCTTGCAGATCTTTATTATTTTTAATTCTTAATTCTTTATTATTCTTGAGTACGTAGATCTAGAAGAATAGTAAAGAATTAAGAATAAAAAAATAATAAAGATCTGTAAGCACTTCTCAGAATTATTCATATTAATTATTTTTTTTGTGTTTTCGTTTTAAATTAAACCAATCCAACTTGAATTGAACCATATTAATGTTCGGATTACTCCACTCTCGGTGGGACTTGTTTCCTATGAGGTGTATAATAAATAAATAAATAAATAAATACAGCAACCCTAGACCGGCCATTTGTCCCACACCGCGACAGTACTGGCTGTGGCCAAGGTCGAAAAACAGCCCAGCCGTCAACTTTGGCCATTTCCCTTGAAAACCGAGTAAAAATAAATTTAACGTCAGGCCCGGGTGTGGAGGTCAGGGAGGACAGACGGCGGGGCCCCGCATTGACCGCGTGAACACCGGGAAAAGTCATCCGTGTATAAATAAAAACATTAAGAAATACACAAAGCGACTTCTCACCTTGTAAGTCGGGAGAAATTTGTCGGCGACCTCCTTCTTGGCCGCTTCGATCCCTTTCATCTCCAGAAGGGTCATTCCGAAATAGAAACTCGCCATCGCGAAAGGAGTGTAGGAAATTTGCTCCACGAGCGCCTGAATTACAAAAAAAAAAAAAAACACAAATATAGGAAGGCAGGTAGGTAGGTACCCAGCTACTAAAATGTAAAGTTTAAAGTAACTCAACAGACAATTGCGATAAAAATACAACTACGTTTTTAAAAAACGCTGAAAATGATTACAAAACGGTTTATTATTTACTTGCATAGATGTCCCTCCTGCGTTGATCACTGTTTTCTGTGGTCAGTACCCTCGAGATCCTCCCAGGAAAGCACGAAATCGAATATGTACTGGAGCCGGCTCCGGAATTAAAGTTTCATGCAAATGCGAGGGATTCAATAATTCAATAATTAATTATTTGTAGTTATTCATGAAGCATAAGGTAAATAATAAACCGCTGTGTAATAATTTACCTGTATAGATACCCCTTTTGGGAGATAGCATAATATGCCGTTGTGTAATAATTATAATTTACCGTTGCGTAATAATTTACCATTGTGTAATAATTTACCGTTGTGTAATAATTTCTCCAATAATAAACCGTTGTGTAATCATTTACAAATAATAAACCGTTGTCATAATTTACAAATAATAAACCGTTGTGTAATAATACGCGTAGATACCTAGTACAATAAACCGTTCTGTAATAATTTACCGTTGTGAAATAATTAACCGTTGTGTAATAATTTACAAACAATAAACCGTTGTGTAATAATTCACTTGTATAGATGCCCTAAATCGAGTATTGAGCCAGCCCGGGAATTGCATTTCATAAAAATGCGCCGGATTCAATAATTCGATCAGTAGTTATTTGTTGTTATTCATGAAGCATAATGTTTGTACGCTTGTATTTTTGTACGTTTCAGAGAAACCAAATTCGTTCTATTCAAATTCAAAACTTATTTTTATTTCTGTTTGATTTAACTAAACGTGTACATTTTTGTACGTTGCAGAGAAACATATATATTTTTATACATTTCAGAGAAACGTATATATTTTTGTACATTTCAGAGAAATCAAATTCAAAACTTATTTTTCATTTCTGTGTTTGATATTACTAAATGTGTTTATTTTTGTAAGTTTCAGAGAAACGTATGTATTTTTGAACGTTTGAGAGAAACAAATTCGTTCTATTAAAATTCAAAACTAGTTTTTCATTTCTGTGTTTGATTTTAGTAAACGTGTATATTTTTGTACGTTTCAGAGTAATCAAATTCAAAACTTATTTTTCATTTTTGTGTTCGATTTTCACTTGTTTCATGATTATATTTTTTTATGCATCAACACTTTTCAAGGGCACAAGAGGCTTTGCATGTAGGTAGCTATTAGTTAATACGTTGAAGTCCCAGAACAGCTTGACGTTGAACCTCTCTGTGGAATCTAAGGGGCGGTTGCTGAGCTCGAGGTTAGGGCGTAGTCCTGGACTAAATGGTGATAGTCCGGGTTTATCAGAAAAATAGGTTGCCGAGACTCAGATTATATTTGGTCCTGGACTATGCCTAGATCCAGGGTCAATTTTTAGACCTCGACTAATTTTAAACCCGGACTTCGTGAAATGACTTGCTGAGTTCGAATTCGACATAAACCATGACTAATTTTTAATTCTGGTGCCTTGCTGAGCTCCCAATAGTACTTAGTCCAGAATTAGAAGTTGGTCCTGGGCTCACTTTAGCCCTGATTTTTAATCCCTCCCTTCTGCAGAATTATCTCTTTGATCCCAGAGTTTATCTGCTGTGTAGAGAGGTTTTTTTTTTAGGTTTGCGTTCTTGTTTGGCAGTTTTTTTTTTTATAGTTTGTTTTAACTTTAATGGACTACCTAGACTACATACATACCAGATGACATTCGGAGGCCCAGGTATGATAGGGAATCCAATCAATCCATTTGATGATCTCTCGGACGTAGAGTTCAAAGACAGATACAGACTCTCAAAAGAAAGCGTTAGAGATTTTATAGAAGTGGTGGCAGAATTGATGGATATGCCAGACTCTCGAGCACCTCATACCACACCTGTGTGGTACAAGGATTTGGTAGCGGTAAGGTTTTTTGCCGAAGGAACCCTCCACCGAGAAACTGGTGATCAACAGATGGGAGGAATGGGAGGACTCAGATGATTATACTCAAAATGAAGAGGATGTCACTGACCGTGAGTGGGACGAATGAATGTTTTCCGGGAAGAATATACAACAAGGGATGATTTAATTCGTCGCTTTTTCCAATGACTGCCGTACATTATTTTAGTAAATTGATGTTTCGATATTTCAAATTTAACACGAGAAGTGACTGTAACTACTATAAATTCTTTCTACCCAAAAGTACCGGGAAAGCGAGTGGCACCTAGCAAGTTGAAATACCTACCAGCGCAATAGCTCTTCTAAAATTCGCTAAACCCCGGTTTTGCTAAATTGTCGACTTGAAACTCGCATTTTGATAAGAGTAACTCGAACTTTTGATAATCATGCATAAAACTTCTTGCTTCATGATAACAACTCTATAAATATATTTTAAAACATATTTATCATTAAAACACATAGAATGTTGCAAAGGCTTTAGAAATATGAGCAGGTGCAGTCAGTAAACCTTTAGGAATTACAACGTAGTATAAGGAACAACGAGTCAACAGACCGACGAAAGGAAACAACTCTAGGTTTGCAACAAAAAACAGGCGAAAAACACGGGCATGAGTGAGGTAACCTTGGAGATAACCTGGAAGAAGGTGAAAATCAGATGGAAATGATGGTACTACCAACATATTAACAGCAATTCCCGTACGTTTCCCTCTGTTGATCTAGTACTTTCTCGGAAAGTCTAGAACTAATTTTTAGTCCCGGGCTGAGATGATCCCAGAATTAAAGAGCGTAGTCCGGGACTCAGCAAGCCATTTTTTCCCATTTTTAACTCCAGTATCATGAAGCCATGGACTAACAGTTAGTCCGAGATTTCCAAACCCCCAGCTCAGCAACCGCCCCTAAATGTAGAGTAGCAGTCGATCCTCTCGTAAAACGGTAAAATAACGACAAATTGGTCGAGGGCCAGACCCTTCAGGCGGGACTGGGGCAGAAGCAGAACGACCAGAGAGGCGGCCAAGGACACGCGAATCAAGCGAGTCGGATTTCAACAAAACGCCATAAATCGATAACATAGCGACGTGACGTGTACGTATGACGTAAATGACAGGACGAACCTCGTTATCTTCAGCTGTGATCAAACCGGGGAAGCCGATCGCCATGAATCACAGAGAAGGAAAACACATCCTCGTGGGGGCAAGTCAAAATCTTCAAGTACTGACAAGGAAAGATTTAATTTGCGAAAATGTAAAGATGTCAATGTTGGGTTCAAAACGGAGCCTTGAATTTTGTACCGATTTACCTACCTACTACAGTCAAATCCCACATTCCTGAAGCAGAATGTCAAGGCAACGCAGTCTTTCGTGCAGAATAGTTCACTACAGGGGAGTCCAAATAAAACATCACGATTTTTTTTCCCTCGTAGAAATCCAACAATTCCCATGATATGGAGATTTTTGGAATTATATAGATTTTGGTTATTTTTCTCGGTAAAACACGCCTACATACCTTTGTGCTTAACAACCCCAATTAGAAGATTGCTACGGGAATTTTTTGAAGGACGTTAATATGTAGTAAAATTGATCCTTCAAGTTTTAACTATTCAATGAACAGAATTTGTCTACAGGGGAGACCAAATAAAATACCACGATTTTTTTCCCCTTGTAGAAATCCAACAATTCCCTATAATTATATAGATTTTGGTTATCTTTCGGTAAGTAAAACAAATGGTGACGCCTATTTTTGTGCTTAACAACCACAATTAGAAGATTGCTATGGGAATGTTTTGAAGGACGTTTAATATGTATGTAGTAAAATTGATCCTTCAAGTTTCAACTCTTCAATGAACAGAATGTGTCCACAGGGGAGACCAAATAAAATACCTTTTTTTTCCTTGTAGAAATCCAACAATTCCCATGATATGGAGATTTTTATAATTATATATAGATTTTGGTTATTTATCTCGGTAAAACAAATGGTGACCCCTATTTTTGTGCTTAACAGCCCCAATTACAAGATTGCTATGGGAATTTTTTGAAGGACGTTAATAATATGTAGTAAAATTGATCCTTCAAGTTTCAACTCTGATAGCCAAAATTTTTCCTATAACAACGACCTATTAGGAAAATAGGTGCTCAGCCACTGGTGTCCGTTTTGAGGAAAATTCAGCGATTTCTACTGACAGTACCTGACTTTTCGAGGTCCCTTTTCAAAATGTCCTCGTGTTTACAGGACTTTCAGGCTGTAGACAGGTACCTGCACTGTCTTCTCATCAGAGCCCTGAAGGGGGTTGAATGGCCAGGAATGTCTAGCACTGTTGAGCAGGTCAGAGAACAGACCTGGCTCGTTCAAAGTGCTACACAGTCCACTGTCTCAGCCTGTCAAGGTACTTTTACATGTACTTCGAGCTGAGAGCGATTGCCCAACTGTCACGAACCGCCAAACAACAGAACATCACGTTACTCACCTTTGTTAGCGCGGATCGAAGATTATTTTGCGGCCAAATGACCCTGGCGATCGTCATCCAAATCGTGAGAGTCGGTGCGACGAACAAGGCGCCCCAGACGCAAAATCGAGCGACTCTCACGACATCGAGCTGCTCCCTGCCTTCGATCTTCTGCTGAACGATGCTACCTGCCGGCCAGATGACAGCGTAGGACGTCATACCTCGTACAAGCTGTTTCCTCGACTCGTACGCGTGTCTCCCGCATTTTCTCCATACCGGCGACGAGATGATTTTCCTCAGAGACATCCGTCGAGCCCACTCGGTCGCGTTTTGTCCGACTGACGGTCTGTGGATGGCCTGTCGGTGAACCGGACGCTATTGCAATGTATTTGCCATGGATTTAGAGGCCGACCCGAGTCACTGCGATCCTGTCTAAACTTACTCTGAATTTCGCGAACGGCGGGGTGAAGTCATTGTGAAGAACCTTGAATTCCTGGATGCCGGGCCATTTTCGTATCACTGCGACCTTGTCGGCTTATCACGCGAGACAGCTGATAACCAGCTGACAAATGATAACTAGATATAACTGAAAAGTATTTAAAAAAAATAATATCAATTGATGAGTGTTGTAGTTGAAGTGATTGTAACAATGAAAAATCCTTTATAAACATTATAAATTTTTAAATTGTCAAGGCAACAAAAATAAGCAGTGGCAATCGAGTGAAGCGAGTCATCGTATAGTGCACAGTGCTCTCTTTTGGGATGTTTCGGAAAAACAACTCATCCCGGCTCGATTCAAAGCTTCATCAAAGTACTTCTACCATTTATTTGCAATTAAACAAGCTATTAATTCATTACTACTCATTAAACGTGACACCTGCTAATTAAAAATCAAAATCATAGTCAAAATTCTTGTTAAAATACACATAACAGCAGTAGAGCTCAAGAGGTAGATTCCCGCCACAAACTAAATTAGTACTCTCTTTGATCACTAGTAGCGCTGCTGTCCGGGAACCTGAGACCGGCTTTTTAATTTTACTCGACTTGCAAACATATTTATCGTTTGAACATTTCATTTTTGTAAATTAGATATTATTTTCCCCGTATTAAATCGATAAATTAACGTATAATTCGATATTTTTCTGAAGGCGTCGTCGTTTGGTGGTTCGCCTCCGCCATGTTTGTTGGTTGTTAGTTCGTTACGGAATCAGTGTTTTTCACTTCGAGGGAAATTTCCCTCTTTAGGGATATTTGATCTTTCCAAGGGAAAAAAAGGGATTTTTTGGTGAGGGAAACCAGGGAAATTTCAACATTTTGAAAGAGAAAGGGAGAAAATCAATTTTTATGCCTGTAATGCCAGTTTATTTGGTATTTTTTTAAATTTCCCACCTAGAATTTGCAACAGATGTGCAATTTTGAGTATGAGATGTCAGCCTCTGGGGTTCTTGAACCACATTTTATTAACACAGATAGATCTAGATTCTAGATAGATAGATACCTATTTCGACTTTCTTCTAACAGTAGGTAAATGTAAGAAAAAATATGAGGGTGTGTATAATTGTTAATTTGTCTTTCAAGATGTCTCAAGATGTGGTTTTATTCCTACTGGTCCTTGTACCTAGTAGGTACCTATTGCATACTCATGGTAGAATAAATATACTAACCTGCATACCTACTTGTAGGCTTGTAGACTTGTAGGTTCTTGGAGTTAGATTCTACGAGAAATTTCTTAATAGGGTAGGTGTAGTGTACTTTTTGAAATTTATGGTTCCTCTGAAGTTCGTTTTTTGTTGGTTTTTATTACTGCGTATAATGGTAGACCAAGTTTCTGTTTGGTCATTTGTATTTGGAAACATTTGTATTTGTGTTTGTCTTTTATACAGTTTATACAGATGTATAAACTGTAAGTCTTTTGCTAATTTCTCTTGAATGAGTGCGTATACTAGTGTGATGACGTTATCGACTGTATTTCATAAAACAAATTGTCTGAATGAAACTAACAGCTCTCTAAGTTTTTGGAAGTTTTGGAAGAAACAGCTCTGTAAGTACACAGTTCTCATAATTCTGTCACCTGAACCCTATGATCTTCGCCATTAGACACCATAATTTAGAGATATGATTTATATTGTACACCAAATCTTGTGACTAGTCTGTTACCTATTCTAAGCCCGAATTGTTTAGATTTCTGTTGTAGCCCTTGATAATGGCTAAATAAATGGCCGAAACGTTGGGACAATAAATCGTTTCATTCACACCGAACCTCAACAATTCACATCACAACAATGTAAATGTATATTATATATATTATAATAATTTTTTATTGATATTGCTAGGCACTGTTTTTCAGAAAAATTTGATATTTTTTCAAATTTAATCAATTTTTGTTTTTTTATGTTTCTGAACTTTTTTTGCGCCATGTTTTTTTACTTTTTGGAAACTCACATAACATCGAATGTAACATAAATGAATTATTTTCACTTAACAAAATTTGGTAGATAATTTGAGTTTTCTTTAAATGATAATATAGCAAAATTTCGGTTTTGTGGGTAGATGATAGGTTTTTGGGATGGGGAAAAAGGAAAATTATGGTCTCCGCCAAAAAGGGGAAAATTGAGGGAAATTTTGGTCTCGGGAAAGGGAAATTAGGGAAATATTGGAACGTTGTGAGGGAAAGTTTGATGATGGTGAGTGGAAACACTGTACGGGATACGGCTTGTGGCAAGTGGTGTAACACGTTGAATGGAGTGATGGTGTTTTCATAGGGTTTAATTTTCATTTTTAGTCAGTTTTTACAAAGGTTTTCAAGATGTTTCGAAGCAAGTCCGAAGTTGATCAATACGTCGTGACTTCATTGCAGAAAATCAAATCTGAAAAGGAGGTGAGTTGTGTTTTTTGAGAGTTTGCCGCTCGCTGCATTTGACTCCCAAGGTTGAGGGCGAGTTGGTTGTTGCCAAAAGGACAAATCTAGAAAAATCCATCTGCATGGCCTCCCGAACCACATCTTTATTCAATTTAGCACTGTCGTTCAACGTTATTTTATCAACTATAGACTCCATCAAAATGTAATCTAAGACCACTGTTTTTCGTGAATTTAGCGGTACTCCAGTGCCAAAATCGGCGAGTTTGGCAGATGCTGGGCAGCCATATTCTCGTAGGAACGGAGCAGCGGTCAATTTTTTGGTGAAATTGTGACTGGTTGTTGAAAATTGTTGGTTAATTAGTTTCCATGACGTCCATGTTGAACCAGTATGGCTGATATAGGGACATTTTCTAGTCGAAAATTGGGTCAGGATTCAATTGGATTGAGCGATTTTTGGAGCGTGGAAATTGTACCTACGATGGTGACATCGCCGCAACTTTCTTTTCCTTCGCGCGTCCAGGTGCAGGTGGAAGAAAAATGGGCAATAAACCGAGAACGAATGTCACAAGATACTAACTAGTTCCTGTTACTTAGTAATCAATATTGGTGATGAGTAGGGCACATATCGATTGATATTATTTATGAATGCCATAGTGGGATGCAGCAACAGCCACTAGTTCCTCAGTTTTAAAAAAAATACTGTGATTGTCGGTGGTTTGGTTTGATTTCGTAAGCTGTGATGCAGAAGGGTCAAATTAGTTATTGAGACCAAAAACAAGTTGAAAAAATTTAGTTTTTTCCAAACGAACTTGAGTTGTTACTTCACAGTTTTATCCAATAATGGTGGATTTTCGAAAGGAAATGCCTTGAAATCCATCTCTTCAAGTACTTACCTGATTTTACCTCTTGAAGGTTCGAGATGGTTATGCAGTAAGGTAGGTAGGCCGGAGTTACGATATCTCATCCACGTGGTTGGTTAATCTGAAGAATTATCAGCGCCCCTTCGAGGATATGGCAGGTGGAGTGAATTGGTCCAGATTCAACTAGTAATGTGTTGTTCGAGCTTTTGAATGTTGACTAATTACCTACCTGAATCAGTTCGGCGGAACGGTAACAGTAGCTTTGTTCCAGCCAGTCATTGCGGTTGATCCGAGCATGCGCAGTATAGTGATTTACTTGTCAACCGCTGTTCCAGCCAACAAACCGAGTGTGAGGGCTGTTGGCAACCGCTGTTCCAGCCCACCAGCACGGTTCAGTCGGACTGAACCGCGGTTCGACCACTCTTAGGTTTGTTCCAGCCAAAAAGAGCGGTCGAACCATGGTCCACTGTCTTCTTGATTAGGGTTCGAACCGTGGTTCCAACTGGTTAACGTTCGGCTGGAACGCCTTCTGTCAACCCCGGTTGACCCCCACCTTTTGTTTGAAACCCTACAGTACACGCTAACAAGTTCTTGTAAAATTGACTGGCCTCGAATATAACTGCGAAGAATTCTGACGTTGCTCAGCTGACTCTGAAATGCTCCAGAAATTCAGTTTTGCTATATTTGGCCACCACATCCAAGTCATTTTGGTTTTTTGGATGACACCTTTGCTGTTCTGCTAGCCACATTTCCAAGTCACAGTCGCCATCAGTCAAAATTTCGCCCAATCATCAAATTCAATGTCAACATCATCCATCAACAGCAATAACAAATCCATTGATCCAGCCCACAAAAAAAGAGCTTCAAAATTTATTGACCCACACAAAAAAATTCAGAGACAGAGCGAAATTAGATTAGTAAGGTTACCTATGCTCGAGGTAGGTTCAAATGTGGTTATAGCAACTGCCAACCAACCGCCCTGAACCCCAGGCAAGAGAGTGGTCGAACCGCGGTTCAACCTGACTGAACCTTGCTGGTGGGCTGGAACAGCGGTTGTCAACCAAGGTCACACTCGGTTTGTTGGCTGGAACAGCGGTTGACGAGTAAATCACTACTGCGCATGCTCGGTTCAACCGCATTGATTGGCTGGAACAAAGCTTTTGCCTGGGGTTCAGGGTGGTTGGTTGGCAGTAGCTATAACCACATTTAAACTTATCTCAAGCATGGGTAACCTTACAAATCTAATTTCGCTCTCTGTCTCTGAATTTTGTGTGGGTCAATAAATTTTGTCGCTCTGAATTTTTCTGTGTGGGTTTGATCAATGTTTGAGTTGTTGTTTGACGGAAATTTTTATTGATGACGGCGATTGTGACTTGGAAATGTGGCTAGCAGAAGCACAAAGGTGTCATCCAAAAAACCAGAATTACTTCGATGTAGTGGCCAAATATAATGAAACTGTTTTTGCTCGCATTTCAGGAGCATTTCAGAGTCAGCCGAGGAACGTCAGAACGCCTCGCAGTTAAATTCGAGGCCAGCCAGTTTTACAAGAACTTGTTAGCGTGTACTGTAGGGTTTCAAACAAAATTTAAAGTCACATGAGAAGGTGGGGGTCAATCGGGGTTGACAGAAGGCATTCCAGCCGAACCTTAACCAGTTGGAACCATGGTTCGAACCCTAATCAAGAAGACAGTGGTTCGCGGTTCGACCACTCCTTTTAGCTGGAACAAACCTAGTATATTGGAAACCAAAGTCAGGACCTGTGTGATCTGTAAATCCCCTATCAGCCAACAATACTGCATGTTTTCTTTACCTATTAGGAGTAAGTATGTAGTTGTGTATCTACTGGCACAAGAAGACCAGGTGTAGCTGGGGTAGCCAAGTAACAGTTCAGAAGAGGGAAACAGTACAGTTCAGAGTTCTTGACAACTGTGACGGTATATGGGAATCCCGTCCATCTTGGATGCTGGCTCTTCCCGATCTTTTTGACACGCGGCTGAAGGGGCGGTTGATTCGCGGAAACGAATCATCAACTCCTGGAGGCAACGCGTTATAATCTAACCATTTGCCTCCGGGGGCAGCTGTCACACTGCCTCCCTACCTTTCCAGAGAGTGGAGAGGGGGAAACTACGCTGTATGGGCGGCGTGGTTAAACCCCTCATCCATTACACAACAGGACTCCTCTCAAGATCAGGACTGGCTTGATTGAATCAGGAATGGTAATTCTGCCCCGATTCCCTTCACGCATGATTTTATTTTGGGTTGCACTCGTTTCTAACTAAAAATAAGTCTGCCAAGTTGGGTGGACAGTTTAGCTTCCTCAGTTATTGTAACACGGACGTTTAGAATCAGTTGGTAAAAAAAATGATGAGTCAAAATGATTGAATAGCAATAAATAAAGTAGTAATCAATTACCTAATATGCGAGATAGGATCAAATATTTCAACATTTCTTCAACATTCATGTTCGCGCATGCGCAGACAATGTTAGTGCGATTCCAATAAAATTCATATGGGACTATCGAAGTATTATTCCTGATTTGAGGTAGTTATGGGAGTTTCAAGTATTTCACGTTTGCGCATGCGCAGACGGAACGATTTCCATGATTTTGAAACCGAACCATCTGCTATCCAACCCGCGTGCACCCTCAAAATTTCAGCTCTCTACGACTATGTTTCGCGTAGTTAAAAGCGTTACAAAGAAATGGTCGACATTTCATGTTTGCCCATGCGCAAACGAAAGTTACCGAACGATTCCAGTGAAATTCATATGGAACTATCGAAATATTATTCCTGATCGACCCTCCAAGTTTTAACTCATTCCAACGATATTTAATTAAGATGGTTATAAGCGTTTCGAGTATTTCACGTTTGCGCATGCGCAGACGAAAGTTACATTACGATTCCAGTGAAATTCATTTGGAACTATCGAAATATTATTCCTGATCGACCCTCCAAGTTTGAACTCATTTCAACGATATTTAAGGTGGTTGTGGGAGTTTCGAGTACTTCACATTTGCGCATGCGCAGACGAAAGTTACAGTACTTTCCCATTGATTTTGGTATGTGACCATCTGTGACCCAACCCGCAACTACCCTCCAAATTTCAGCCCATTTTGATCAGTATTTCGGGTAGTTACGGCAGATACAAGGAATTGACCACAGACAGACAGGCACGGAACTAAAAATGTTCCTCGGTGTCTGAAACGCAAAATGGTGGTGGAAATTTTCATTTTGGAGGACATAAATCCAAGGCTTCTCTGCCTGCTGGTACTGAGGAAGCAAAAATGTGTAATTGTTCCAAATTTCATCGACATCATTTGACTGGTCGTGGGAAGGTTCAGAGTCTGGAAGGTCGCTAGTGTTCTATTTTTGACTGTTTCCAGGCCGGGGGGTACAGCAAGCGGAGCCCTGTTCGCTCGTTTGTCCGTTTTGTCATTCCCTGGGTACTCGTTCCCTCCTTATAAATATAAATATTGTTTCTGTGGATTACAACCATTAGGCGCGAATCCTACGGCGTTACAATGGCCAGCGTCATCTGCTCGGCTCTCCTGAGGTTGTTCCTTCGTCTGAAGGTTTTCTGGTGGATTGTTTCACAGAGGAACCTCCGCTCCCTGCACGCCGCGCAGCTCTATTTCAGAGTTCTGGACTACGAGTCTGCGAGGAAGTACGTTCTGATGTACCTTTCCGAAAAGGAGGATTCTGCAGTCGCTCACAAACTCCTCGGTGACATCCTGGAAGGTCTTGGACAGACCGCCAAAGCGATCGCTTCCTACAAGAGGTCTCTCGAACTTCAAGCCTCGCAGTCGGGACTGCTGCTGAGAAGTAATCATTATTCTGTAATATGTTTCGAACTGCTAGCAATTCATAATTCTCATACCTAAATCCATGTTTGTTGATGCTATAACGGACGAAATCCATTTGTTCATAACCCAATTTTCTTGAACTTCACGTCTCAGACATCTAAATCGAATCTTCGTTCTGTCTGTACTATTATACTCGACTATTATTATTACTACTCGTATAGTAGCCGAGGCTACCAAATAACACCAAACAAAAGGTCGTGCCTGAAAAAATAAGTACAATTTAAGAAATTTTGTAAAGCCGGAAGTGATTTTAAACCACTTATGGCATCTCAAATAAGAGTAATGTGTGATGCAACGGTTTCTGAGGTGAGATAAACTTTTAGGAGCAAAAAACCGCGAAATTTCTGCACTTTTTTCAGTTTTTGGCTTATGACTGTAAATGGTTCATATTACAGAAAATTTCACTCGTACCCAAACTTAAGAACATCAAATTCTGCGTTGAATGAGTATCTTAAACATCAAATTTGGCTAAGGGAATCTGCAGTCAAGGTAGGCAAATTTTCCCATTTTGACTGTAAAGTGGCTCAGTGTTATGGCTCAGTATCGCACGCCTTAATAAAAGAACGGGTTTCAAATTGAAAATGTCTACTGAAGTTGTAGACCATAAAATTCTGCTTTCAAAGCACTCCTATTTTTTATTGAAATTCAAATTGAAATTAATTAAAACTTGAAATTTTAGATTACTTCGATAGAATAGGGTTACTCTGAACGCAGCATTTTGTGGTCTACAACTTCAGTTACGTTTGGAATACAACAGGTGTGTGAGAAACTGAGCATAACACACTTTTCAGTGGAAGTGGATAAATTTGCCTATTTTTGACTGTCGATTCCGACCGAACCGCTGAACCACATTAATGTTCAAGGGAATCATTTGAAGAAGAGTTCAGTAAAGGGTACTTCTTCATTATCTGGTATACACCAACAAAAATTCTCAAATTTTGATTAAATTATTTAATAACGTTTCTCAACAACAATTACCATTATCTCAAATACATCGATTGTTCAGTCAGACAAGACGGTGGGTGTACAAGAAGTTTAGTTCCCATTCCGCCGCTCGCATTGTCAAGCGATCTGGATGCTCGCTAGCGCTCGCATCTCAAAAAAGATAAACAATCCCAGAAACTATCCCGTGAATGAGCAGGTTGTTTGGGACTTCTGAATAGATGGTACAAGTATGCAATAGTTGTTTTGTTGTTGAGAAACGTTATTAAATAATTTAATCAAAATTTGAGAATTTTTTTTGGTGTATACCAAATAATGAAGAAGTTCCCAGTAAAGCTATTAGGGTTTTTGGAAGGAGTGAAATTTTCTGTAAGATACCTCTTACTTAAAGGCTATAAGCTGAAAAACTGAAAAAAGTGCCAAAATTTCGCGGTTTTTTGGCTCCCAAAAATCAGCTCACCTCAGCTCAAACTCACTTTACTCTTATTTTGGATGCCCAAAGTGGTTTAATCATATTTCCAGCTTTGTACTATTTTTTGGAGGCAAAATTCTAATTTTGCTTTATTTTGCTTCTATTTTAATTTATGATCTAAATGATCATAAATTAAAATAGAACCCCTGGGGGAATACCCAGTTTAACATTTCGTACTTCCAAGGGCTATATTTATGCTTAGTCGGTAACAGTTTATACAGGAAAATGAGAGACTTTTTACATGTCTACAATCTATGTAGTACATACATCGTGTACTACATCATTACAAGCAGTACATACTTTGAGGCATAATGAGAAATATTTTACGCTGAGAGCGGTATGTAGGATATATCTCCTGATCAGTGCATAATTTCTTGTCAGCGTGGAACAAACGTATGGTTTTGTCCAAGAATTTCCCTGTATCTGTCTTTATGTCCCAGCAAACGGAACGTATGGGTTTTGGATTGTTTTCCCGTATTTCCATATAATTTTCCAATGATTAATGGTACGTCTGTTTGCAGTATGTGAACTTCTCTGTAAAAAAGACATCGAGTTCGATCCGGGAATGGCCAGATACTGTTTGGACAGAGCAGCCTCCCTCTTCCCGCATGCCCCTGCAGTGTTCTCACTGAAAGAAAAATTGCTTGCTTCTGACTCATCGGTCACTCAGGATGACTTTGAAAGGCTGATCGTCGGTGAGTGCTATTCTCGTGTTTATAGATTTGAAATGTATGACTTCTAATCGAAGGAAATCTCAGAAAACCCCTCTCCACGCAGTCTTTTACTCGTGGAAAGAAGGGGTAAGCTGTTAGTGTTATTGAAAATGAATGGTTCGATCCAGCCGCACCGAGTTCATGAAATCGGTTTCTGATGAGTTCACAGACGCTGGAACGCCTAAAAGCGAAGATACATCGAAAGGGACACGCCAAATGATATAAAACCGCCAAATACTGCACAAACATCAGTCAGGCGATGTCGGAAAATAATGAAGCAGGTTATGTTTTCACGACGGTTACGAGATTACCTGGAGGTGAACTCACTTCTCGTTGGGTTCAGTTGAGTTCATGAGCTCACCGAACTCGAGTTCCTCAACTCACACAGTTGGAACGCAGTTCATCTGACTGAGTTCATGAACTCAGAACGGTTGGAAAGCATCATTTCGACCATCGGCCCTGCGCGTGGTTTCTGCACCAAACTTCTTCATGAACTCGGTGTGGCTGGAAGGAACCTAAAATGTGCTGTGCACTGAGCCTTTCGTACCAAACACTGCGTATTGACATGAGGGTTGCTTATTATTTTTTTATCTGAGTTCAAAAACTCATTTCCGATGTTTCAGCCGAGTTGAAAGCCCGCCCTGCTGACGTCAATGTGAGGGTCAAGTTGCTCAAGCTGCACTTGGAGTTGAAAAAAGTGGAGTTGGCTTATAATCACGTTTTGGACGTTGAGTCTAAACAGCTCCATAGCAACAGCTTGGTGTGGTACCAGTGCTCTTCTCAAATATTCAAGGTAATTGATTGAAGGGTTCTAACAAATAATACTCGTATTGCTGTTGTGTAGTCTCGAGGTACATTGCAAGTCATAAGGCACAACTTTACATACTGTGGTTTGTATTGTATCAGTACTGATTGTTTGACAGATGCGTTACAGTAGAACGTTTCGTTAAATAATTAGCTTTGTTCGTGCTGTCCGCCAGTTCTTATTCGGGTCACATACGCATCGTTAGCATTGAGTAAGGCACAGAAAGTGGGATGTGTGCTGACCAGATTGGTCGCACCTTCAGGTGAGCAAGGGCTGCACGAACCGAATATGCACTGTAGTGGAACTTCTCGTAACCTGTAATATCCTTCCTCAAAAGTCAACGTTATCTACGATTTCACGTCTACAAATCTACTGAATATCCATAACTAGTATCCATATATCCTGAACCAACCTTCCGTGCAGCCCCCAAACTAAACCTCCACTGAGCAAGAAGAACCGGACGTGAACTAAACTTGCTCGGATCAGGCAGCACGAACTGAGTTACTCTTTTTGATGATACCGGTCCATGCCAGTAGTGTGCAGTGACCTTCATGTGAAGCGCAGGTGTAGTATTAAACTGTGACGTCATGGCTAAGTAGAAAAACGGATAAAAATCAGATAATAGTGCAATTTGGACTTACCGTGTTTTGGAAATCAGAAATCCCTACGACCATCGTTATTAGGGTAGTCGTACAAATGGTGAACATTCAAATACAAACACCTTGGTTTTTTCCTCACAGTATCCATAAATATTGATAGGTGTTCGCCATAGTGAGCAAATTGGTCAGTTTTGGCTTCACTATTTTTCTTGTATTGCAGTTAATTCGTGCTACGATAATTTCTTTGAATGCTTGCTGCATCATAGATTCTTCTAATTAGTTTGTTGACGTTTTTTAAGCCCTTATTGTTCCTGAAATTCCAAAAAACAGTAATGATAAATACACCAAGTCCAAGATGGCAGTCTTTCTTGGTCTTCTTATTTCCTTATTAATTCAAGCTTCTGATAACAGAAGCTCAACTCTAGTAGTTTCCGTAACGAATCACGAGTCGGAAAGGAAGCCGAAGATAGTGGATAAGGGAGTTTTCAATGAGAGAAAGGCTTGTACTGAGTGTTATCTTGATGTTGAGACTGTGGAGTGGGAAATGTCCCCAGGGGGTAACAACAGGGAATTTCTCTGCAAAATTGGTTTCCCACGAGCTGTTGTCTGCAGTGAGAAACTCTGCAGAAACTCTTATACCTATATTCTGTTTTCCAGGCGTACTATGACAATTTCCCAAAGAAGTGCGACTGGGAGTTTTTCGTCATGTGGATGTCAGCTTTGGATCGACGCTGTTATCTGTCTCTCGATGAAACCAGCGGCGAGTCCTGTGATATAGTTGTGAATACCGACGCTATTTACACGTACGTATTTTGTTACTAGGTGAAAATTATACGTTAACAATTTTTGTCATTCTGTTACCTCGTGTTGTAGTGTATCTTCCTGGGGGTTGTTTCATAAAACAGAAATAGGTGCAAGTTTCTTGTCGGTGTTTTTGCACAAGTGTGTTGACAATCAACTGTTTTGAAATCTACAGACCTTAAACTTATAGAGCACAGTGAAACTTACTGGTCGACGAGCGGATTTCTACTAATTACAGGTGAATTTTGACAAGTTACTGGATTTGTTGGTTATTATTGTCAATAATGAACCTTTGGAATCGAGCATGAAAATAAAGTGTTGCCACTCCCTCAAAATTTGATGGTTAGCTTTTCAAGATACCTAGAATCCGAAAGTGGAATACTAACAGTTTGTCTGTCTGTTACTGTACGTGACATTTCCTTTGTTACTGTTCGCACGTAAAACATGGGGTCATCCCTATGTGGGGAACAGAATTCTCATGAAGGGCCAGGGTAGCTGAAAATTGTAGCGGTGCATGGGCTCTGAAAACGGTGGGGCTCTAAACCAGAATAAAACCAACAGATTTGTCTACAGAATACCCCATGGCTTGCACATAACACCGAATTCATGTGTTACAGAAATATGGTCAACTAATATACAACAAAACAATGACCCATCGGCCGGTACCTACTTGAATGGAGAAGCTAGGTAGTTATCTGTGTGTTGCGATGCTGATCAATCCACAAAGCACAAACAGCACACAGACAAAACGCACGTAGGACCACAAATACAAATCTCTCATCAGAACCGGACTGAACACAAAACGCACAAAATTTGACGCAAAAAATTGAAAACTGACAACAGACTTAACAGACTCAACAGGGAAAGCGACTGTGATTCATGAGACAACAAAAACAAATTAGAAGACGAAGAAGCATCTCGTATTGTGATGACAGATTGAATCAAAGGGATCTAATAGATTGTGAAAAGGAACGACTTTGGGGACAGGGCCCAAAGTGGGCTTGGCAAACAACATTTTTACTGGACTGAGCATGCACGGACGGGCCACTTTTCTCGGTTGCCATGGCGACACTAGGTCCCAGGGCCCAGAACCTACCTTCTAGTTTCAGGAGCCTGGGTTTCGTTTTCGATTGCAGGACATCGATTACTGTCGCTTTATTCCGATAACATGCTTGGTCTGTGGAGCTAACTTTAAGGAACCACCATGGATGCTCTACTAGAATATTGAATATCCATTGTCAGAGAACTCTGGGGTGTGGCTGTTGAACTTGTGAAAAATGCTAGGTAGGTACACAGTGTACGGAGGGAAATTCAGATGCCAACTGAACAATGGTTGGTCTTTTTTACTCCTAATGTTTTTGGGTGCTGGGGCAGTGGCCCAAGTGGCCTTACCCATTGGTAGAGAGATTAAAAGAGGAAAAACTTATCAAGTCCACGCACTGTAAGGTCGCCCGTCTCTGCTATGATTAAGATTCAAAATGATTAAGATTCAAATAAAGGTTTGCCTAAAATAAAAATCTCGAAAATCTTACCTCAGCGGTTTTTGATTTCCTGTATCGGCAGATAACACCCGGACTAGGGGAAACAATGAACCTCACAGATCACTCAGCCGATCAGGGCGGGGACCTACTTTGTCTTCGTTACCCAGCAGCCCCACAGATGGGCCACTTTTCTCGGTTGCCATGGCGACACTAGGGCCCAGAACCTACCTGCCAGTTTCAGGAGCCTGGGTTTCGATTTCGATTGCAGGACATTGGTCCGATTGCTTTAGTCCAATAACATGCTCGGTCTATGGAGCTAACTTGAAGGAACCACCATGGATGCTCTACTAGAATATTGAATATCCATAGCCAGAGAAATCTGGCAAGTCGCTGTTGAACTTTGCGAAAAATGTAGAGCACAGTGAAACTGTGTTTAAGGTTTGTACATTTCACGACAGTTGATTATCACCACACTTGTACGAAAAGTATGCTAGTAATGCAGTGTACGGAGGGAAATTCAAATGCCAGCTGGCCAACTGGTTGGAGTTCTTTTTTTTTTTTACTCCTACTGTTTTCGGGTGCCGGGGCAGTGGCCTTATGGACGCAACGCCCCTGCCTACCCTTGAACCTTACATCCACTTTCGCCGAGTGGATGCCTTGTGGGGCGGTCCAAGCAGGAGGACTTAAAGGAAACAGTGGGTATTTCTGGGATAGGTACCCTGCAGGCAGTGGGCAAAACAGGGATAACTGTTGGGAATCCTATCATTCGATAATTATTAAGGTAGGTACTCGTACTTCTGTAAGTTAAATGGAAGACATTCGAGGCGTAGACCAAGAGGGGGAAAAAAGGCGACGGCAATTATTGTGGCTGCCAAGACGAAGCGATACAACAAACTAAGAAGTGCAATGTTCGTGATCCCTGGGCCTTATCTCTCGAACTTTGAGAGGCAATAAATGGCCCAGTGATAATCGGGTTCATATAGCTTGATAAAGGCACGAACAGTTATCGTGACCCAAAATTAATGAAATTTGGTTTCATTTCTGAGGGGTGAAAACTAGGTACAAACTTGTACAAACGTTGTATTCTGTATAATTGTAACTTGTAACTCTGGAATGCTGAATACTACTTTGGAAGCGCCTGTCCTTACACAGCCTGCCTGCAGAATGAAACTTGCCTACGTCCATAGATCAACAGATGTATTCATTTTTTTCAGGCTCGACCAGACCATTTACTTATCAACCCAGAAAGTCGCCAAAGCTCCAGAAATCTATTTGGAATTCCTCCGGCACATTACGGGTCAACTGGCTTTCCACTTGGCAGTTCTTCTCATGAAGAGAGCCAAAAGAGTAAGTTAATTTGTGACCTTTCATCTTTTGACGCAGACTTCATCAGTAACACGTTGTAAATCGCTTGTCATTGCTCCGTCGCCTTTTTCAGGAAACATCCTTGTGGAAGGAGACCAAGAAAATCATATCACCGTTGTTGGTATTCGCAGCCTGCGACCCACCGAATACTGACGCTAATTGGTGTTTGTCGATAAAAGAAAATCAACGGAAACTGTTGAACATCTGGGCCCATCAAGGCCGTTGTCGTTTTGTTCAATCAGGTAAAGAATATTTTACAGATTTTATGATTATCTCGAGTGACTTTCATAGAACTACGAATCCAGCCATGTTATAAGTAGAGTCCGGATTTGTATTCTTTTTTTGGTGCCCATATTTGCATTGTTTTTTTATTTTTTCAGTGCCCATTTATGCATTCTTTTATTCTTTTTTTCAAGGCCAAAATATTATTTTTTGAAATCACAATGAAAATATGATTTTACGATTCTATTGAGGATTGATGTCATTTCAATGCTTTGCCACCAGAACAATAGGTGGGAAAACGTGCTTTTACAAGGTTACAGGATAAATAAGACATATTTTCTGTTTTTAAAATTTTTATTCGAGTTTTTGTTGAGTAAGTAAGTGGAAAATGTAACATTGTTTGGTATAATATACAAGATTAAATATATCCTTGAACAATCGGCTTTCGGAGCCTACTACTTACTACATAAAACGGCTAAAGTTTTTCCGAGATTCTCATACTTAAAATTCCTTCTTGTCAGGACATTGTCAACCTAGAAAAGGTTAAGCTGCTATGTCTTTGGGATCCGTGAATGCACATTCTGGAACTATCTCTCCTTTCATAATTCGTGCCACCTGCTGTACAGTCGTCCGACCCGGGTTTCGTTTCAGTACCGCTTTCAGTTTTTTCCTCAGTCGTTCCCCAGTGGCTCCTCAAAATTTACTGTCCTCATTAAATTTTTCCGTCTTAGCCACAGAATCGGTCAGTCGAATACCTTCACCTTCCTAATTGCCACTTGTGACCTGAGAGGTCGTTTTACTTATTGTTTTTTATTCCTTAAAAACAAGCAAATATTCGAAAATATGTGAAATATTCGAAAATATTCTAAATATTCTTTTTGACCTCAAATGTGCTACAATATTCACAATGAAATTGCGTTTATATTGTTGCAAACAGCTTATAACCATTTAAATCGGATTCCTATGAACTCGTAAACTCTCAGAATTGGATATGCAGAAGCATATAAATCCGGCCTCTAGATATAAGGTTAGGATGAGGATAGGTGAAGGCAGTAACACACAGACAAGGTGTAATGGCAAGAGCGATGCTCTCACATACAGCGCCAAGGCAAATAATTGGGAATAGCCTACTGATATGCTGAAATCAATGTTGATTCACAAATACATCTTCCTTAAAGCTACCTTTCTTCGCTGAGTCTGCGAACTGTATGTCGCACCATCACGCCACAACGGCTCATCTGATTTGTATTAATTTTGGTGTTTCATAACATGTATCTTCAATTTTCAGGTCACATGTTGAATGCTCTGGTTAAAGAATGCCAAACCGTGAAAATGTTCTTGGATAAAGTGAACCATTTTGCTGTGACCGATTGGAGAAAAAGAGTATACGAGGTTGGTTTTGATGATTCATTATTGTTAAGGTGGTTTCCACCGAGCGCTCGAGCACAGAAGAGCAAGGAAATTTGTGTTTGTGCGGTTTGTGGAAACAGACAAGAGAATCGTTTGTTGGCCCATGTTCAGGTGGTGACTGCGCGAATCTTTTTTCGAGGGGCTGGTAGAAACAGGTGAGCGTCCGATCAAATGAAGATTCGTGCGTTTGTTCGCCATTTACGTGTGATTGAGCCAGGTAGATAATTGTCGCTCGTTCTCGGCACAAACATTCGCTCAGCTGTCGGGAACGGTGGGCTGTTATTTTTTCACAGCTGAACAAACGCATGATTAATCCTTCGTTTAGGCGTGTTTGCTCGCGTGCCCAGTGGAAATGCACCTTTAGAGTACCACAAACACGTGTACGGGCTTGCTATTAACAGTAATTTGATAATCATTGAATGTTACTGCAGAATGTTGATTTTCTATTGCAGAAGACATTCCTTTCGGTCGACGACGTCAACTTTTCAACCTCATACTTTGTTACTGGTGCAAGTTTTGCTTCGATACCTCAAAAAATACCACATCCTGACAGCCTGAAGCCCTCGTTGTACAGTAAGAGCTGTTTGATACATTTAATATGTTTTGAAACTATAAGTTTCATTGCTTTATTGTTCGAGCATTTATAATATCCATGCTGTGGTGTTTCGTAGTTCAGAGTATGGAGATGAATTACACGGGAAGCCTTCATCACTTGGTTTGGCTCGGGCTTCAAGTTCTTCAGAATCCTCGCTCTGTTCTCAACTGCAAACTGTCGTCTTTCTTCAACACAACGCTGTTCAAGAATAACTTGCAGTACACGGTCACCAACCTTCACAACACCGGCGTGGAAACATTGAACCAACTTGACATAGATGCGTTCATGTTTGCTACCAGTAAGTGCAACACTCATTGTTATGATTCTCCACACATACTGCTGCGTCTAGTTTTCCTAACGTATCAACCCAATCTTGATGCATTGGGTTGTATATATTTATGTAACATGGATCAAATATGTTTCAAGTTTTCTGCACTGGAGCCATCCTCGAAGATCAGCAGGTTAATGGATATTTCACTCCTGATCGACCAGCATTATTATCTCCTAACATCACTCCTACTCTTTGCACAGAGGAACAGGCAAAATGGTATGTAACAATAATTATAATAACTGGCCTAGTTGTATCTGGTGCTGATTGGTGTTAAATATCGTGGATGGAATCAATAATAATTACAATATTGCGATGGAACAAGCCAGTGGATGGAGTGGCGCGACGAAATGAAGATGATCATCACCTAGCTAAGAGGAAATTGCAGAATAATCTTGAACTTGTTATAACAGTTTGAGACCTATGGTTTGTTCCAACCGTGCCGAGTTCATGAACTCGGGTTTGGATGAGTTCACTGACCGGGTTCGTCAGGGTTGAAGTGGGTATTGAGTTCATGAAACCGGCTGGATCGCCCAAAAAGTGAAGGCACCAAAAGGGACACGCCAAAGAAGAGAAAACCGCCAACTACTTCCCAAACATCCTGTCAGGCGATGCCGGAAAAAATGAGGCAGTTGATGATTTCGGGAGGGTTACAACGAGGATACCTGGACGTGAACTCACTTCTCGTTGCGTTCATTTGAGTTCATGAACTCGCTGAACTCGAGTTACGAACTAACTCACTCGCGAAGAAGTCTTGGAAAGCCATTTCAAAGAAAAACGGAGTTATTGAAAAAAATAGTCTATTTCCACTAATACACGAAAAAACACTGTTACACCGGTTTCGGTGATCAAACCATCATCAGTAACAAACAATAATTCAACCTCACTGATCGTTATTGTTTGTTACTGACGATGGTTTGATCACTGAAACCGGTGTAACAGTGTTTTTTCGTGTATTAGTGGAAATAGACTATTTTTGTCAATAACTCCGTTTTTCTTTGAACGAGTTCATTAACTCATGTGGTTGGAACAAGTTCATCGACTGAGTTCATAAACTCAAAACGGTTGGAACGCTTCACCTCGACCATCTGCCCTGCGCTTGGTTTCTGCTCCTGGAACGCGCAGCTGGAACGAACCTCTAAGTGTCCTCCACATAAAATGTTGAAGACACATGTATTCTAGCATGATTTTGCACTATTAGGGGTATTCACGGTCGGGCCGTTGTCGACGTGTTAACGAGTTAAATGTGTTAAACTGGTTAAACGTGGAGAAAATCGGTCGCAAAGATGTTATCAAAGTGCGTTATCACTTGTGTTAAGTTAACTGAGTCCGAGGTGTGGTAAACGTCGACAGCAACCATGTTATCTGTGTTATCAGTTTTCTGACGAAGATTCAAAATGGTGGGTTAGGTACTGTGCCGTGTTTTATATTTCTTTCCTGATAAACAGTTTTATTTGTCTAAATCGGTCTTCATCGATGTTAGGGAGCACGTCGGTTAGCAGCGTACAAGGGTATGCCCTTCTTATTACCAAAAATGAACAATAAAGGTTTAGAATCAGTCACGAGGGTAAATTTTTTTGCATATAAATAATCTTTAAAATGGTTGATACTTGCTATTATTGCTAACGCCTCGCGATCTATTTGAGCGTAGGCCCTTTCAGCCTTTGACAATACTCTCGCGAAATAAGCAATTGGTCTTTCGGATTGGTCTGCATACCTATGACATAGTACACCCGAAACAGCCATTGGAGACGCATCTACCCATAATTTGATAGGTAAATCGGGATCGTAATGTGCCAAGACAATTTTACTGGATAAAATTCGTTTAACTTTCAAAAAAGCTGCCATGCACTCTTTTGTCCAAATCCATTTAGCGTCTTCCTTTAATAGTTCATATAGCGGTTTCAATAGATCTCCCGATTTAGGAATGAATCGTATATAAAATGTGACCATTCCCAAAAAGGATTTGAGTAGGTGTACATTAGGGGGGGGTTTGGCTTCAACTATGGCTTTAACATGTTTCCTAGTCGGGTGTAAACCATCGCTGTCAATCAAGTGTCCTAAATATTCAATATTTGGAGCACAAAACGTACATTTGGCTAGGTTTAGTTTTAACCCACTTTTTTGTAAAACAGCTAAAACTCTTTCTAATCGTGCATCATGTATGATTTTTGTATCGCCGGAGATCACTATATCATCAAGTAGAACCTGAACCCCTTCTATTTCCCTTAACAATGACTCCATAACTCTTTGAAATTCAGATGGGCCAGAAGCAATCCCATAACATAGTCGGGTATAACAAAAAAGTCCTTTCGTAGTACTTATCACCAAAAATTTGCGAGAATCGTCAGTTACCAAAAGCTGTTGGTAAGCTTCCTGCAAGTCTAATTTGGTAAAGAATCTTGCTTTGCCAAATTTAGCATTAATGTGGTCAATCCGTGGTAATGGGTATTCAGTAGCCCTTAGGACGGGGTTTATCGTGGCTCTGAAATCGACACATAAGCGAACAGATCCGTTAGCTTTGAGGACAGGGACAATTGGTGTCGCCCAAACACTATAATCCACCGGTTCTAGAACACCTAACGACACTAACCGGTCAATTTCAGCTTCAACTTTGTTTTTCAACGCCAGAGGTAAAGGACGTGCCTTGATAAACTTAGGTGTAACATTGTCATGGATTTGCAGACTCACCTTCCGTCCTCTGAAGGTGCCTAATCCAGGAGTAAATACCTGCGGGTATTTCATCAAAATTTTCTTCACGTCCTGATCACATTTCACCCTTTGTATCACTTCACATTCATTATCTAAAAACTTATAGAGCTCAAACCCCGATAATAACCCAAGAATTTTCACTCCGGCTCTACCGATTAACGGGGGCCCACCACGATCGACTATCAAAAACTGTAGGTGATAATGCTTCTCTTGATAAACAACTGCGATAGTGATCGATCCGAGTGGTTCGATTAGATTCCCTACGTAATCAGCTAACTTTATTTTGCTTGCAATAATTTTAACGGATCGTAGGTTTCGATCGTAAAAATCTTTAGATAATACATTATTGGCACTACCAGTGTCAATTTCAAAATCAACTAGTCGACCACATATTTTTAATTTTACAAGAAATGGCTTGTTTGGAACACAATCGACAACAGAGTTCGATACAATATGATTATGACGAGCAATCTCATCTTTTTTATTCGATTGTGGTTCCAAAACATCCAATTTGAAAAAAGAATCACTCAAAGTGATATCCGAGTCGTTTTCGTGATCATCATACACATTGTCTAAATACTTGCATTTGGACTGATTATTTTTAGTACATACTGTGGCTAGATGACCAGCGTTATTACAGGTATGACATGTGTAGTTTTTATATTTAAATTTAAATGATTCGTGATTTTTCCTTCCGCAATGTACGCATTTTGAGCGTTTTGAATTTGGTACCTGGTTTGCGTTGTCACCTGATGATTTAGCCCTTTGATTCTTCTTTCCTTGCCCTTTTTTGATGAAGTGAAGGTCCTCGGTCGGCTCAGTCTTGATTTTCGTTTTCGCTCGTTCGCTGAGGGCTGCTTCCTTCCCCGTTGCCAGCTGAACCAAGTCGTTCAGTGTGATGGCTGCGATGGATGCGTCCTCTTCGAACATTCTATCCTGTATGGGTCCTGGTTCGTAGTTGCAGACGAAGATGTCCCTCAATATAACGGATATTTCAGCTCCATATTTGCAATCGGCAGCGAGTAATTTGACCCGAGCCGCCCATTCTCTTGCCGATTCATCCGAACGCTTCCGTGCGGCGAAAAGCTTGCTCCTTGCCGAAAAATATGATGCTGGTGGAGAGAAATAATTTTTCAGCGTATCCATCAGGTCTTCGTACGTTGCATTCCCGATCGTTTGCGGCATGCAAAGGCTCTGCAACAGCTTGTATGTTCCTTCAGAAATATAGGTTAGCAAGGTAGCTTTTTTCTTAACCGCGGAAGTAACCTCGTCCTTAATGAATGAATTTTCCATCCGAGATTTCCATGCATCAAAATCTGAAGTAGCATAGTCAAAATGTAACCCCATGTACAGTGGATTTGCCGTCGACATCCTGATCGCGGTGATTCCCACGAGGTCCACCTGACGACAATGGCCGATCGTCCGAGAGTAGTGACGTCTACGTACGCCCGGTAGCCAGTTCCGATTTTCCCGTCGCCACGATTTGTTGGATCTTTTAATAAGAACACGCTGACTTTACAGCCCGGCACAGTGTTACTAAACGGACTTTTATTGGAAAATAAAGTGAACACTTCGAGAGGCTAACATGAACATTAGATGATGAAATCGTATGAACGAAAAAATGAATTGGAGCGAAGATGACATGGTGGGGGGAAGGGAATCGGATCGCGGCATTGCCAACTATATCTAATCAATGCCTTATTGATACATAACACCCATGAACGAGATTTAACAGCTGAGCCTGGTTTGAAATCAACACCGTACCTGGACATGAAAACAACTTCAAGTTCTTGGAGACTTTCCTCCCAGATTTCCTCCTCCTCATCAGTGAATTCGGAGTTGATGAGATTAACTATTGTTTTTGTAACAATTTCGTCAACTTGGTTTTGTTTTTGGCTCTTCTTCGGCATTTTTGTAAATAGAAACTCACAAATGTAAACAAACGTCAAATATTATAACCTAGGCGGGAAGGTAGCAAAATACCGAGGGCGTTGTTGTTGTTTTTTTACATTAATTTCACCCGCAGATTCACCAACGAAGTGCTCCATGGCTAACTGCTAGCAATAGAATCATACCACCACCCGGAGATTCGTGATAACACGTTAACGCGTTACCGAGGGCCAGGGTGGGTGCCTCATGATTTTTCTGAGGATGAAGTTTTCTACTTAGCACGTTTAACTCGGCAAGCTCAACCGTGAATACCCCTATTGAAACCTACAACCAGTTAACGTACACAGCCTAACGTAATTCTCCTTATTTCCAACATTTGTACTGTATTTGGTTACTGTTTGTTTTGATACACTGCTAAAAGTTTATTTTTGTTTCTCTTGTTGCATCGTCTTTCATTAGTTCTCGTTTATTTCTAGGTGGGCTAGTGCTTGTAGCATAACAAATGCTGGTGGACGCAGCCTTGGTAATAACATTAAAATGACTGATCTTCGTCACAACTTGCAAAGGGGAATTGAAGTTGTGCGTGGGGATGGACTCCCATTGCCTTTGATGGTGATCTTAGCCCGCACTTTCGGCCAAATGGTGAGTCTTTTTTTCCGTCACTTTCGGATGTGGGATGGCCAAGATCGTATCCAGAAAAACGTCTGAAACCCTCTGAAATTCAATTCCTTAATTGCAGGGATCTGATGCGGAGTCGATTGAAGCGTCTGAAGGTTGCGAGAGCCGAGCGTTGGACTTGTGGAGGAATGCAGTTCCTCTGTTGGAACGCTTAGCTTCCAACCAGAGCACCAACAAGTTCACATCAAAAACCAAGCTGTTTGAATACGCTGTGTAAGTTCAAACGGTCTTACAAGTCTTCTTTGTCTGTCAAATCATATTCGGAAATTTTCGAAAACTAATTCAATTTTTGACCAATCCAGGAAAGACTTGCTCCCCAATGAGGTCAACAGCCTTTTGGAGGAAGGCAGGTTTTACATTGCCTGCTCCTACATGAATAAGGAACAGTACGAGAGGGCTTTGGATATATTCAAACTTTTGCGTACTGCTCAATCAAATTTCAACATGGCTCACGTAAGTACTATCTGTACTTCAAGGAGTACGAGGTTTCACCATATTTCTAATGAAGGTTGTATCTATATCGACACCTGAGATTAAAAAGGGCCAATCTCGTCAAACGAAGCAGATTGGCCTTCCTTCCTCTCAGAGATCCTCCCAAGATTTCCGTCTCAAAGGGCCAATGTGGACCTTCTTTCACATTTTTATTTGTATTAATTTTTGGGGGTAATCCAAACTGAGAAAATTTTGTAGATTCTTGTAGCCTATAGATTTTTACAAGTGATTATGAAAAAACAAATGGTAAAACTCAAAAAGGGAATTAATAACAGCCTAGAAATGGGAATAACAGAAGTCTAGAAATGGGTGGGAAAAATCAGATTGGCCCTTCTTCCTCTCAGGTGTCGATATGGTTAGTGGCATCACAGTTGTTCCCTCCATTTTCCTTCAACGTTACTGAGCTTTTTCCCTCCCTAATTATAATAAACCTTGTAAAATAGTTAGGGCACCTGTACGGCAGAATTGTTGAACAATTAATTTTGATCTAATCTTAACGAATTTGGTGTAATTATTATTTGAAGGGTTCGAGTGTAACGGAAGCAGTCGAAATAAATTGTCAAAAACTATATTTGTTAGTGGACGCGTACTGGTAGGATTTCTGGCTTTGGCCGCTTCAAACTGAAGGTAAATCTAGCTAATCTCTGAAATGATTATTACCTGAAGGGAAGGGGGGGGGGTCGTTTGCAGAAAAGGAAAACAATGAGAAACACCAAGGTTTCAAACACTGAAACGAAAGCGAGAAACGACTTGCAGATCCATAAAACAAAAAGTATGAATCACATTACGAATTATCTCATTGAAAAGAGTTTCACATGGAAGAAAGAAACAGAATTCTAGGAGCAAAAGATCCTTATCTGACCTCCTTTGCTTTTCACTAAAATGGCGTCTTCTCAATACAACAGTTGATAAACTTTTGGTATGCGCTCTATGGTCAGTATTGACCGCATTGAATTACTTTTTTTTTTAAATTTGTTTGGTGATTGTAGAGGGAGAATTGGATCAGTCCCATTTTTGAACTTCAATAAGAACTGGTGATGTACTCCTGCAAAGCTGGAAGAAATAATAAATTTTTTAGATATGCTGCCACAAAGTTTCTGTTTGCGTTATTAAAAGCCCAGGGTAGATCTAAGAGCAGGATAGGTGCCATAAAATGACCCTTGCGTATCAAGAATACTACTCTGTATTCCTGATCCGAGGTAGGGGAATCGTATGGGTGCCTTCAAATTAATGGTAGTCTCTTGCTTCTGATCAACGTGTGTACTAATCTGTCGTATTTTTTCGATTTAGATTTATCTGAAGCTTGCAGAGGAACAAATGAGTGGTCTCAGGGGTGAGGAAATCACGTCCGACTTGAGGTGTAAACACGCCGTCCTGGCGACCAAAGCGCGCGACGCGATTCAGGTCGCTCGTGACATGACCAAGGGTGACAACAACCATCCTCTTCAGCACAAAATCAAGACCAAATACATCGAAATTGAAGACCTTCTGTCACGAATTGAGCGAGAAAATGGTAAACTGATTACTTGTTATTACTTCGTCATTAGACAGCTCCTTGGCATTTTGCTGTGGATTCCTACTACAGTCGCAACTCGATAAGTCAAACACCTCGGGACCAGGCAAAACCGTTCGAGTTATCGTTAATTCGAAGTATCGGTAGTTCGAGTTATCTAACTGGGAGTTCAGGAAAATATGGGAGATGTATGTAAATCAAATACAAATCAGAATAAGGCATTATTTTACGACAGGCGGAGCCATTGCAAGTTGGGAGTAGGATGACAAACTGAAAACCATATTCACATACAACCAACTGTGTCCTTCAGTCGACAGAGTCCACGGAAACATTGAATTAACTCCCCTTCTAACGTAAACCTGAAGCCCACATATCGAGTTTTTGAGAAATGGAGGCATTTGTTCGAAATATACAGTCACCAGGAAAGGCGGTGGTGAGCGGCCCACGAGCGCTCCCATCTACATAACTCATTACTTCGGCACATAGTTTGTTCGAGTTATAGAGGCGTTGAGCTTATGGGCGGGACTAGGGACTTGAAAAACAGTTCAGTATATCTACATTTTGAGTTGTCTGTGTTCGAATTATCGAGTTGTGACTGTACTAAATTTAGCTTTGGTAGATGTAACGTGTCTATAACTTAGGATATGTTTGTGCTAAGTGTCAGTAGTTCTTTTCTCATGAACGAGCTAAACCTCACCAGTTGCTTGTCTCCCCTGCCATCTGCTGAGAAAAAAATGTAGAGAGGTTAGGATTACATTACCCCCTAGCCTCTACATTTTCAAGAGAAGCACTTGAGCACTCACATTCGACGTGTTGAACAACGTTAAATTCCAGTTTTAAGGTTGACTCGACTCCATTTCAGGTATTGATCGGGACGCCTCTGATGAAAGTATCTCGTTGGGGAGTGGTGGATCCCCGATTGAGGAGAAACTCGCCACTCCACTGACGTTCACCAAGAACCCCAGCAGGAACCCTGCTGCCTCCAGCACACCTCGCATGACACTGGTAAACCTTCGCACCACTTTTATTTCTACTTGAATCTCTTAGAAACATGTTCGATGGATTTTCGGTTTTCATGTTTCTTTTTATTGTTTCAGGAGACTAAATTACGTCATAATAATTCGGAAATGGCGGATTTGATGACATTGCAACAGAGTACGAACCAACTGAAGTTGCAGCAAATCATGGAGCAATCGAAACTTATCCTTGACCGGATGGACAGCATAATTTTTGAGCAAAGGTCCCAGCGCAGTTTGATTGAAGACCTTACTGCTAAGTTTAATCACATGGAAACTGAAGTTAAGACTGTTTTGGCTGATATTAAGAAAGAAGTTAAGAAATCAGATTTATATAACATGCTGGATGATGATGACTATGCAACTGATGAAATGTCTAATTATCAATATCCTACAATCACGCCTCAGAATTCTTCTAGAGTTGTGATGTATCCTCCAAACCAGAGGGCTGCGGTGCCTCCGGAAGCTCAGTTTGTGGGGGCCATGCCTCAGTACTTCTCACCGAGAGTTGATCAGATGTATCAGAACAGTGTTAATTTTTTCAACCCTCATGGTACTCTGCCATTTGTCGATGGGCAGACTGTTCCTGACTATCTCAGAGGTCTCAATCATCCGAAGTTCCCACAAGGGATCCCCAACTCGATGGCAGCTCCTATACCTCAAGTCGTTCCTTTGGGTCTCAACCAAGGCGCTCCCATGATGCCCAATCCGGCTGCCATGCAAGGATTGCTGCCCCAGCCCAAGTTTTCCACTTCAGCTGGCATGACCCACGGTCTCACGGAACACGGATTCACCGGTCGGGGGCCGACAAATGTGGTCATCACAACTTCCGATACTCTACCCACCGGAACTCCTCCAGCGCAGCCGACCCTAAGTGTAACCATTCCTCCTCAACATCGCCTTGGTGATACATCCGCAGCCCACCAGTTCCAGATATCGTTCCCCACCTCTCAAAATCTACCCCAACCCAAACCCTTCACCACCCAGGAGGCTCCCACCCCTAAAGTTACTGAAGTCGTCGAATCTGATGACGACACTGAAGCCTCACCAAGTTTTGAACCAATTGCATCACTACCAGCTAAAGTAAATCTGACGACGGGAGAAGAAAACGAAAATGTGCTATTTGAAAAAAGAACGAAATTATTCAAATTTTCTGATCAAGCCTGGAAAGAAAAGGGCGTTGGAAACATCAAAATTCTCAAAAGCAAAACAGAAAATAAATATAGAATACTTATGCGCAGAGAAAAAGTGTTTGAGGTATGTGCTAATCATTTCATCACAGCTGATATGAAACTGGAATTATTGCAAGATAAATCTTGGTTCTGGGTGGCTCACGACTTTGCTGATGGAATGACGAAGCTGGAGAAGGTCAGTGTTCGATTCAAACTGTCTGAAGAAGCCAACGAGTTCAAGAAGGTTTTCGATGAAGCAGTAGCTGCATTGAAATCTGCATCAGCTTCAAACAAGAGTGTTGACAATGTCAATACTTCAGCTCAGAGTAACCTTTCCACCCCAAAAGACAAATCGAGCATTTTGGCTCCGAGTAGGCTGTTTTCAGGAAATGTTACCGCATCTTCCATTCAGTCACCAAACAATCCTCTGTTCAGTTCACCCCAGTCGCCAGTGACGATGTTTGGCAAGACGCCACAAAGCACTCCATTTGGTGTTGGAGCAAGTGCTGCAGCAGGTAAAAGTTTGTTTGGCGCAAATGCTCCTAAACCTACTGGCACTTCCGCCAGCACTGCAGGCGTCATTTCCTTCCAAAATACAACCTCAGCACCAGCGAAAACCACTTTTGGTGGCTTCACTTTCAGTTCAACCCCTAAAGTCATGTCTGCTCCCGAACCCAAATTAGAGCAGAAGGAAGTTGAGGCCAAGAAGACTGACAGCCCTTTCGCCAACTGGAGTATCTCTAAGACCACCGAAAACAAACCAGCATTCGGCATTTCTGGTGATAACCAAAAAAATGAAACTAATAAACCCCTGTTTGGTGTTGATCAAAAAATGGATCCTAATAAACCCCTTTTCACTAGTAAAGCACCGTTTTCTGACTTTGGAGCGTTGGCTAAAGCGGCGTCAAATCAGGAATCCACACTGTCTAAACTTCTCACTGAAAACAAGCCTCCATCTCAGATTTTCCCCGCAACTGGGGCTCCGGTTTTTGGTAGTAAACCACCCGGAATCCAAACTGCTGTGTCACCCCAAGTGTCATCTAACCAAGAGCACGAAGATGATTTTGTACCTTCGGCCGATTTCGCTCCAGTCATACCACTCCCAGAGCTGGTGGACGTGAAAAGTGGAGAAGAGAACGAAGAAATCCTCTTCAAGGAGCGGGGTAAATTATTCAGGTATGATGCAACCATCAAAGAGTGGAGAGACAGGGGCGTAGGTGACATGAAGATTTTGAAGAATAGAGAAACTCGTATCGTGCGGTTGTTGATGCGGAGGGAGCAGGTGCACAAAGTATGTTGCAATCATCGACTCACCAAGGACTTGGAGCTCACCAAGTTGAAGACTAATGAAAAGGCCTACTTCTGGACTGCCACTGACTTCTCTGATGACACTAAAGGAACCATCCAACAGTTCTCCATTAGATTCAGAACGGTTGAACAGGTAAGGTCCTACTGGTTTTTATTGTGTCGTATTAATTTCCATATTCACTCCACTGTTAAGTACTGCACTGTTGAGTTTGCTTCCTCACTATTAGAAGATGTAGGGTAACCTACCAGCTCATGCAAGGAAAAAAAAGGAAAAAACAAAAAACCATTTCCTGGCCTTTAACAAATAGTAACGTAGATCATGTAGAGACATGCCTCATCCAATCTCTGTTTTCTCAGTCCCTCTTCCTTCTATATTGAACAGCAAAGAAATGTTGAATAACAGCACTGTGTAGCTACACAATAATTACTGAGTATAAAACTACCTACTTACTTAATTTAATCGTATGTTTTAGTGAATAGAGAGTAGGGGATGGGGGATTGAGACAGTGCGAAGTTCAGGGATGAATTGAGAGCTTTCCAACGAGTGGTAAATGGTTTTTAGGAGATCAAAACTAATGAAGTTGTTAAAAACGTGAAAAAAAAAAATGTTGAAGTTGTGGAAACCTTCGGAAAAAGCTTTTGCAAAGTTGATCCCCAATAAGGACGTGTATGTCAGAATTTTATGCCCTCCAAAGCCAAAATCGCCACTCGCATTTTACCATATCTAATTACTAGAGAACAATCCAAATCAGCTGAAATTTTTCTAGGTATGTTGGTGAGCTCAGTCAAAATCTGATGTCTTAAGTATCTGCAAACAAGAAATTCGTTCTCGCAACGAGTTATATAACAAATTACTGTTTTGCAGGGTTTGATCTTTGAAGAAGCGTTCAAGAATGCACAGGCCTCAATGACACAATCCCCAACTAAGCCCGTCAGCCCACAGGAAGCCAAGCAAGGAAAAACTGACGATAAACCTCCGTTGTCGTCTCTGGTTACAAAAACTGCTGGCTCGTGGGACTGCGATGCTTGTTTCGTGAACAACTCGTCATCTGTAACTGCGTGTGTCGCCTGCGGTTCTTCAAAACCAGGAACAGAATCCCCCAAGAAAGAGCAGAAGCCCAAATCGACATTTACTTTCGGTATTCCGGCAGTTTCCAGCTCGCCTTCCCCGAACTTTGGGTCTGTTATTTCTCGGGCTGAGAAACAGTCGAGTGCTCCACCCACCAGTGGCGACCAGCCACCGTTGTCTTCACTGGTTAAGAAAGCACCGGGGTCTTGGGATTGCACTGCTTGCTACGTAACAAATGATGCGAAGAATTCAAAATGCCTGTCATGCAGTTCTCCTCAACCAGGATCCAATATTGTGGCTCCTCCAGTTACAGGATTTTCTTTCGGCATCCCTCATTCTGACGCCACAAAATCTGCGGAGGCGGCCACGTACAGCTTCGGGATGCCTCCGGCCATCAAGAACGACCAGAACAAACCAGTTTTTGGTTCGTCTACTGCAAAAAAGACAGAGGATTCCAGCAAACAGCTTCCTCTGAGCTCTGTTGTCACAACACCTGATGGGTCCTGGGAGTGCAAAACTTGCAATTTGCGGAACAACGAGTCCACCATCCATTGCGTCACTTGTGAAACGGCCAGACCCGGTGTGACAGTCCTCTCCACGTCAAATCTATCGACCGGAGGAAGTTTCTCTTTTGGCAGCATGTCTGCTAGCCTTCCATCTCAGACGACGAGCATTACCAAAGAAGTCACCATAACCCCAGTGACTGACTCCAAGAAAGAAGCCCCAGGTAGTGGTTTCACCTTAGGAACTGGTGGCATCAAAGGGTTCGGGTTTGGTGCTGGAGATTCTTCAGACACCAGCAAGGATTCAAAACCAGTATTCAGCTTTGGAGGGATTACCAGTGGAAACGAATCTTTCGGTAAAAGTGAGTTTCTTTCATCTCCCTTGTGAAAATTAGAACGTTTACTCAATTGTCAACGTTCTTGCAATATTCGGTAGAAGTTGCTTATGGTGGTCGAATTGGGACCGACTGGAAACAATCACTGTACGCGACCAATCTCTATAAGCGACTTCTACTGTATAATATACTAGGTGGTGATTTTAGTAATTTTTACTGATATTGGCGAATTTTGATCCCCAGAATTGACCTAATTTTGATTAATTATTTTTTTGAGGAAATCTTCGTTAAAACCGATAGGTAGAGCTATCTTCTGTTTTGGATCGAGATTCCAGCCATTTTTACCTATTTGGCCGACTTAACACCCAAAAACTCAAAAACTGTTCACTATAACCGACCTTTTCGTCACTATAACAGGCCAATTGTGTGTTGGCATACAGCCGATTGGGACCTGACTGTTTCTGCCCTTATATCCGGCTTATTCCTTTAACGGCCTTTCTACTAAGCGACTTCTACTGTAATTTCTCATCTTGCAGGTACATTCCAATTCTCAATGGCCACTTTTGATCCAAAAAGCCCCGTTAAAAACGATGCCAGTGATAATGAAGTCAGTGATCGTGAAGATCACAATGACAGCATACATTTCGAGGTGAGTCTCGTCCCTCAGCGTATATTTTTTCCTCAAGTATTATTGAACATGTAATTGGCACTGTAATACATTATCTGTTGAATGCTTCAGCCGATAGTCCCTCTGCCTGACCTGGTCGCCACTAAAACAGGCGAAGAAGAAGAAACCGTTCTGTACAGCCATCGGGCCAAGTTGTTCCGGTTTGATAGCAAAGCCAAAGAATGGAAGGAGAGAGGTCTGGGAGATGTCAAGATCCTGCTGCATAATGTCACTGGTAAAAAAAGGTGAGTTTCCTTCTGATAATCAGTAGGAGCTTTGTTTCATGATGGCAACATTTATGTAATGCAAAGCGACGTGTTACTAAGGAAGTAGTAAGTACTTGGGGAGAAACAGCACCCTTCAGGCCGGGACACACATATCAGCACGTTGTCCGCACGGCATCATGGCCCTGTGTGGGACAACACACGGATGGAAAGTTACACAAAGGGAGTTTACCAGGAAGTCCCCACCTTTCCGTACTGACACCTCTTCAACACCTCCTCTCCGTGCCCACTCCGCTTCCAACTAGTTCAGTTTAGTTTTTGCGGACACGGTGTGGATCAGGATCTCATTTCCTCATTTTCTCCTGTAATTTCAGTTCCAGGTGGTTGAATGTGTACATTGACATCCTAAAATATTCTTAAAACTTCGTCTAATTTGCACATCAGATGAGGCAGCAGCGAGACAAATTCCCCTTCAACGCATCTTCCAAGCATTGCAGTGAACCCACTTTCTTCTTTGGGGACGAGTTTGTTTCCAGTCATCGTCTTCTTCCTCTATGCGGGAGCCAAAATACCCAAATCACTGAAAGATTCCTGAACATGTATGCGGGTACCAAAATACCCAAATCACTGACAAATTCCTGAACATATCCGCGTCTTTGAGGGCAAATGAGACGGAACGGTATGCGCGCCCAATACTCGGACTGTGTGGCCTCCCACCTCCATCACCGACACTCGGCCATGATACGGAGAGGGCTTGGTGCGGGCACAGTGCGGATATGTGTGCCCCGGCCTTTAGGAGGAGGGAAGGGTGAAGGAGCACAATAATGGTCTTAATGGAGGGTCTAAGGTGGTGAACACGGACGAGGTAAATATTTCGAAGGTGGGCTCTTATTATACTTGGGGACGGTTCATTGTGGGTGGAGTCCAAGGAGGACAGTGGACCCTGCGATGGCATCTTGGTCCAGCTTTGTAGAGCAGTTTAAGTACATGATGATTCCTGCTTAACCCTCAACACATAAGAAATAACTCCATAACTTGGGCTTCACTCACTGCTTGCTACGCTCATCTGCCGCCTTCCAAAAAGTTGTTCCCATACTATTTTTCGTATTCCAGACTCCTCATGAGGCGGGAACCTGTGATGAAACTCTGCTTGAACCATTACCTCACGGACGCCATTGAAATGAAACCTCAAGACGAGAAGTCCTGGATTTGGTTCGCTTCGGATTTCTCATTGGGCGAAAAATGCGAGGAGAAGTTCGCTATCAGATTCAAAACTAAGGAAATAGCCCAGGAATTTTTCGAAGCAGTTGAAAAGGCGAAGAAGGAGGAGGTAAGAGAAAAGATCCTACTTTTACCATCTACCAGTTGATCCGATATTTTGAAATTAGTAGGAATGCGATTCATGTTTTATTTGCTTGTGCAGCTTTCCCATGGCTAATCGCTACCAAGTGTAGCGGGTAGTTTGGATCTGGCTCACTAATGGGTTCATAAATGCATTTGAATGTACTTGATAGCCTTTACCCAGGGATGGCTGAGTTCCAATTTTTGAGCGAAGTACGTAACATTTCGTAGTTCAGTGAAAAATGTCATCAACTTCATAAAACAACGTATTGGGGTTTTTCTTCAAATGAGTGTTCTGAAAAGTAAAGTCGAATTTTCCTAGAGTAAGACATCCCACCTAGGTGTCAACACTGCAGTAATTAATCCTGTAATCAACTATACATGCTTACCAGTCATTTCACCTGTGCTCACCCGGAGGACCAGGTGGGGTGAATTTCTCAGGGAAAGTGTGGGAAATTTGCCAAGAAATAGGAAGTTAGCAATCTTACAGGATGTCAATTGGGAACTGGGGTTGAAATGAGACAGACCTGGTCATTTGTGTACATATTCCTAAATAGGATCTAAGGAAACTGGATAGCACAAGCCTCGGAGTGGTTTGCGGTTATTCAGCTATCCAGTTTGTTACCGATTACAGCACTGGAGTCCCAGGTTCGAATGCCTGTTCCATTGCTAATTTCTCGGCAGTTGTGCTGATCTCCATGTCAAACTCTACTAAATTTCTCTGATAGGAGGATTTCTTCGTTGTCGTTCGACTACTCTTACGCTGAAGAGTGGGAATTCGAATATTTGGACAGAGTCTGGAGTTCCAGACTCTTCGTTTATATTATTTTTTATTTGCAACCTTGTTTGTCTCGAATTTTCCCCTCCATTCTGTGAACAGCTGTGTGTATAAGAAGTGTTATGTTTTTTACATCCTTGCGGGAGAAGTCTAACCTATTCAGATTGACCTTTGTTTGTGTGACCATGGAGGTAAGTAAAGTAAGCAGCTATTCCAGGCTGGGGCTTTTTGTCCGACTGCCCTGCCAGCGTCGCGGATGTGATCAGCTGTCCTCCAATGGAAGGATCAGAATTCAATCTGATCATTTCGCTCTTTACTTGACTACTCATTGTCTCGCCCCCTTGGGTGGAGAGGGGTTCGCCCAGCAGCTACACGGGTCATACTTGGACATTTCACCACGTGTCACGGCAGTCACCCATCCAAGTACTAACCACGCTCGAGGTGTCTTAACTTCGGTGATCTCACGGGAACCTGTTTATTCCACCTGATAAGGCTGTGCGAACATGAATAATGAACTGAAACCGTTTTTTAATATGCCAATTTCAAGCTCAGTAATGAATTGTGAAGAATACTTGGGAGTGAAATTATTGCTCAGTTATCAGGGTTCGGTTAAATCCCATAATAGGTTTGTAAATTCAGGATAAAGGTTCGTTATCGGTAGTTACATAGTTTTACTTAAACAACTCGGTTCTTGCCGTACCGTTACCTTAAAGTTTGGTCATCTTTACTGTCACAACAGTGGAAAAACAGTTCAAAACCAGTTATTTGACATCACGTACAAAAAACTTGGGAAACGTGTAAAAAATGTGACCCAGGTGGCAATTAGTTCACCGTACCACCGACTAATTAGCCTGTCATTGGGGAACTTGGTGAATAAGGATTCATACAAATGAGGGCAACAAGTTTTATTTTCTCTTTTTTTTTAATGAATTTTTGTCTTGGCATGAAGGAGGTACTGAAATGATGGGGGAAGATTGTGTAACCTGCTCAGTGGTAGGTTTCATAGGTTTCGTTTGTACATAAAAGGAATTCTATGAACTCTAACTCATTACCGTGTATGTTTGGCAAACTCATTGTGTACTGTAATAACTTCACTCCATAGATCACAATGTATTTTAGTTAATACTACCTAATTAAAAAATAACCACTAATATTACCACCTAGTAATACTAGTGGGTCTGCTGACCAGTGGGCTGACACCAATAAATACAACATCTACCTCCTACAAATGAGCTGTTTTTGGATTTTTTGTGGTGTTGCTACCTGGCTTCATCTTGCTACCAACACCTATATAGTGAGACCAGGGGACCTATTCACTAAAAGAGATAGTGAAAATAGATTATCTATTTTGAAAATCTCCTGGGAGAGATAGTCTCCCTCGGGAGACAATCTGGTGTCTCCCAGGTTCGTCTATTTTACTGAATAGCTCTCAACCCGTACCTCCTTAGACGTTTTTACTCATGAATCGATAATTTGTATATATTTTTAATGAACAATCGACTTACCTTCAAGACGTGAAAAAACATGCATCAAAATGACCGATGTGGTAACCAATGATACAAAATATCACTATCAAACGAGAAATGTGAAAGGAACTGAGTCTCTTTCGAGAAAAATACACCTAATTATAGGTTTCTAAAGAGATTGAAAATGTCAAGATGGCCGGCTACTCTCTTATTTAGAAGTCACTGAATAACCCTGTCATGGGTACTATAAAAATCTCTTCTGCCAAAAGAGATGTCTCTTTGGCTTAGTGGATAGGCACCGTATATATCTTGAAAATTCGAAGTCGTGAGGTCTCAACCATTACCTGTGTTTTGGCTCTTGGGGCGCCACCTCCAGCACTGTGGCACCACCTCTAGCACTGTGTAAACTTTCAGATTTGTACAACGGTTCCAAGGGTCACTTTTCACTGTGCAGACACACATAATTATATACCCACCAGCAAACGTCGTCGCCCTAGTGTAAGGGCCTCACTGACGTTCGGCAATTGCTACCTAAGTATTACTACCTAAATAATTGTCTTCTTCAATGGGGTCAATAAAAATCTTTATTTTTTTTCTTTCTGTAATAGTTGTTGACGTTTAATAAATTATTCTGCGTTCTTGTTTTCAGATGACTTCGGCATCAGCAGCTCCAGCAGCTGCAAGTCCAAGTACCCTGGATGCCGATGATGGTATGAAGTCATTGACATTGTATAAATCTAATACATCCACATACTTCATTGACATATACTTCAAGTTTCTTAGGAGAAAAGGGGCTTATACAAACAAAGACAAACGTCTTAGGAAACACGGGAAATTCACAACTGCCAACACTAAACTAAACGACCATTTCTTCAAGATCCTCCTTCACCCGTTTTGTATTTGCATTTGGTACGACTGGGCGAATAAACACTTGGTGGATTACGCTCTGCAACCCGTTCTATCCGGTCGCCATATCAGTTTGAACGAAAGGGTTCAACAGTTGAAAACTGTTCTGCGTGGTCTATGCTCGCCAAGCCTGAAACAATTGTTCATCTACACCTCATGCAAAGCGTCCCCCAAACACGTGAAATTCCCACTCAAATTGAAATCTTGAGGGGTGGTTTTCAAAATGAAATATGACTGTTGCCCGCTCTGGTGTCCTGATTGATTCTTATATCTGTTACTGTTGGACCTTTGCATTGTCGTACAGGGAATTTCACGACTCTCAAGAGTCAAAACGTTCATTCCTATGGTATTAGTGGAGTATCTTCAAAGAAAACCTCCTAGCATCCGACTTTTATTTTTGGTGACGTTATGATCCTAATTATACCTTACAGGCACAATACTGGGCACAAATTTCACTTTTTAATAAATTATGTAGGTAGCTACAGTTTTATGCTATTTATACAACTTCGTAGACTTTGTGCAAGGTTAGATATAATGGGGTTGCGCACGTATTTATATTATTTTTCAATGAAATTAGATTACATTTTGAGAACATCGACATCATCCGCACTCTCCGACAATGACTAGTTCTTTTTCTATGATTTTTCAAAGTTTCCTACGTCATTGCACCCCTCTCGCCAGGGCGGGACCTCCCCTGCCCTGTATGACGTACAGACCTCTGGAAACTTCGAAAAATCATAGTTAAAGATGAAGAAGAAGAAGAAGAAGAGGAGGAATGTGCGGTTGGTATCAAAGTTCTCGGAGTGGAATGCAGTTTCACTGAAAAATAATATAAATCGCTTTTGCGACCCATGCGCATACCCCATTGCTACAGAAGTGACGAAGTAGCTAATCAGCTTCATTCCAATGGAGTGTTTCTTGATAACGCGCCACCATTATGACTGGGTGACAACCTCGAATTTATTGTGACAGATAATTTTTCCACGAGTAAAATTGCTCGAATTCTAAACTCGCTGCAAAAAATGGACTATCGAAACTTGAGCTTTAGATTTAGTATTTCCAAAAGAATTCAACATTTCCCACTTTAAATTCAACATTACGCGAGGTTTCAAAAAAATGACGAGAATAGTTTTGAAGTGGGTAGTAATTTTGTAAGAACAGTATGCTTAACAACGTTACTATCCAAAATCATGAAAGCTCAAGTCTGTAGTTGATACCGGGTAGGAGGATGCAAAACAACGCTGTGGAGCATACAGTAGAGATTATTAAAACCATTTATCATTTGCAGTATTGCAAAATTGAATTATATTTGGAAAATGCTGAATTCAGTCTGGAAATTGTCGAATTATATTTTTGGAAACGCTGTACCTATCTACCTGTAACGTAAGAGTACTTACATCCAAAATTACCAGTCGTTGTAGGCACTAGTTCCTGCTCAGTCTCTCCAATTTTACTGATAGGCATCCTTGTGCTTGATGTGTGATATTCACAATCCTTAAGTTACCACTATTTCCACTTGACCTGCTTGTTGTTATCGTACTTATCAACTTTTGTATTATTGTACTTGACGGTTGTGATAGTAGCGATGAGATATTAGTTTTAAATTCGAAGCTGATCTTGCTTGAGTGTCCACCCCTGTGTTCGTTACTAACTTCCGTGCTTTGATCGGTTGTGATGAATTTTATGTGTTGGTTATGTTGAATTTGTGATTAATAGTCTGTTCGGTCTCCCGAACTTTGTTTGTTCATGGTTTTTGATCAGTTATGAAAAGGCAATTTGTGATTTGGGTTAATATAATTTTCTGAAAGGCCTCAAGATTTGAAAGACCAAAGAAATCCAGGAGAAGCGCACTCAGTATTCTTTAGAGGCTTCTGAAAATCGAGATTATATATAGAAGGGGCTATAACACCAAAAAGTGACGTCATACTGGGAAGCCTTGCTTATTGGGGGACGTGTAGCTTGATGGGGCACCATTTGAATTTGCCTACTGGCGAGATGATTAATTGGTTCCCCAGTGACATCACTTTGCCCTATTATGCACTTACTTTCACTATGCGATTTTGTTCTCTATGCAATTTTTTTACCCAATTGAGGAGGAATTTAGTCAGTTAGTTATACCAAAAACGGTTGTTTTTGATTAATGATATGGGGAATCGCACATTCTTTAATCATTTTGTTCAGTGAAATATCGTAGTGATGATACTTTTTTTGTAGGTGCTATATGAAGTGTATCGTATTATCGAAAACATCCGAAACAGGGAATTGAAATTCTGGACCCTTCGCGGCTCACCCAGATCGAATTCTGAGCTGAACTGGGGTTTTTTCATTGGCATTCAATTCGATTTAGACGTCAATACTATGAAATTCTGGCCCATTTTTTAAGTTCCATTGCCCATTACCGGGACATTCATAATCACCGCAGAATTTATGTTTATTCTGCTAGTGGTGGGTTTCTATCCTTTTCCTATGTGTTATTCACCACTGGATTTTACTCACATGGCTCAACGATTTTCAAATTATTCTTCATTGATCTTTTATTCTGAGAAGATTTCTTACAGAATAATACGCTTCTTAGGCCCACTTTCACCAAAAATTTGAAACGAGTTTAACCCGGAAGAGGTTGCAAATTAACGGAGTTTACCGCTCACTGTCTTTCACCAGAAGACAGTGCGAGCTTAAACTTCCACCGAGGGGGCTCAAGTTTAAACGCCCGAAATCCGGCAAGTCGCTAATCTCCGTTATCCACGAGATCCCAATATGGCCGCCTAGCTCACAGCTGATTTTCGGTTCCGTTGTTATAGAGCTGTGAAATGAATTAACGCGAGTTGGCATTGTATTGGTATTTACTTCATACCATGTGTTCCACAATGATATTATAGGTACCTTACCTCGTGACTGGAGTCGTTGTAAATCAGAAATCACTTTGGCAAATTACAGTTGTTATTACAGCGGAACAATGGAAGCGGGAATCGACATCAGCTGAGTGGTGATTGTTGTTGTTGTTTTGACGAGTTTATAGTCCCGGCGCGTCATATTGTCCAACTTTTGCTTGGACATTTTAAACTAAACTCCGTCAGGCAAACTCCATTATTTCAAACTGGGTTTAACCGACATTTGGGCTGGTGAAAGACGCCAGCTGCCTTTCCAGGTTTAAACCTCGACGTTAACTTCGACAGTTTAGCCAAACTCCGTTAAATAATTTTCTGGTGAAAGTGGGGCTTAGCAGCATGTAGGTAATAGAGAAATAGAGAAACAGAGCAACCACTGCTACCAACCTGAACAAACTACTGTTTCCTCTGTCGGGCTAATATGCAACTTTTTCAACACCCTTCTGTTATTGTAGTACATGACTAAAATGCGCTCTGAAGCGCCGTCTTTAGGTAACTGAATTTTACCTATTTATGTGATGTAGTTTCGTTTCATCACTTTTCATAACTTCTCCATGTGTTTCAAATCATCAGAAACGGTAACTATTGTATATGAAGTGTCAGCTAAAATAAATAAACGGTATTAATTTTTGTTTCGTTTATCAAAAAAGAACAGGAAACTGACAACAAAAGTAGCTGCTGACAGCTTGAGGGCTGAAAATGGGTTTTGCTGAAATTTAAAAGTTCCTCCCCCTAGTTTTACATTAGCAGAGCTGAATTTATCTAATATTTGTATAATTTCAGTCACATTTCCTAGTGGCTCTTGTGGAGTCCCTTGTTTGTTTTTTGGGTTGGTTTAGTCGTAGCTTCTTCTTGTACACCAACACAAATTTGTAGTTTAACTGGTTTGATGCAGTATGTAGTTAGTCGGTGGTAGCTGACATTTTGGAGGTAGCTAGATGCTGTTCAATGGTCCTGTGTCGAATTACCACTGAGAATGCAGTAAGGTTCAACGTCACCATTTTCCCCTGCCTGTTCTGTTGGCAACATTCCCTCCTGATAAATCCCTGGCTTACTATGGCAGTTCCTTCGGACAGACAGTTCAGGACCGTTCTATCCAAGCCACGTCCCTTTTTGTGCACCAGAACTGATCCTATGTCGAGAGTTCGCTGTTCGGACAGACAGTCCAGGACCGTTCGGGACTACTTCTACCTTGTTTTTTTTTTTTTTTCTTTTTTTTTTAGGACTATTGATCCTGCACATGCGCACTCAATACTTCCACCTTCAACTTATGTGGAAGGTTACAGTGCTCCAGGTTATCTGTTTGGAATCATCAACGCACGTTCGTTCGGACAGACGCAGTTGTCGATTCAGTTCTGGGCTGTTCTATCCTCTCTTTTCCAGAACGCAGTTCCATCCTGGGCTGGTCCAGGACTCTCTCTCTTCCGAACAATCCATGAACTGCTGCATCAGCACGTGCTACCATGAGGTTTAGGATGTTGAAGTAAATTGCTGCCATTCTTACTGCAATCATTGAACCTGAAACTACCTTCCATGGTGCTCAACTTGGTGCTCGAATCCCTTGCCCTTATAACCCTAGAGTTGCCTCTTTCTCATTCTGTGATATCACCTGTTCCATCAACCTACTCCCTTTGCTGCGATCCCAAATCGAACTTGAGCAAGAACAGCTTCGCCTATCACTGTCATCCTATTCATTCATAGTCTGATGTTTTCCATTTACAACGCACCAGTTTGGGTGATTTTTAAGATTAAGCGTTTGGTTTCTTCACTTATTATTATTGCACTTGAATTGCAAATCAATCGTTATAGTTATTTTTATGGGTTAAATCTTTATATTCTTTCTTGGTGCTCTGGGATTCATGCCGTTCTTACATACAAAAATTGTTTAGTAGCCTATTGCAAAGTTTAGTGATTCATCAGTGATTACGGTATCCCAGATAGGTTAGTCAATCCTGGGCGTATTTATTAGTTATTTATCACATTTAATAATATTTTGGGCCAGTAGAAATTGTGGTTATAGGTTTAGGTTCTTCTCAACTGACATAGTTATGTAAATTGATAAGGATTTGGATCGGTGTGCAGGGGCCCACATGGAAACGATTAACCCTTGAGTACGAGTAGGTAGGTACTTGAATGCATCGCATAATGAGGGATCGCGAATTGCTAACGCTTGTTCCCTGCAAAGTAGAATGGAGCAGGTACCTATATATATATAAAAACGAAAAAATTCTTTCAAGGTTGGTTTATTCTTGAAAGTTGGTCAGGGTGAATAAAGGTCTTTCAGGACAACGTTTCAAGGTATTTATACCCCATCGTCAGGACTACCTACCAACAAAAAACGAAAAAAAAAAAAATACATTACAGACCTAAGTAGGAACTAGCAATGGATTCAACAATGGGACTTGAGAGGAAATGTGGTATAAAACTAGGCAATACAGAGGCATAAGTAGGCATAAGCTTCTAATCTTATCTTTTTACTAATTTCGTCTTTCTTTGTCATTGCAACACTGTTTATCATGTTTAGTACTTATGCCTCTGTATTACGTAGTTTTATTACCACATTTTCTCTCTCAAGTCCCATTGTTGAATCCATTGCTAGTTCCTACTTAGTTCTGTAAATACCTCGAGACATTGGCCTGAAAAATACTTTTATTCACCCATAAACCAACCTTGAAATTGTCCAAAGGGGTCGAGAATCAAAATCACTTGAAAAAAAAATACTTGCATACCTACATTAAACAAAAATATATACTTTGGTTCAGTTTTTATTATAAACAATATGACGTTAGAAAGCTTAAAATCTTTCTTTCTTTCTTTCACTTTCTGTTACCAAGTAATTCCTTACCTTGGTACCTGCCTACTTACTCGGTACTGTGCAACCTTTCTTATTGTCAAGTCTTCTCTTACAACTGCTCAAAATATTTCTACATAACATTTTACAAATATTAACCGTATCTCCTATTATCGTCCTGCCTGTAGAAGCCTTACCTGTAGTGCCCCTGTGCTAGTGACTCATAACCCAACATCAGTTCACTGTAATTATTTTTGGCTGTAATTATTTTTGGATTAAATTTGGTCTCTTCCATGTGAGCCTCTTTATCTTTGCTATTCAGTGTAATTGACGTTTCTGTTGGATAATTCCAGTATCTCTCTTCAACTGGTACTAACTGGCCAATGGGGTATGTGCTTGATTAACAAACCTGGGCCAACGTGATTTCCATCCCATTCCTTGATTTTCATTAACGCTACTGTTTTCTTTAATGCCAACCCTGAACATATCTCGGCACATTGCCCCTATCACTTAACAGTCCATGTGGTATGTTTTTGTCACTTTTTCTAAATACACAGGGTGTCCCAAGACCCAACCCGTACATTTTCCTTAGGAAGTGAGTTGGGGAAATATTTCGAACACCATCTCCTCATGACTTTTTACATGGCTGTCAAATCCAAACTCAAAATTTCGTGAGAGTGGGAAAAGTTGAAATTTGACACCATCTTTATTTATTTTTTTCAAATGAGACCCTCATTTTTTAATTTGACAGATTTGGGTACTAGATGAAATTTCACAAAGGCCCGTTACTCAAATTTTGAGTGCGCCAAAAACGTGAAAAGCCCATGTTTTATGGATGTATTAAAATACTTCGTGTGGCAGGTGATTTGGGGGTATTTTTTTTCCCGCGTTGAATCACGAGGTGATGTCAGTTTTTCGATTCACGGTGTGATGAATGCATTCTTCGAAACACGTTGCCGCGTCGAAAATGGATTTCTACCATTGCCGTCCTTTCTTGGGTAGAATACCGTATTATGCTGAAGGGCAGGCTCATTTTTATGAACTTCTTCATCCGTTTGTCACAGTGGGATGATCGTGAATCTAAAAATTGACATCACCACGTGATTCAGCGCGAAAAAATACCCCAAAATCATGTGTCACATATAATGCTAATTGAATACACAAATTCAGAAGTCTTGGTTTTCACGTATTTGTTACATTTCGCGCACGTTGTTCAATTAGGTAGAAACGGTTAGAGGCGGAAATCTATTAATGCAATTTATCGTACAATCCGGATCAGCAATAAGAAACGGGGGTTCCGGTTTGGAAAAAAAGTAGGTATCGAAATTTCAACATTTTCATGAATATTTATATTTGAGTACTGTATAAAAAATCATGAGGAGTTACCTTTAGAAATTTATTTCTTACTCGCTTCCTAAGATAAAGGGAGGGGGGTGTCTCTTGGGACACCCTGCATATTGTGGCTACACATTAGTACTGTTTTTAATAATTTAATGAAAACCTCGACGCACATGCCCTATCAGCCTTTCAGCTATTTACTCTTAGACAATTATGAAACCTACCGGTAAGTTCTCTCATCAAAACCCGTGCAGAATGAAGCTTACTTTTCTTCACACATTTCATTCTTACCCGCAAAATAATGTTGAAGGAAAATTCAGCTGTACTAACGATCTACAGTGAAATCATGAAAAGGTTGTGTGCATACTTTCAGTTCGAAATTGTTGATATTTCACTGCATCTGACGTGCCAATAAATTTGTTTTGTAAACATGAAAATGATGAAATCTCAAGGGCTTGTTTCATGGGCTTGTATTGTCCAAGGGCTGGTTTCACACCTACAGTGAAGTGCGAGTGACGGTTAACGCAAGTTACAGAAAAACACGGATTTTCACCACATCGAGTTTAGTGGGCATATTCATCCCTGCTATTTCTGAGAGTTAACACGCTAACTCCCAGCTACCTGCACAAAACGTCGTGTTTTTTCAGACCTAGTGGCTTAGTGTGCGACTTCCTTGTAGAATTTCTCTATTTTGGAGTGAAAACTTTCCCGGAAAGTGGTAAAAAAACGAACCAACGTCCATACATAGGTACCTACGCACATACCAGACGTACGGAAAACGGCAATAAAAACGCAAAACGGTGGAGATCATTACACAAGGGTTAATATATGTGGAAGAGGTATCTCATCTATCACCGAATTGCTATTAGCTGATTTAGCGCAGTCATTTTTTGTCGTGGATACTTACTAACACTCTCACACACTCACACAGAACAACAAAAATGCCACCAGAGTCGAAATACTTACAAGCTCTCTAACCTTTGGCAATTACAATTACGTCTATATGCATTTTACCGCTGCCCTCATCTCCTGTAAAGCCCCCTCTACACAATTGCTGGCCTAGCATGGCCACCGGCACTGACCCATTTCGATGGTGACGAAATCGTGGGCCAGTTTCGTTCATCCACACACTGGCCACCATTGGGACCGTAAATGAGTAGTGCGAAGATGGCCGCTTGTGAGGATGTGGTGACACAAAAACGTGCGCGCGCAGTTCCTGGCCCATGCTGGCTTCCTTTGATCTTTCGTGAAAAACCGTGACGGAGGCGATTGCCATCGGCCAGCCTCAGCGCCCATCCGCCATCGTCAGCTTACCCAAGTCACTGCGTGTCCACACATAGGCAGTGGCGTATCGTGGCCCAGGCTGGCGTAGCATGCGCCAATGTGTAGAGGGGCCTTTACGCGCCATCTGGAACCCATGAACCAACTGGTCATTTTTGAAATTCTGATTATGTGGCACCCTCGACGTATTCTCAGATTTTCCCCTAATTTGATGACTCGGGTACAGACACGTTCAGAATGTTGTGAGGGTTTGGTGGAGGGGAGGGGGCTGTGGATCACTACCCGGGGTCTAAAGCCCCTGACTGAAAGCGAATTTTATTAAAAAAGAAGCCTTTGCCCCCCACAACATGTTTGGGAGGGGGGGCACAGACATTGCCAAAAGTGCGAGTGATAAAATTGAGATGTGACTCCTTGTTACAGTTCTAAGATCCCTAACAACCCTGAGGAACCCCGTTTTCAAACTTGAGTATACTTATTCGTCATGAATTTCCATTCATTATTTTACAACCACTTACTTATTTGGGGTACAGCCACTGGGCACCCGGCCTCCTAAAACAGCACTCGTAGTCCTGGTTGCCCTCGGCACCTCGTTTGCTCTGGGCACCCGGCGTAAGTGAAAGTGGAACGGACCCCGCGCGTGACATTTCGCTTCCTGCACCCAGGCAGATTCAAAACAAACATCAACGGATCTTATCACTTCAACGCGTTGAGTACGTCAGTTTCGCTAAAACGATGGACGGCACAGGAGATGTTTGTGTGGCTGGTGGGTCGAGAAGTGGCCACGACGTTTTTTCCCACAACGGGTTCCAATTCACGTACCAAAAACAACTGAAATGTGGTGAGTTGAGGTCGATTTGTTTGGGACGGACGAAGGCATTTCAAGTGTACTTGCTATTTAAGAACCAAAGATGGGGTGGTAGTTTTCGCTCAAGATAACCACAATCATGGAGCGACGGGTGACATTTCGGACGTTATGCTGAGGGCGGCAGTCAAACGTAGAGCCGATGACGATATCTCCACAGCCCCTCGAAAGGTAGGCTTAGGTAGTTATTTTACTCTATTTACTCGACTACTTCATTAGTAGTAGATGAGCCGAGTGCCCACTGCAATCCGGGTGCCGAGGGTGAAAGTCAGTTTTCTTATAATACGGGTGCCCAACGCAACTTGGGTACCGAGCGCAAAACTCAGTTTTGACTGAGGCCGGGTGCCGAGAGCAACAGTTTTCGGGGCTCGGGTGCCGAACAGCTTTCCCCGATTTATTTGGTGTCTGCTGATGGTTCTCAGTTTGGAAAATAATATAAGACCTTCAAACAAAAACTAAATTTAAGGTAAATATTTTGACTCTACCCTGAATTTAATCCCCCCTCCCCCACCTGCTTGTATTCAACGTATAGGTGGGGGTGCCGGTGTATGCACAACGTGAAATATTTTTGTTTGATACACCCAGTATTTTAGCATTTGGTAGATCATGTTACATTTGCTTCGAATAGGTACGTGTGATTGTGTGAAATACGGTAAAATTGTGGTAGATATGCCTTTTTGCCCTGAGGCGTTGACATTTTTTTGTGATGGGGGGGGGCCATCATGTCTCTGCACGGCCTTCCTCCCCTATCACGGACGTTCTACATACTTAACACAAACCTTTTGCTACTGGATTGCTGACTATTTCATTTTGAACGTGATCGCGAGTACAGCTGAATTTCTGTCTTGTAACCTCCTACTTTATGTATAACATTCCTTATCTTGAATACTCAGTGTCGCTAGCCACATTCCAATTACAGCCTGTGATATATTTATTGAATTTCTAATTGATTCTACAACCAACTAGGTAACTCATGTTGACGCATTCTGTTAGTTCACTAACTCGTTTCATTTGTGATCTTTCTACCATCTAACATTGTATCAAATAGGTGCTCTTATTGATGAATTAAGCGGTGTGTGGAGTTTTGCAATTGTCTGTTGTGTGTTATCAAAGTCATCAATAAACCGATTATGAACTGTGATTCGTTTTCTGCCATCTGTACAGTGATTGTAGATACTCCACCTCAAAAATGAGTGTAAATATTCAGGTTTGGGATTATTTCATTATTGTAGTTAATTCTGATGAAATTCGCCGATAATTTGTAGAATTACAGTTGAACGTATTATTTATAGACACAGAACGTTTGTTAAATGGGCAATTTCCATGTGTAGGAATTTTTTTATTTCTGGTCTCAGAATAGGATTTAGCACCCTTGAAAACTCCTCCACTGCCAGTTTTCATCTCAATACTCCCATGTAGCTTGGAGAACAAACGGATATAAAGAAAACGAAATGACGTCATAAGTGGATGACACTGAGGGTTCCCCCCAGGCAGACGTGTGAGTGAGGGCCTTTACCTATGACGTCATTTCGCTTTCTTTCTACTGGTTTATCGACCACTTTCAATCGTCAGGTACCTCTCATATACCACCTTTTTAGAAAGCACTCACCGAGATCTTTTACTTACGAAAATAATACAAGTGAAATTGCCCATTACATTCGATTGCTCTCGGCTAAACCAGCTTGCAAAGGTAGTAAATCAAAACAAAGGTCATCATGGGGCATTCATTTATTGAATTTCAAATTACCAGTGATATTATTATTGTCGTCCAGCTAAATATCTCTTGAAGGTGCATGCATTAAATGTTGGCGGGTTTTCCGCTTCTTGGTTGATTCAGCTTTTGTGTACGGGTTGTACCTGTAAGTGTTTGCCAATAATTGAATACATTGTAAGTTATTCAGTGTTGGAACAGTGGGTTTCAGCTTGGTTGGTTTGTTCGGACAGTTGTTGAGCGTGGACGAAGGCAACAGGTTGCTTGGTGCGATAGTGACAGGGAGAAGGTATTCGTCGTGACAGGAAGAAGGTATTCATCGTTTTGTGTGGTTGGTTGATGTTGCAAAGTTCGCTTTGTTCTTGGCAGCAACACCTTATAGTTATCAACACAGTTAACTGTGGTGCCTTGAGTCCTATTCTTCTACAAACCTCCGGCATGGTCCAGCAGCAATAACTGGTGTGGGAAATTTGTTCATGAACCGAGTTGGTTGGGAAGGGTGTGAGAATATTTTTGGTTCAAGGACTCAGTCTGGTTTGACACACCAAACAGCACCAGAATGGTGCCTTTAATTTTATCATTGGGCAATTATCATTTATCCACAAAGAATGCTTGAGGGAAAAGTTGCTTTATGGATGAAGAAAAACAGGTAAAATAAAAAGGCGATTTGAAGAACACGCTTGCTTACATATCACGGATATAACTGCTACCACCGGCCAGCCAACCAGAACCAACAACAGGGCCCCATTTCCCCGCCTCTTTTTTGAAATTCATATTTTCAAATTCTCAAAATACGCAGTAGGCATATAGGCATAACTTCCCGATTCAGCCCTATTAAGCGGGGATTTCACGAGGCGTCCCTGACCGCCCTTTCCCGTTCTTGGTCCCGATCTCCCTGCCCCTGTTCTCTCCTCTCCCTCACAGAGCGTTGTATTTTCACGACCCGTTCTGAAGCGCCTGACCTACTGCTCAGTTCGTTGCTACAATTTCTTCGTTCAGGAACATTTTTTACAGTTAGTTTCACAGTTTTAAAGTTAGTTTTTAAAATAAAGTAGTTAGTTTTTTAAAAGTTACAAAAATTTAATTAAATGGCACCGTATTTATCAAAGCAGTTAGTTGTTGGGGTAGCATTAACTGCTTTAGCCGTGTGCGAAAAAGAAGATGTGGATGTAGCAGGTATACCGCGAAAGACGTGTACTGAGTCACGCAAGACTTATGGACGTATTGGATGCTGAAGATCTCCAGAATTTCTTGGACAGGTGGAGAGTTGGACAGACCGATCTGCCTGGTGGAGCATTTCATGTCCCATTCACAGGGAGAAGTAGTGGGGGCCTGGTCTGTCCCCACCCTTCCACCCAAAATCGGTTGGAAATCTCTCCCGACCTCCCTGCCTGGTCACCACACCAAAACGTGACCAGCAGCACAGATTTTCACATCGGATTTCAGGGCCGACGGTGATCGGGCCCGATTTAGGGTTCTGAAATCAGGTCGTGAAATCCCCCCCCTTTAGATATCGCCTATTTGAGATCATAATATATTTAGAAAAAATACAGACAGAAGGCCCATAATTGCCCATTGTAAATTTGATCTTGTCAGTTACCTGAAGTCATCTTTACTCGCTATAAAATCACCTATTTCACGCAAGGTCCCCACTAAGTCGGATGGGTGGTATGTAACAGCTGTTTACCAACGTGCAGAAATCGTTTTTCATTGCCGCTTCTTCCTTTTTGCCTTCTTCCATGCTGATGTCTGAACAAACCAGAGGTTTTTTACTGAAGAATTGCGGGACACAGTTGCTGATGCATAGGTATACAGAGGCTGACCATCTTTGATGTGTTCCTTATATTAGTACATGCTAGTAGTGGGCGTCCGTTCTGTAGTTATTTCAACACTCAGGACTCGAAACTTTCGATTCATGAAGCAAACCAAGGCGAGTTCGGTTATTGATACTGCCGTAACATTTAATGTCATTTTTTGTAGATTATTCGTTTGGTTGGTGTTTTCCTTCCTGTGATTGTGTCCATTGTTTTAAAGAGTTGTAGTGTAATATTGACACTTGGGCTCAATTAGGTCACACGTATAACTAACCACACGTATATAAGCATATTAACTAGATGGTTTGGGGCTTTCAAACACGAGGTGAAACATAAGAAGCTGGTGATGGTGAGCACATAATGATAATCTACTATATTAAATACACCAGAAGGGATTTGAAGCTGGAACATGGAACGATTACATGGATAGGCCGGCAGCAGCCTTTCCAGAACTGAGATCCCCATGGTTTTTGCGTTGTCATTATTTTAGTCCATTTTTTAATTGCATAATTCAGTGTATAACCTAGTTGTTTACGCAATCTCAAATTTGTGATGAGGACGTCACATTCCATGGGGACTTTTAAGTTGACCTGTTTTCCTCTTTTGCCCCATCAGGTAGATTAGGTAAGGCAGTTTCTTACGGAATTTGATGAATTATCAGTTACCCTGTTATCTTCAATCTGTTACGAATCTGTTCTTGCTTGTTTTTTTTCAAGACGTCGTGTATGTCGACACGATCACAGTCAAGGCACCCGAAGAGCTGGTCGAGAAAGCTCGGGCTCTGAAGCTGCCCGATAATTTCTACTTGTACCTGAATCGGCCGCCTTGCCCCGGATGTGTTGGGTGCGAACCTGAGGTGAGTTTTATATTATTTTATGTTATTCATTTTTTATGTTGTTGGACGCCAGTTCTACATAATTTCGATGAAACTGACCAACGTTTCTGTACGTTATGAACATGCTGAACCCTACCCAAGGTGGTGGAGGTTACTTCGTATTAAGGGTGTCTACAGGCCTGGAAATTCTTGGCAAATCATAAGCAGACTGAGTTTTATATTTATTATTTATTTATTTATTTATTTTTACCGCAAATATAAGAAGGACGCCAATTCTGCGTAATTTCGGTGAGACATAACAAAACGTTTCTGCACCAGATCAACATGCTGAACCCTACCCAAGATGGTGGAGGTTACTTCTTATTCAGGGTGTCTACAGGCCTGGAAATTCTTGACAAATCATAAGCAGACTCTTGCCTTGGGAATATTTTCTGAATTCTCGGTCCTTCTTGTTCTGAATCCTCGGTTATTCTTGTTAACGAATTTGGCATCACAAGAACCTCTTCCTGAAAAATTTTCAGCCAGGAGTCGAACCCAGGCCTCCTGAGCTTTGCGAATCTCGAGAAAGAACAACGCCTTCAACTGCTCGGCTGCTGGTGATGGCATTAAGTCTTTCAACCACGTTTCTCGGATTGCTAATTTCTTGAAGCAAGGAATGGGCTATTTGCATGGGTCACAAAAGCGGTTTATATTATTTTTTAAATTAAATTCCATCCTGAGAATTCCTACGATAAGTAGTTCTTTTTCTATGATTTTTCAAAGTTTCCACAGGTTCCTACATCATAGCACCCCTCGCCTGGGCGGGACCCCCCTTCCCACTGTGACGTAGAAACCTCTGGACACTTTGAAAAATCATAGAAAAGAACTACTTATTGTGTTGGTCTCAAAATTCTCAGGATGAAGTCTACTTTCATTTAAAAAAAAAAAATACAAAAATACATGCAAATAGCCGCCAGCCAGCCCATTGTGCTATACAGCTCTGCTTGAATTAATCAGACCAGTTTTCAAGACATGGATCGTGGTCCTGGCCAAAGCTTTTTACCATTGTCCCACAAGTACTTAGTTGCCGAAAACTGTTACAAAGATGTTTTGCTTGAAGGACGACGACGACGAACAAGTGCTGGTTGCCGGGGACTCGCTCAAAGCCACGCTGACCCTAAAACCAATTGAAGCCAGTGAACCTGCGGTTGAAACGCCCAAGGCGAGCACAGAAACACACGCCACAGCCGCCAAATCTAAGGAGCCGACGCCCACGAGTCAGCCGATATTCGGAACCACCACATCCACCTTCAGTTTCAAGCAGGCTCTTCCCTTTGGAATGACAAATCCACCAGTTGGTAAGTATTTACCGTAGTTGATGCACTGATCGTTTAGATGAATGGTCCATTTGTGATCATGTAAACACAAGGCCCAGTGACGTAAAACTATCGATAGTTCTATAATATTGAGTATTTTGACGGATTTTTCGGGAAAATTATGCGTTTGTTTCGTGTTTCTTGATACTATACTGTCTTGGACATAAATCATCTATCATGAATCTCTGCCTCGTACAAGGGAGCGTGAGGATTGGTTGGTGACATCATAACCTAACACGCTGTAAGACTAATCTATGCTAAAACTAATCATTTTAAGACAAATTTCTAAGAGACCTTTTTTGTTCGTAAGAGTCCAAAGGAATCGATCCCTTGCAGGTGTGACACCTTATCGTGTGACACCCTGTGTATGTACCTCATGTATAGAGCCGTGCCCCAGGAATTATTATTTTACTTCTGTTATTCTGTGTGAATGTAGTAGATCTATTAAGCAATATTAATTTTTCTCATACCTGCCGATCTGTAGAACTTGAAAATTCTTCGGCCAATTGGCAAATAAAATAAATTTGTACGTATTTATTCTTGTAATTGGGCTTTGTTCGTATTGGAAATAAATAAATTAATAGTTACTGTTTTACTTGATGTGATTGATCATAAATGGAGGCCTTTGGCCAAAAACAGCTCTTTTTTAATTTTCATGTACTAGGTTTGTTTGGGCTGACAGTAATGAACCGTTCGCTTGAGGGGATGGGAACTGTTATGATTGGGCTTCACACAATCCCCACCTCCCCCCCCCCCCCATCCTTCCTTATTGGATCTGTAACCACCAAGTAGCCCTCATTGTTGAGGCGCTTAAGGGTGTCTAGGGCAAGAAATAAGGTGAGGAATCATCTCAGTCATCTAATGCGCTCATGTAAACACTCGTCACTTTTTGTCATCTTTAAAATGAATCTAAACAGAAAACTGATCAGATCAGGCAGATAAGGCAAAATCATCGAGTGCACATGCTCAGGATAACAGTTCTGAAAAAAATTCAGAATCCTACTGACTGGGTGCTATCTGAACGCTCAAAACCCCTTCCAAACGGTTCAGAACCGTCTGTCCAAACAAACCTACTGTAGAAAGTTGTACATCAGAAAGAAGTAATTACAGATCACAAGATACGAGCAGGCTGATTCTTCAATTGAACAACTTCATTCTGTTTCAGAAAAACCTAGTCAAAGTGTGTCTCAGCCTTTTTTCTCGAAGGAAACATCTTTCACTTCTCTGCAGAAGCCATCGATAAGCATTTTCGGTAATGAACAAGATCCTGTAAATTCGAGTTTCATGAAGTTTTTGTGTGGTCGTTGGATGGTCATGTTGGGACCAGAATTGCTGGTTTCCAAATTATTTCATCCAATTTAGCTTGTAGATAACCGCGAGAGTGTTATCACAAGGAATAAGGATAGGTACTACTAATGAATTCAGTGTTGCTAATCTTGTATTTCTGCTTCTTCAAGGTAACGTAAGTAGCACAACTCAAGCTCCTCCAGTGCAATCCTCGCTGCTGTCGAAAGAAATGCCCTCGTTCGCCAGCATCGCATCATCTAGTCCCACGTTTGGTGAGTGAACTACAGCACCTCTCTAGTATATTACTACTCATGTCAGGAACCGGGTTCGTACTTTTGAGCCGAGTACGTAGGATTTGGTATTTTAGAAAAAGTTCGTAAAAAGTTGACAGTAGGTTTTTTTGTAAGGAGTTTACTGGACGGAAAGTCCTGGCGCGTACTACCTATAATACAATTTGGTTCTATTCGGATTTTTTTAAATGTCTCCCATATAATCCGTTTTATAACCGTTACTTTGAAAAAATAAATAAAAAACTACCTAAGTAAAAACTAAACTATTAGTTTTTATCATTTGTTCAGACCAGTTTTGGCTTATTAGGCGATCATGGTTCTATAAAGTGTTAATAACATAAGGTAAATATATGTACAAATGAGAACTTGATTGAAAATTAATTAAATGAAATTGAATATGTTGAACACAAACTGAGTATGAGATGGCACATTAGAGAGTTTTTGCAGCACCCTCACGCCGAAACAAAACGGAAAACGACACCGAAACGGAAATGGCGGATAGGGCAACCGAAGTCAGATGCTAAACTTTTTTTGGTTCAGTTTTTGTTCCGCTTTGGCATCTACCGGCTGGTGAAGTCATGCTAACGTTATGTTAAACTCTCTTTTGTCCATTTTACTCCGTGGTGAATACAAATCTATGTCCACACATGGCTGGATAAACATAGAAAGACGCGAGGAAGCAGCTGTGGATACGACGCTCGACATTTATTTTCCAAGGAAAACAGAAGGTAGGCAGCGTTATACAGATGTAAGGTTACATTACGTTTCGTCATCTCAACACCACGAAAGCTGACACCGTGAGATCCTGATATTTTTCGTCACGGTTCGTCAAACTTTCGGTGTCTTATGTGCACAAGCGCAGCACTGCTTTTATTTCGTTCGTTTCAGCGTGAGGGTGCTGCAAAAACTCTGTTTTTTTGAAATACGAATGAAATGAATATTTCAAAACGTCGAATTTATATCCAAGTATTTAAAGAAATGCGCTTCGTGTTTGTCCTTTTCCATTCACTCAAGTACGGTTCACACATATTTGTGATGTGACGGGCACCTTTGCCTTTCGTGTCAGTGGCGCAGTGCTCACTGCTGTGGTCGGCTTTTTTTTGAAATTCGGGCAGTGATCTCTCCTTGTCTGTCTCGTTAAATAATGAATTTAAACTTGGATAATTATGCTGTAATGGTGTTAGTTTTAGATGAGGAAGAAGAAAAAAAAATATGCTGCGTCAACATAGGTAGGGTTCTGTAGGTTGTACAGTACCGAATGCTCTCAAACGATTTCGGTAATAATTAGCAGTTCATCATTCATGGCGTTAAGAGCCAACTTATTAAAATAATACAAACGAAAACTGAACAAAAACCCTAGGACCCCAGTCCAGCTAGTTATCACAGCAGTGAAAGCCAAAAAATTTCATTGGTGACTGAATTGTTCTTTTTGCACTGAAAGGCACTGAGAGCGTCGGAGTAGGACATTGAACAGGTAGCCGTGTTTTCCCCTGTGTTTACAAGGCCTTGCCAATATGTATATGTATATTATATTTTTTGCAATGATAGTGCAGGTGCAGTGTCACGGATATGTGTGAGTTGACCTTTAATTAGTACTGCTACTCCGTTTTAACGTGGAAAGTAAAAGTAAAAAAGTGAACGAACAGCCGTCCCAGTCTGGGGATTTTCATCCGACTGCCCTGCCAGCTTCGCTGATTTGATCAGCTGTCAGGAGGATCAGAATTTGATCTGATCATTTCGCTCTTTACTTGGCTACTCATTGCCTTGCCCCCTTGGGTGGAGAGGGGTTCGCCCAACAGCTACACGGGTCATACTTGGACATGTCACCACGTGTCACGGCGGTCATCCATCCAAGTACTAACCACGCTGCAGGTGTCTTAACTTCGGTGATCTCGCAGGAACCGGTTTATTCCACCTGATGAGGCCGTTGGTTAAGCCCAATGGCGTCATCAGGGGGAAAGTGTAAGATCCCAATTTGGCACTAGGAATCTTACACTGATTACCAAATTAAAATTGTAAAAATCCTAGTACCAAATTGGGATCTTACAAAAGTTAAATATAAACGATATCTATCCAAAACATGAAATCTTCAACGCCCATTCAGTTTGTGTTTGTTAGGTTGTTGAATATTCTGGAGTAAATGTTTGAATCTTCGTTTCAGGAAACCCATCAGCTCCCGGGTTTTTAAACAAAGAAGTCCCCACATTTGGAGCTCTAGCTGCTAATTCCAACCCTGTAGCACCACCGACGTTTCTAGCTCGTAAGTTTTAAGCTGGTTCATTGTTTTTATTTATATGAAGGCTGTTCAATTCCGCACAGTTCATCGACTGATCAGTTAGCTTGTGAACAAAAATAGACAACCACAAACAACTAAACGTAACAGACAAAGCCACGGAACTTCAGAATCTCCCATTATGTGCAACGTGCGGTGGCCTGGTGGTCGTTCGCATGGCAGACACCCTTGGCAGGACACCGCATGTTTGCTCGCTCTGGCAATTGCAATTATTTGCAGTCAAATGATAAGTAGGTACCCAGTACATAAATTATGGCTTAATAAACGTGTAGCACGCTACGAGTGAACTCGTTCGTAGAAGCTAGCCAAGACGCAAAAAGCCTATTATTAATTTATTTATTTAAAACTCTGTACATTGGGACTGCTGTCTCTTCCTTGTGTACAAATAACTATATTTAGATGAATGAATATAAAGTAGGTAAATAATAGTACAATACAAACAACAACAAAAAAAGAATGTATATAAAGTAAAATGAACATGGGTTTTAAGAAACGAAACGAAAGCTCAGGTCGGCTAGGAAAGTGAGCCTCGGTTAGTGGGGGGGGGGGGGGGGGATAGAAATGGGAAGAAAAGAAGTGGGGGTGAATATAAAGAAGTAATGGCTATGGAGGCTATCAATGAACTTCGTGACATGAGATTTGAAGGAACCCAAGGTAGGTAGTGTACCGAAGGAAGTGTTGAGGTAAGCACCGCCGCATTCCGCAGGAGGGGGGAACGAGCCTCCGAAAACCCGTGAGAGCAGTTCCGATCGAGGCCGCGAAGGATTCTCTAATAAAATTCGTTCCTTACATTCAAGTGCCTTATTTGCTTCTCTCCCCCGGCCAGTACAGGTACATATTTGGCGCCCAACGTGGGGCGCCAAATACACAGCGCGGGTTTTCAGAGGCTCGTTCCCCCCCCCTGCGGAGTGCGGCGGTGCTTACCTCAGCACTTCCTTCGGTACAGTAGCGTCCTTAGATTTAAGGGTAAACTATTCCACAATTTGGCACCCACCACTCGGAAAGAAGATTTGAATTTGGCACAGTTGGCTCACATCAGTCTGACTGTTGTCTAGAAGATAACCCCAAAGAGTAAAAAAATAATCTTCCTGGGGTAGATAATCTCAGTTACAACAACTTATTGGCGAGGTACGAATCATCGCCCATCACCAATATATACTTTAGGTAAGCATGTGTTATTACATGTCATAGAAAAGACGTTACTTCGTGGCTTCATTCTCTTTTCAATTTAGGCCAAACTAAGTACTTAGGTACTTATGTCAGAATTACCTTAATATTTTTTCATACTGAGTTTGAATTTAGAAGTTCATTTTTTATGTAAAAATAGGAAATGTAAGAGAAACGTCAAGTTCCTCCGGAAGTAACGTTATGACCTCTATGTGAAAGTGGTATTTTTAAACGACATCCAGCGTCAATACCAAACCCGAACTGGTAGGAAATGTAACCTTCACGAGTTTCCCTTCCACAATCTCCTTATATACTTGAATAGTCCGTGTACTGTCGTTGAGTTCATGAATTGGTGGTATGAACCATCTGAACAAATCCTGCTTTGGGAAAAGCCATATTTTTTTAGCTGAGGTTTTATTAGCTTCAGCAGTGATTTCACTGCTCTGCCTCAACAAACTATACCATCTACTGTAGACTCGATAGTTCAATTTTCTCAGTTATTAACAAATAATACTGCCCCTCCAGAAACTCTCTAATTCGAACACAACGGTGTAAATCATGTGTTCTGGTACGCTTGGTAAGTCAAGTAATACTTACAGCATTCCACCATTACCCCTACTATCAAAGGTCTCAGGGGAAAAGAAATGCCATAAGTACATTTCAGCTTATTAAAATTGAGTTCAATGAGCCATTTTCGTGGGTTTAAAAAAAAATTGTCATTTTTTTGTTGCCAAATTCTGTTCAATAACGTAAATTAACTCTTATTGACCATATAATAAGTTGTTTATGTCGGAAAGTCTAGGCAGAAAACGAGTGTGAAATTTGAATTTCTGAGTTCCCTCTAGAAATGGCGTATCAGGTAAATCGCCCAGTAGTTCCACTCAAATCCGCTTAGAGCGCTAGTGCATCTTTTTATACTGTGTATAGAACATGGACATGTTACATGGATGGACATTTATGGATCATCTATAGAGGCTATAGTGAACCGCATATTTATAGATAAATTGATAGGTCCTCAAAATTAACCCGAGGGGATGTTCAAGGAAACTTACAGCGAATATTCTTGAAGGTTGCCATGAAGGTTTGCCATTTCTAATGTTGGGTTGTTGGCAGCATTGAGAACCTTCACCTCTGAAGATCTGCACCGTCATCTTGGCCAGCAGCCAGTCAGATGTCAACAGACCTGTCATTTCATGCCGCATTTTTGGTTTATTATTCTGTGAATAATACACCTATGTAATCGCTGATTAAAAAATTTATAAAACACCCCCTCAAAATTTTTTCTTTACGTTTTTCAAGGTGCGTAGATTCCAAAAATGCAATGTCCGTCCGCCGTATGCTGTCCACCGTATCACGCATACCGGCTTCATTTTCGGTCCAAAAAATTCGTTCTTTTGCACGCGCTCCTTTTAGGCCCTAGTTGTGTCCCGAAACTTTGCAGCCCGATCGGAATGTACCCAGGGGTGTTATGAGTGAAAATGTGTATAAAAATAGGTACTTTTTGTGTTTTAGTAACATCTCGTAACATGAGCTCTTGAGGTATCGTTTTCCATGTTTTTGGGACGAGAAGACCGAATATGAAGTCGATTTTGACCAGAGTGGAAAATTGAGGTTCTAAGGAAGTTTCAGCCTTAAATTTACGGTAAATTTTGGTCTATAATCGTCGTTTTTCCGCACACAGTTCGGGTCCCCATTTGGGAACACATTTGGCTCCTAGTTGTCTTCCGAAACACGGCAGCCGGATCGGCATACACCCAGGGGTGATATGGGAGAAAAATGAGTGTGAAAATAGGGGTTTTCAAGGGATTTTTGAGGTTTTAGTGAACATGAGATTGTGAGGTATCGTTTTCCATATTTTTTAGGGCGAGAAGACCGAATATTGGGTTGATTTTGACCGAAAAATCAAGAATTGAGGTTCCCGAAATTCATTTTTTATGAGTCAAAAACCTGGGAAATTGTCTGAAATCACCATACATTTGTATAATAACACTAGACTTTGTGTGAACAGGTGAATCAAGACAATTAAATGGTAAGCCGATTAAATGGTAATGGTGGTGGTGGGTTAAGCCGAGCCTAATACGTGTTTTTGGAGGCCAAAACTGGTGGAAACCATCAAAAATAGCCATTTCAATAACTGTTCACGAAAGAAACAATAAATGAACAGCCAAAATTTCTGTAGGTATGTCCAGTAGAATAATAAACCCATGTGACAAGGACTTTGCAGGGTTTTACTTTTAATAATCCTAATTTAAAAAAGGTCATTCATTTTTGAAAAGGGGATTCAAACTACCATTTTTTCGAAGAGTTCTGAATATAGTTTTTCGAAGAAAAAAGTTCGACGAAAATTCTCTTACCTACCAGTGTAATAGGAAATTGTTGTGTCAACGCTAATGTTTATTACTTGTGGCCGTTTCAGCCAAGAAGGATTTCTCGTGGGAAGGAGCCGGCACGTCCTTGTTCAGCCACTTGTCCAACCCACCGCCAGCCGTCCAGACCTCGAAACCCGAAGAGCAGGCTGGTGAGGATGAGGACCCCGAAAAAGAATCTCAGGGCATTCATTTCGAGCCTATAATCCCGCTACCGGACAAAATCGAGCTGTCCACCGGCGAAGAAGATGAGGAAGTTTGTAAGTAATCTCTGATAAACAGGACTTCACTTGTCCTCCAAAACCCTTACCAGTCCTCACGCTCTCCCTACCAGTCGTCATACACTTCAAAGAGTGGTTTCTTTTTTTTCCAGTATTCAATGAAAGATCAAAACTCTTCAAATACTCATCGGAAACCAAAGAGTGGAAGGAGCGAGGAGTGGGTGCTATGAAAGTTCTCCACCATAAAAAGAACAATTCCTATCGGCTGTTGATGCGGAGAGAACAGGTAAATTATTTGCTGAAGTCTAAACTGTGTACTATTGTTCTAGGATGTTAGATTATCAATTAAGTTTGGAATCGAGGACGACCAAACAAATTTTTACCCCCCCCCCCCCCCCCTCCATTTTTGACGGTTTGCGTCATCCAGGTACGTAGAAAATCCAAAAATGGAATGAAAAAAAGTCTGTCCGGCCACCGTACTTCGTTTTGGTTTATTATTCTGAGAATAATACACCTATGTAATCGCTCAGCAAAAAATTGTATAACACCCTCGCAAAATTGTTGCTTTTATGTTTCAAGGTGCGTAAATTCCAAAAATGCAATGTCTGTCAGCCGTGTCACGTGTACCAAGTTCATTTTCGGTCTAAAAATTCGTTCTTGCGCACACATGCTCGATTTGGGCCCTAGTTGTCCCGAAACTTTGCAGCCCGATTACTGTGAACGAACAGCTGGACATACAATGCTCCGGCTGGTTTCAAAAAATCCTCAAGGGAATCAATTAAAAACTTCATTAGAAACGACTGACAGTAACGCCGAGCTTCGCAAATCAACTAGACCCCCAACGGGACGTACAAACCGAATTCCATTAATTTTGGTTCGTGGTAACTAAGAAAAGTGCGAAGGACGGCGTACGGCGGACAGACAGAAATTTTTGTATTCTATTTTTGGATTCTACATACCTTGAAATGGAAACCATCAGATTTAGAGGGTGCCCAATTTTTTTCTCATGCTCGATTCCGATGGTAAGTACATAATTTAAAATGATGAACCAAAACTCACAACATAAATTAGTTACGACCCGCAGCACTTAACCTCCATATCGCTGGAAGGTGAAGGAAATCATTCTCGACGCCTTGCACCTGAGTGTTTTTTATTCCATTTCGGATTATACTTACCTTGACATGGAAACCATCAAGTTCTGAGTTGGAGGGGGGAGGGGGTTAAAAATGTATTTTCATGCTCGATTATTTAAAATGATAAACCAAAATGACATATCAGGTCTGTTGACATCTGATTGGCTGTTGGCCCAAGGAGGGGGTGTGAAGCTTTGGAGGCGAAGGTTCTCAATACTGTCAACAACCCAGCATTAGAAATGGTAAACCTTCACGGCAAACCTTCAAGAACCTTTCGTGAACCGCCCCTTGGTTTGATTTTGAGGAGTTTTAAAAATTTATTTATACATTTGTTGTTCCATCCATCCATTGCGTGATTGTACTATCCTTTAAAGTGATGCACTAGCGCTCTAAGCGGGATTTGAGTTGAACTGCTCGGCAATTGACCTTGAAACGTCATTTCTAGCGGGAACTCTGAAATTCAAACTTTTGTGACAGAGTGGGGAGAGTGACGGTGGAACCTCGAGAGTCCACCTCCTAGATCAGCGAGATTACCACTGGTTAAGAAGGGATATCGATTAGGCTTCCACCAAACAGCCCCGTCTCCACCGGAAGAAAAAGTTACTCGAGAACAGCCACACTGTCACAAACTTCACATTCGTTTCCTGCCCAGGCTTGCAGCACCCTCACGCCGAAACGAAACGGAAAATACAACGAAACGGAAATGGGGGATAGGGTGACCGAAGTCAGATGCTTTTCTGGTTCCGTTTTCATTCCGCTTTGGCATAGACCGGCTGGTGAAGTCACGCTAACGTTATGTTAACTTCTCTTTCGTCCATTTTACTCCGTGGTGAATACAAATCTATGTCCACACATGGCTGGATAAACATAGAAAGACGCGAGGAAGCAGCTGTGAATACGACCCTCGACATTTATCGTACATGGACAACAGAAGGTAGGTAGGGTTATGCAGATGAAAGGTTACATTACGTATCGACATGTCAACACGACAAAAGCTCACACCGTGGGATCCTGGTCTTTTTCGTCGGATGGTTCGTCAAACTTTTCGGTGTCTTAAGTGCGCATGTGCAGCGCTGCTTTCGTTTCGTTCGTTTCGAGTGCTGCAAAAACTCCCTCTTATGTGTTCAGTAAATGGTAATTTCAGTTTCTGAACAAAACTTGGCCAACAAAAAAAAAAATTGTAACCCACGAAAATTTGCCCACTCATTTCATCATTTTGTAGGACACTTTCGACACCCCCCTCCCCCACCCACCTCACCAAACCCCCTCAATTTCATCGTAACTGTGACGGTATTCGCATTCCTTTTTGTTTTTGCCGCCAGGTTCACAAAATCGTCTGCAACCACCGGATCACCCCGGACCTCGTCCTAGCGCCGATGGCTGCTTCGGAAACCAGCACGACCTGGGTCGCCATGAACTTGGCCCAAGAATACAACGAACCTCAACTCGAGACTCTGGCGCTCAAATTCAAAAATAAAGATGTCCTCCTCCAGTTCCAGTCCGTAGTTCAAAGGGCAATTGACGACTTGAAACCAAGCAACGCGGAGTGAATCACAAACCTTAGCTGAGGACCCACGTTTTGGTTTCGTGTAACATAATTTCGACTCGCTTTGGAGGTAACCGCCGTTTTCAGATAACAGCTCCATCTCCTTCCTGACTTCCAACTAAAAACTTCATCATCAACTTGTTACTTTGAGAATTATTTGTCGATTTTTTTTCTCTCTCATTGTAAATATGATTTTTTTTTTTGTTTTTATATTAGTGTAATGATTGATTTACGAGTACGATATTTTTTTAGAATGATGGGAAAAAATGATTTCCATCAGTTTGAAATATATACACCTGCTACGTAGTTCTAGAGAATATAAAAAGAAATAGTATTGTTTCGCTGTGATGTACTTGTTTTCTGGTTTCCGTAGCTTCTCATTAGGGCGAGAAGAGTGAAGCTGAAATTCCATCTAGTTATAATATCTACCTAATTATTACTGTTGAAGAAAATACATACAGTTGTCGCTCCAACGTCAGATTTATATTCATTCCATGTATTTGGTCATCCAATGGTGCGGCGTTGCTTATCCGTCGATGCACCGTTAATTTTAGGATTTTATGTTGGGCACAAAGTCGGTTTTGGTTTATTATTCTGTATTCGCTCAGCAAAAGAAAAAAAATGTATAACCCCCTCAAAATTTTTTCTTTTACGTTTCAAGGTGCGTAGATTCCAAAAATGCTATGTCCGTCCGCCTTATCATCCCTATCTACTTCATTTTCGGTCTAAAAAATTCGATTATTCGCACACAGGCTCCATTTGGGTCCTCGTTGTGTCCCGAAACTTTGAAGCCCGATCGGAATACACCCAAGGGTGTTATGGGTGAAAAATGGGCGTAAAAATAGGGTTTTTTGGGGTGTTTTAGTAAAATGATTATTTTTCCATGTTTTTTGGGGCGAGAAGACCGATTATGAAGTCGATTTTTACCAAAGAGTGAAGAATTGAGGTTGCTGCAACGAAGGTCTGACTTCCAAATTCAATTTTTATGAGTCAAAAACCTAGGAAATCGTCTGAAATCACCATACATTAGTATGATACACCAGAAAAAGTGTCATGAATCAAGACAATTAAACGGCACTATCAGTGATCAAAGATAATTTTGGAAAAAAGGGAGCGTAATCTGTGTTCTTGGGGGGCCAAAATTGGTCGAAACCATCAAAAATAGCTATTTTAATTATTGCACATGAAAGAAACAATAAATGAACATCAACATTTCTGTAAGTATGTCCGACAGAATAATAAACCCATGTGACAAGGACTTTTGCAGCGTTTTTGAGTATCTGGTCGTTTTAACAAAACTTGTTTGCCGTACCTGAAGTCAATAAATGCAATGATGTGAGGTTTTATTAATATCATTGAATCTTTGGTATAAAGATTTAATGATATTAATAAAACTTCACTGCATTGAGCTGAAGAACACTTGATTACCTCAGATAACAAAAGGTATTATGAGAATTAGATGAGAATGTGCAACATAGTAGACAGAAAATCCTGGCAGAGTGAGAAATATGGGTGAACGAAACGACGTTGCAATCTGGCTAATTAAAGTTATTTGGCAAAAATTAGTGGCTAATAGGTAGACATTATCAGCCAAAAAACTGTTAAGTTGTCCATAGATGTAGAGAATTAGCCAGGAATTTATTGACATTTTCAGTCTTCAAGGGTCACAGAATACTGTTTTCAAAAAAATATAGAAATGTAGGGTTTTTATACAGCAGAAAACCGGAAAATCGAGAGAAAAAAGATGCGCGCTATCAGGTAAACCTACACAACACAAACAAATAATCACAAATGCCATGGAAGAGGGCAGTCCATGCGATGAGGTTTCCTTGGTGGAAGGTTAGTATGGGAAACGGCCCATACGACCTAGTGCTAGGTCGTTTACATAGACTGGTGGCATCCAACGTTGATGAGCAGTAGCGGTACGTGGGCTCTGAAAATGGTGGGCCACCAAACCGGAACACAAATTAACAGCTTTGTCTACAAAATACCTGTAAATGTTTTCCAACAGTGGAGTCTTCTTATGAGAAATGGGTGGATTTTAATCAACCGCAGCTCTTAGCAAGTCAGAATGTAAGCACTGTGTTCACACTAGTTCTGACCAGTACCCGGGATTACCAGAAGCTAAAAGTTCTATAGCTTCATACTGACTTTAACTCAGCAAAGGCCTATCTCTTCCTAAACTTTTAATCATCACTCTATCTATCCTCGTAGGAAAACGTCGAAAATTTCGACTGTAAGTTAGCCACCGAATTCATGTGGTACAAAAATACAGAAGCAAATAAACTAAACAACAACTAAAAACAACGAACTAGACTAAAATACAACGAAGTAATGACCAGCGGCCAGTACCTACTTGGATGGAGAATCAGACTAGAAGCTAGGTACTTATCTGTGTATGTTGACATCGATCAATCCACAAGACCACAGACAGGACACAACGCACTTAATTATCGCAAATCCATATCTGTCCCGGGAACTCGAATGGGAACATACAAAATTCGAAACATAAGGAGAAAATTGAAAACTACAGAATGGCGAAAGTTATAAGAATTTTTAGGGGAGGACAGATCGAAGGACAAGCATCTCGTATGGAGATGACAAGATGAATTTAAACAATCCAATCGATTGTGAACACAAACGATTTTTGAATGGAAATGTGGGCCCCGGGCCCAAAAGGGGCGTGGCTAACCAAATTTTTACTCGACTGAGCTTGTGCGGACAGGCCACTTTTCTCGGTTACCATGGTGACACCAGGTCCCAGGACCTGTCAGTTTCAGAAGTGTAGGTTCCGATTTCAATTGCAAGACATCGATTAGTGTAGCTATATTCCGATAAAATGCTCCATGTAGCTACAGGGGAGCCAACATGACGGAAACACATATTGAATATCCATAGCCAGAGAACTCTGTCGAGTCGCTGTTGAACTTCGTGAAAAATGCTAGGTACAGTATATGGAGGGAAGTTCGAATGCCAACTGAACAAATGGTTGGCATTTTTTTGGAGTTTTTTGTGTTTCTGGGTGCCGGGGCAGTGGCCTTATGGACGCAGCGCCCCTGTTGACGAGCTAAGTCAGGTCGTTCCCACCCAAAAGTGCACATGCGCAGTTCGCACTTTCCTTCGTATGTAGGCCTTAGCCCGTCAATGGGCTAGTAGCCAAACCTTTGAGAAAACTCTACATTGTTTTGTTGTATTTTACTTTACTCTATTTTGTACCTACTGCATGAATTCGATGGGTAATTTACCGTAGAAATTGCCGACGTTGTCGTACGACGATAGAGTGTTGATTGAAAGAGATAAGCTTTGCTGAATATCACTCAATCAGTAAATAAGGGAAGGGTGTTGTTGCCTTGGGGTATTTTGTAGACATATCTTTTGGTTTTGTGTTCTGGTTTGGTGCCCCACCGTTTTCAGACCCCAGGCACCGCTACTGAAAGTGATTGGTAGGTACCCATTAATGGGGAACACCCCAAGGATGAGAGGTAGGTAGGTACCTGTATATTTGGTTGTACTACATCATGTTTTAGTGCTTATACTACCTACTTGAATGAGGTATAATGTGCTGCAGTGACATGTTCAGCTTGAAAATGGCCTGTACAGCATTCACAGTGCTATCAATTGTTTTTCAAACAGGCGAACAGTGTTGGGCAACATGTATTTTGCAACACTGTCAAAAGGACCGGTGTGTACAGTGACGCAAGCAGGTGTGAAACATTGAGTTGGCAGATCTTCGCAGCTTGCACAAGGGTTAACAAATGTCTCCGTCCCACAGTCATACGCATCGTAAGTGACTAGTGACGGTGGGATACTTTCGATATTTACTGATATCGATACTTTCTTTCGATATTTCCAATATTTGTATCGATGCCATGGATTCGATAATATTGGAATATCGAAAGAAAATCGGTGGTGTCAGATCGCATGACATTAACCCAAATTTTAGACTAAAAATATTTATAAAAGAGGTACAGAATTGTTTCAATGCCTTGAGAATTCTTGAGAATTTGTTTCAACTTTGAGAACCCACATGAAAGTATCGATAATTGAAAGTAGGTAGGTACTTGGTATCTGAAAAAACATTCCATATTGATCAGTACCTATTGTAATTAAAGGAATGTGAGGAAAATGGTAACAAATGATACGGTATTGCTGGTATCGATAGTTTTCTTTCGATATTATCGTAATATCTGTAAATTCTTGCGAAACTGTATCGATGTCAAATATCGGATCAAAGGCGGTGTCGGAACGTCACTAATCGCCACCGTGGAATATTTAGCAGGTCAAAAGTACGAATGAAAAAAAAAACACATTTCAGAAGTCAGATAACCTCGTACAGATCAATAATAATTAACCGGGGAGATAAATCAATTTCATGTAAACAACATAATCACCTAATCGTGTTTCGTAGTAGGTAGAGTTTCTTCAGCACGTTTCTGACACCGTGACGGAAGTGAAGGTCATTAATGTTTTGAAAAAACGCTGAATTTCAAAACTGCGTTTCAGAGGCTCTTGAGACCCATATGACCATTTTTCAAAACTAAAAATTCGTTGTAGGGATTCTATGACAAACGATATCCGGGCCAATTTATACCGTTTGATTCACGATCATGTTGACGATGCTTTCAGTGCAAAGGAACTGCTGGACGTACAATGCTCCCCGGATGGTATCAAAACATTCTTTAGTTCAAGATCAATTTAAAAACGTAAAAAACCATACCCGTCTATCGAAAGTTTTCGAGATACGGCGTTCTGAAAATTTCAACCCCTATTTTTATCCCCTTAGAGATGACTGACAGTAACACCAAGCTCCGCGGAACAACTAGACCCCAAATGGGACCTACAAACTAAATTTCATTTATTTTGGTTCATGGTAACTAAGAAAAGTGCGAAGTACGGCGAATGGATACAATTTTGGTTTATTATATTCAACAATGAACCTTTGTAATCAAGCTTGAAAAAACAAGTTTAATGCCCCTCAAAATCTGATGGTTTCCGTTTCAAGGTATGTAGAATCCGAAAATGCAATAAAAAAATTTCTGTCCGTCCGCCGTACTTCGCACTTTTCTTAGTTACCATGAACCAAAATTCACGAAATTCGAGTTATAGGTCCCATTTTGGGTCTAGTTGATCCTCGAAGCTCGGCGTTACTGTCAGTCATCTCTAAGGGGTGAAAAATACGGGTTGAAATCTCCAGGACGCCGTTATCTCGAATTTTTTTACGGTTTTAAATAGTTCTCGAACTTAGAAGTTTTTCAAGACCACCCGGAGCACTGTACGTCCAGCCGTTCGTTCACAGTAAGGCCCAGAATTTTGCACCGACAGGCATTTTCGACGGCAGGGTGACTGAAATTGTATACATTCAGCCCAGATATCATCACTGTGGACGCGCTAACAATCGGGAATAGGGTCGAGATAAAATCGTTGCTAGGGATCACCTGATTATAATCACGGATGGCTGTATGAAGTCGAGTTGGTTGTTCTGTGATATTATTTCATTTGAAAAATGATGGCTCTTTTGGAGTTAGTTGATAGGTGGTGAAACTTAAACAAACGTATTATTGATGGGTAAATTATTACACAACGGTAATTGGTACACAACGGTAAATTATTACAAAACGGTTCATTATACCATCTACGTAGAAGGGGCTGGAGTTTGTTGGGAGGTACTTTCACAACTTTTTTCACTCCTCATCAACAATTTCCCTTCTGAACTTCGTTATTTGCGTTTCTTTTTGCCATTTTAGGTACTGTTTGATCGACAGAATTATTTTAGCAACATTTTACTCGTGATTTAGGTAGGTACCTAGTAACGAGTACGGGGTTAGGTACTAACCTACGGAGGGTGTGCGATTCACATAGTATGTATAGAGTAGTACATATTATATAGAAGGGTTATCTATACAGAGAGCTGTGATCTGTAACAGAAGGGTATTCTGTACAAAATAATAAACCGTTGTGCAGGGATTTGCAGCGTTTTGGTTTTCTTATTCTGTGAATAATACACCTATGTAATCGCTCAGTAAAAATTTTGTATAAAACCCCCTCAACATTTTTGCTTTTACATTTCAAGGTGCGTAGATTCCAAAAATGCTGTGTCCGTCCGCCGTATCACGTGTACAGGCTTCATTTTCGGTCTAAAAAATTCGTTCTTTCGCACACATGCTCCATTTGGGCCCTAGTTGTGCCCCGAAACTTTACAGCCCGATCGGAATACACCCAGGGGTGTTATGAGTGAAAATGTCTATAAAAATAGGTACTTTCTGCGTTTTAGCAACATGTTGGTAACATGGCCGTTTGAGGTATCGTTTTCCATGTTTTTTGGGACAAGAAGACCGAATATGAAGTCAATTTTGACCAAAGAGTGGAAAATTGAGGTTGTACCATGGTTCTGCTCCCAAAATCAATTTTTTATGATTCAAAAACCTGGGAAATTGTCTGAAATCACCAGCAATTTGTATAATAACACTAGAATAAGTGTCAACAGGTAAATCAAGACAGTTAAATAGCACTATCAATGATCAAAGATAAATTTAAAAAAAAAGGAGCGTACCTAGTTCGTGTTTTGGGGGCCAAAATTAGACCCCCATCAAAAATCAACCCCATCAAAAATAGCTATTTCAATTATTTCACGTGAAATAAACAATAAGTGAACAGCCAACATTTCTGTAGGTAAGTCCAATAGAATAATAAACCCATGTGACAAGGACTTTGCAGCGTTTTTTGTTTCCAAATTATGGTCACCGTACGTATAAATCAAATGATCAACCTGCTACATGCTCGCTGCACATTGTCCTCACAGTGAACTCAAGATTAGTTCGTAATGCGTAGGACCTGCTACATGTTTTTTCAACCGTTGAATCCCTTTTCTAAAATAGCGACGATGGTCGTAAAGATGCGGGTAGGGCCAACTCCATTGAAGTCTTCGATAGAAGATTCATAACACATTGTCATGCTCCGCCACAGACCGTAGCTAATTACTTGCGGATGGGAGGCTCTAAATTTAGAAAGTCCTTTTAAAGCTCTGGGAGTTGATTGTTGATAATAATAGAGTTAGCTGGATCGGAGGTGGGTAGGGACAATAAATAGCTGGTGTCCGCCCTATTCATCTTCAAGGGTGTTGAACTTGATGCTGGAGGGGAAGTCTGAAGCAGATGCAGTGCCTAACATTCATGATTCCTAGATACGAGTATTTTTGGTTTGTTATTTTCAATAATGAACCCTTGGAATCGAACATGAAAAAAATTTGTTTAACCCCCCTCCAAAAAATTTGATGGTTTCCGTTTCAAGGTATGTAGAATCCGAAAATGCAGTACAAAAATTTCTGTCCGCACGCCGTACTTCGCAGTTTTCTTAGTTACCATGAACCAAAATTGACGAAATTCGGTTTATAGGTTCCGTTCGGGGTCTAGTTGGTCCTCGAAGCTCGGCGTTACTGTCAGTCATCTCTAAGGGGTTGAAATATTCAGAACGCCGTAGCTCGAAAACTTTCAGTTGAAGGGTATGGTTTTTTTTAACGTTATTAAATTTGTCTTGAGCTAAACAATTTTTTGAGACCACCCGGAGCATTGTACGTCCAGCCGTTCGTGTGCACCGAAAAGCTTCGTCAACATGATCGTGAATCAAGCGGTATTAATCCGGCCCAGATATCATCACTAGGGATCACCTGATTATAATCAAGGATGGCTGTATGAAGTCGAGTTGGTTGTTCTGCGATATTATTTCATTTGAAAACGCTGCAAATCCCTGCACAACGGTTTATTATTTTGTACAGAATACCCTTCTGTTACAGATCACAGCTCTCTGCATAGTCTATATAATATGATATGTACTATTCTATACATATTATGTAGATCACAGATCCTCCGTAGGTTAGTACCTAACCCCGTACTCGTTACTAGGTACCTACCTAAATCACGAGTTAAATGTTGCTAAAATAATTCTGTCGATGACAAACAGTAACTAAAACGGCAAAAAGAAACGCAAATAATGAAGTTCTGAAGGAAAATTGTTGATGTGGAGTGAAATAGATGCCCCTTCTGCGTAGATCACTGTTTTCTGTGGTCAGTACTTACCTTCGTAGTCAAGTAGGTATAATGAACCCTTGTGTAATAATTTGCCGTTGTGTAATAATTTGCCGTTATGTAATAATTTACCGTTGTTTAATAATTTACCGTTGTGTAATAATTTACCATTGTGTAATAATTTACCCATCAATAATACTTCAACGTTTGTTCAAGTTTCACAAGTACGTTTACCAACTAAATCCAATAGTCCATCACTTATCAAATGAAATAATATCGCAGAACAACCAACTCGACTTCATACAGCCATCCGTGATTATAATCAGGTGCTCCCTAGCGATGATATCCCGGCCGGATTTATACCGTTTGATTCACCATCGTGTTGAAGCTTTTTGGTGCTCACGAACGGCTGGACGTACAATGCTCCGGGTGGTCTCAAAAAATTGTTAGCCCAAGACAAATTTAATAACGTAAAAAAAACCATACCCTTCAACTGAAAGTTTTCGAGCTACGGCGTTCTGAAAATTATAACCCCTGTTTCAACGCCGAGCTTCGAGGACCAACTAGACCCCGAACGGAACCTATAACCCGAATTTCATCAATTTTGGTTTATTATTCTGTGAATAATACACCTATGTAATCGCTCAGCAAAAAATTTTTATAACACCCCCTCAAAATTTTTTCTTTTCCGTTTCAAGGTACGTAGATTCCAAAAATGCAATGTCCGTCCGCCGTACGCCGTCCGCCGTCCGCCGTACGCCGTCCGCCGTATCACGTGTACAGGCTTCATTATCGGTCTAAAAAAATTCGTTCTTTCGCACACAGACTCCATTTGGGCCCTAGTTGTGTCCCGAAACTTTTCAGCCCGATCGGAATATACCCAGGGGTGTTATGAGTGAAAATGTGTATAAAAATAGGTACTTTTTGCGTTTTAGCAACATGTTGGTAACATGAGGTTTTGAGGTATCCTTTTCCATGTTTTTGGGGACGAGAAGACCGAATATGAAGTCGATTTTGACCAAAGACGCGGAAATTGAGGTTTTGCCAAAGGTTCAGCTCCCAAAATGGTTTTTTTATGAGTCAAAAACCTGGAAAACTGTCTGAAATCACCATCAATGTGTATAATAACATTGGAAAAAGTGTGAGCAGGTGAATCAAGACCATTAAATGGCACTACCAGTGATGAAAGATGATCTGAAAAAAAAAAGCGTACCTATTTCATGTTTTGGGGGCCAAAATTGGTGGAAATCATCATAAATAGCTATTTCAATCATTCCACATGAAAGAAACAATAAATTTAACAGCCAACAAGAATCTCTAGAACTCCAATAGAATAATAAACCCATGTGACAAGGACTTTAAAGCGTTTTTTTCATGGTAACTAAGAAAAGTGGCCAGTACGGCGTACGGCGGACAGACAGACATTTTTTTATTGCAGTTTTGGATTCTACATACCTTGAAACGTAAACCATCGAATTTTGAGGGGGGTTAGAATTTTTTTTCTTTTCATGCTCGATTCCAATGGTTCATTATTGAAAATAATAAACCAAAAAATTATAAATGCATGGCCTGAAAATTTTGGACCCATTGCAATAGCTTCATTTTCTCCGAAAATTCGCTAATAATTGTTTGGTAGGTCAGTAGGTTTTGAATTCTACTTACTCTCTTCCCAGTACTCGATCGCAGCTGAGATTTTCTACTTCGTCCGTAGAAGGCGATGATAGGACCAGGGAGGCAGACACCAATCAGGCCGTAAACCGTCAGAGCGTAACAACTTGTTTGATGTTGGACGGTGCAACCATAATCTTCAGGAAAACCGGTTCATTCGAAAAATCTCATTTTATAGCCACCTTCATGGCCTTTGGGACGCCATCGATAGGTAAAGGCACCTTCTGGTAAGTACCTGGCAGGTGCCTACCAACCTCTCCAATCCCCAAAGACTCCCACCGACGAATCTCGAAAGCTGAAGGATGAGTTTCTTATTTATAATATTAATTAAAAAATTACGAAAGCCAGTAAAACAATCGACAATACTCTCTACCAGTGCCTGCCTTTAAATTGGTTCTCCCTAACACAGTCGCCCCAAGTTCCGTTTAGTTAACTCAATACTGATACCTGGAAAGAATAACGGAGTTCTTGAAAAAATAGTCTATTTCCACTAATACACGAAAAAACGCGAAAAACACTGTTATACCGGTTTTGGTGATCAAACCATCGTCAGTAACAAACAATAACTGGAGTTATTGTTTGTTACTGTTATATAACTCCAACTTTATATAACTATATTGTTTATATAACAGTGTTTTTCGCGTTTTTTCGTGTATTAGTGGAAATAGACCATTTTTTTTATAACTCCGTTTTTCTTTGAAATGGGTTTCCACGATTTCTTCGCAAGTGGTTTAGTTCGTAGACTGATACCTGGACTTGAAACTAAACTGCCCAACTGTTTTCGGGCCACGTTGAGCAAGATTTCCTTAGGTGGAGGTTGGAGAAATTGCACGTCCCTTTTGGTTTATTATTCTGTGAATAATGCACCTATGTATTCGCTCAGCAACAATTTTTTTGAACACCCCTCAACATTTTTGTCGACGTGTCATCCATATCAACCTTTATTTTCGGTCTAAAAAAATCCGTTCTTCCGCACCACTTGTGTCCATATTTGTGCCCCTTAACTTTGCAGCCCGATCGGAAGTATACCCAATGGTGTTATGGGTGGAATGGGTGTACTGTGTGTAATGGGTGTGGTGTAATGGGTGTACAAATAGAGGTTTTTGGTGTTATAGTAGACATGAACTTTGAGGCATCGTTTTCCATGTTTTTTAGGGCGAGGAGACCGAATATGAAGTTGATTTTGATCGAAGAGCGGAAAATTTGGGTTCTAACGAAGTTTCAGCTCTCAAAATTAATTTTTTTTTACGAGTCAAAAACCTGGGAAATCGCCTGAAATCACCATAAATGTGTATAATACCGGTAGAAGTAGTATTAACAGGTGAATCAAGACAGTTAAATGGCACTATCAATGTTCAAAGTTAATAATTCGTAAAAAATAGGAGCCTAATTCGATTTTTTGGGGGCCAAAAAGGTGGAATCCATCAAAAATAGCCATTTCAATTATTGCACATGAAAGAAACAATAAATGAACAGCCAACATTTCTGTAGATACGTCCAGTAGAATAATAAACCTATTTGACAATGACTGCAGCGTTTTTGGTTTATTATTCTGTGAATAATACACCTATGTATTCGCTCAGCAAAAAATTTTTATAACACCCCCTCAAAATTTTTTCTTTTCCGTTTCAAGGACCGTAGATTCAAAAAATGCAATGTCCGTCCGCCGTACGCCGTCCGCCGTATCACGTGTACAGGCTTCATTTTTGGCCTAAAAAATTCGTTCTTTCGCACACATGCTCCATTTGGGCCCTAGTTGTGTCCCGAAACTTTTCAGCCCGATCGGAATATACCCAGGGGTGTTATGAGTGAAAATGTGTGTAAAAATAGGTACTTTTTGCGTTTTAGCAACATGTTAGTAAAATGAGCTTTTGAGGTATCGTTTTTCATGTTTTTGGGGACGAGAAGACCGAATATGAAGTCGATTTTGACCAAAGAGTGGAAAATCGAGGTTGTACCAGATGTTCAGCTCCCAAAATTGATTTTTTATGAGTCAAAAACCAGGGAAATCGTCTGAAATCACCATCAATTTGCAGAATAACACTAAAAAAAAGTATCAACACGTGGATCAAGACGATTAAATGGCACAAGCAATTATCAAAGATAAATTGAAAAAAAAGGAGCGTACCTAATTCGTGTTTTAGAGGCCAAAAATGGTGGAAACTATCAGAAATAGCTATTTAAATTATTTCACCTGAAATAAACAATAAATGAACAGCCAACATTTCTGTAGATACGTCCAGTAGAATAATAAACCCATGTGACAAGGACTTTGCAGCGTTTTTTCCCTCTACCTCACAAGCTTGTGCTCACTAAAACCTCGAAAAACCTCGAAAAAACCCTAGTTTTACAACCATTTTTCACCCGTAAAACCCCTGGGTATATTTTGATCGGGCTGCCGAGCTTCGGAGCTCAACTAGGACCCAAATTTGTTCCCAAATGGGAACCCAAACTGCGTGCGGAAGAACGACGATTTTAGACCGAATTTTAACATAAATTTAAGGTTCAAACTACGTTGGAACCTCAATTTTCCTCTCGTTGGTCAAAATCGACTTCGTACTCGGTCCTCGTCCTAGAACACATGGAAAATGATACCTCACAAGCTCATGTCACTACAACACCAAAAAATGCCATTTTTACCCCCATTTTTCACCCATAACACCCCTGGGTATATTCCGATCGGGCTGCAAAATTTCGGGACACAACTAGGGCCCAAATGGTGCTTGTGTGCGCAAGAAAGAATTTTTTAGATCGAAAGTAAAGCAGGTACTGCATGATACGGCGGACGGACCTTGTATTTTTGGAATCTGCGCACCTTGAAACGTAAAAGAAAAAAATGTTTATGGGGCTTTTGCTGAGCGAATACATAAGTGCGTTCGGAGAATGATAAACCAAATGTGTATCATTTCTCCCACCTCCAATTAAGGGAAATGCAACATGACGACACAGCACTCACCAGTAAACAAGATGTTGTTTGAAGATCAAATGAAGATCGAAATGACATTTCGTATCAGTGAGTTATGTCACTGAGAACTGTGTAGGTTGTGATTGTACAACCATTACCTACCCAAACTACGTAGGTACACGGAATACTCGAAGGTCATAACTTACGTGTTGTGGGATCACCACATTCGTAAATATCAGAGTTAAATGCAAAATTGCGTAGGCTGATGCCAGATTGTCTGGAAATCTGTGGGTTGGTTGATGTACGAAAGTGAAAGGGGTTTTGTGGTATTTCGCTTTGATCCAATCGTTGTTACCCTACGGTATAGTGTAGGTATTGTTGGTCTGCACATAGTTCGCAAACATGTTCGCCACGTCACTCAAAAATGTTTGCTAAAGAAGATGATTCAGAACACCTACTTACTGGTTACCCGTCAGTGGAATTTGGCAGGTACGTATTTCATAATACACTGCCAAGGTGATGGCACAGGAGCTTCCTCGTCACAATCAGAGTGACCCATTATAAAATAGAACAGACTCGGAAGCAAAATAACATAACATTACATTACATTACATAACATTACATTACATTACATAACGTGACATATACATATTACATAACATTACATTACATTACATAACATTGCATAACATTACATGAAATATACATATTACATAACATTACGTCCATAATACATTACGTCCATTATACATAATTGCGAAAGTTATGCGTGTTTGAAGAATTTCACGTTAGCGCATGCGCAGGGCGAACCGCTGGCTCTATCATGTTGAAATTTATATGGGACCTCAATGGGCCCTACCCGCTTAATCCCTGAGAATTACATTGAAATTGGGTGAAATCTTTGGTTACTACGGCTGTAACAAGGAAATTGAATCTATTTCACGCCAGCGCATGCGCAGAGCGCACCGAGGGTCCGATCATGCTGAAATTCATACTGGAACTCACTAGGCCTTGTCCAAACAACCCTTGAAAATTTGAGTGAAATTGAATCAAAATTGTGAAAGTTATGCGTGTTTGTTGAATTTAACGTTAGCGCATGCGCAGGGCGTACCGCTGGATCAATCATGTTGAAATTTGTATGGGACCTCGAGGGGCCTTATCCGCACCATCCCTCAAAATTTGAGCTGAATCAATTCAAAATCGTGGAAGTTATGGCTGTAACAAGGAAATGCGGACAGACTCACAGACTCACAGACCCACAGACCGACAGACACGGAACCAAATTTGTTCAGTAGGCTTTGAAACGCAAAATGCAAGTGGAAATTTTGATTTCTGAAGACAAAAATTTTTTGGCTCACGAAAGTGAACACAAGGCTTCCGCTGCTTCGCAGACTCGGAAGCAAAATGAATGTATTGCCGCTTCCTGAACTATTTATACTACCTAGTATATTATCCAAGCTCGGCGGAAACATGTTCTTATTTGTATGATGAAACGTTATTAATATTGTTATTATTATTTGAGCATACAATATACGAGTATATAATATAACTATAGTGGACAGGAAAGTTGGGCATCCAATAAACTTACGTTGATCTATAGCCTCGGTGATATATCGGCGGTGACCGAGAGACGATCCGAAACTCCCATTTTGGTGTATTATTCTGTAAATAATGCACCTATGCTCACCAAATTTTTTTTCGAAAACCCCCTCAAAATGGGTGTAAAAATAGGGGTTTCCTTGGCGTTCTAGTAAAATGAGCTTTTGAGGTATCGTTTTCCATGTTTTTTAGGGCGAGGAGTCCGAATATGAAGTCGATTTTGGCCAAAGAGTGGAAAATTGAGGTTGTAACGAAGGTTCAGCTCCCAAAATTCATTTTTTATGAGTCAAAAACCTGGGAACACTAGAAGTTAGCATCAACAGGTGAATCAAGACAGTAATTAAATGGCAGTATCAATGATCAAAGAATAATTTGAAAAAAAAGGAGCGTAATTCCCAAACCAAAACTGGAGGAAACCATCAAAAATCGCCATTTCAATTATTGCATATGAAAGAAACAATAAATGAACAGCCAACATTTCTGTAGGTATGTCCAGTAGAATAATAAACCCATGTGACAAGGACTCCCCAGCGGTTTTTTTAAAACCAAGGATATCCTCATTTTTGGACGGGGCAATCTGGTAACCCTAATTCGAAGACCTCTCTTCTTGTGGTTTATTATTCTGTGAATAATGCACCTATGTATTCGGTCAGCGCAAACAGTTTTTCTAACACCCCCTCAAAATTTTTTCTTTTACGTTTCAAGGTGCGCAGATTCCAAAAATGCAATGTCCGTCCGCCTTATCACGTGTACCGGCTTCATTTTCGGTCTAAAAAATTCTTTCTTTCGCACACAGGTTCCATTTGGGCCCTAGTTGTGTCCCGAAACTTTGCAGCCCGATCGGAATATACCCAGGGGTGTTACGGGTGAGAAATGGGTGGAAAAAAGAGTTTTTTGATGTTTTAGTAACATGAATTTGTGAGATATCGTTTTCCATGTTTTTTTTTTTTTTGTGGCGAGGATATGGAATATGAAGTCGATTTCGACCAACGAGCCAAGAATTGAGGTTCTAACAAGTTTCAGCTTTAAATTTACGTTAATTTTGGTCTAAAATCGTCGTTCTTCCGCACACAGGCTCCATTTGGGTCCTAATTATGCTCTGAAGCTCAGCAGTCCTATCGGAATACACCCAGGGGTGTTATGGGTGAAAAATAGGTGTAAAAATAGGGTTTTTCGAGTTTTTTGTTTTAGTGAACATGAGCTTGTAAGGTATCGTTTTCCATGTTTTTTAGGGCGACGAGCCGAATCTGAAGTTGATTTTGACCAAAGAATGAAGAACTGAGGTTTTAACGAAGGTACAGCTCCCAAAATTAATGTTTTATGAGTCAAAAACCTGGGAAGTGTTCTGAAATCACCATAAATTTATATAATAACACTAGAAGTAGTATTATTAACAGGTGGATCAATACAACTGTCAATGGTCAAAGATAATTTGTCAAAAATAGGAGCCTAATCCGTGTTTTTTGGTAATCCCCGGGCCGGCTCCAGTACTCGATTTAGGGCTTTCATAGAGGGAGCTCAGAAGGGGCATGATACAGATCTACGCAGGAGGGGGCATCTATACAGGTAAATAATGAACCGTTGTGTAATAATTTGTAGCGTTTTTCAGTTATTTCTCCAACTACGTCTGTTGTGGGGATGGGTAGGAGAGGAGGATGTGCTCCTAGTCTTTTCGGATAGCTAACGCCACCACCGATTATCACCACAGCGAGTGTTAGAGGAAGGAACGTCCCGCGGCTACCACCACAGCAGACGCTAAAGGATGAGGATGCTAACACCCCGCGGTTATCACCACAGCGAGTGAGAGGAGGAAGCATTCCGCGGTTACCACCACAGCGGATGCTAAAGGATGAGGATGCTAACACCCCGCGGTTATCACCACAGCGAGTGAGAGGAGGAAGCATTCCGTGGTTACCACCACAGTGGAAGCTAAGGGAGAAGGAAGGGTAGGCGAGGGAGAGAGAGAGAAGTCGCAGGTAAGGGTGAGATCGTTTGAATGAAGAGCTGGGTGAGCCGGGCGGTTTATAAAGGCGCCTCCACCTCGTCCCCCGTCTGTTAACGGCCGTTAACGGGAGGGGAACCCTTCTGGGCATTTCCCGGCGTCGCACAGCTCGTCTTTCTACTTGTTTATTCGGTTATACCTATAAGTTTACACAGGAGAGTGGTATCGCAGCTGAGGGGTGGTACCACGACATCTGGTTTCTTGGCGGTCACGGGTTTGGGATCACAGACAGTGAAAGGGCTCCGAAAAGGCGAATATTTGGGATCACGGGATTACAGCGGAATGAGGAACCCACTTGCTATTCGTTTCTAGGGACACAGGTGTTTAACATTTTAAATACAGTCTAAACGAAATTAAAAACTAAACTATTACCAAACCAACTATTACTTGCTATTATTTCGAAATGGGCCGTCATCTTACAAAGACCTCTCAGAGATGTGCTTCATTATTCAGATGATCTATGGAACAAGCATGTCCGACCAGGATAATATCCTGATGATTCATGAGTTACCTATCGAGCGTGAGCTCCAGGTGTGGAGTTCCAAGCGACGAACGTGACAAAAATGACGATTAGGAGTAAACCTTTCGTGAAAGTGATTGACGGCGAACCCTACACAATTCTGACTAGTCAGGTACCGACGAGTCCACGTTGATGTTCTGCTATATAAATTTATGATCCCAAAACCGTTTCTTTTCGAATGTTCCGTGATCCCAATCCAGTTAGCACACTTCGGTCCTTTCTTTTGCTGCCTTTCGAAACTGGTGATCCCAAACCCGGATCCCCCATTTCTTTTGCTATGTCACTGGCCCTTTCAAGAATAAATTGAAACACTTCGAACTTGGGTAATTGAGCGTTTCCCAATTTGATTTGATTTTAAATTATTTAATTTATTTTAGTTGAGTGCATGGCGTTTTCCGTTGAAGCAACTAAATAATATGGTTTTGTTTCTCTTTTTACATGGCTCCAACTCCCAGCACAACATTAGCACAAGAGTTGTAGTGTTTAGTTGTATTTATGAATGTGAACTATTTAATGTAATTTATTCCTTAAGAAAACCGCTGCAAATTATTACACAACGGTTTATTATTTACCTGCATAGATGCCCCTTCTGCGTAGATCAATGTTGTGGTCAATACCTACCCTCGATCTCCCCAGGAAAACCTTAAACCGAGCATTGAAGCCGGCCGGTCAGTTACAGATTCATAAATATGCGGTGGATTCACGGATTCACGGATTCTATGATTAATTATTTGTATTTATTCATGAAGCATTTGTTCTAGTTTAAAAAGTACCTATCAACAAAATCCAAATAACAAAATTTCTTCAATGAAATAATATCACGGAACAACAAACTCGACTTCATACAGCCGTACGTGGTTATAATCAGGTGCTCCCTAGCAATCATGATACCCCCCATAACACGGCCCCCTGGGGTCTCGGGGGTTGATTTTTCGTACACCCTTTGTAACCTGGCTCTTGAGGACGTGCACCAAATTTCAACCCTCCAGACTAACAGGTGCCGGCTTATTGGAAGTATGAAAATCGCAATTTTTTCAAGTTTTTCAACTTCAAGTTTTTCTACTTCGTCTTTGACAGGGCTACAGCCTCACAGACATAATGGATCGAGCTGAAAATTTGCACACACATTCGTTATGCTCCAAGGAAGTGTCTTTGGTAAAAAATACCCCCCCCCCCCCCCCTTTCAACGGGGGGGGGGGGGGGTAGGAGTAAATTATAGCGGGGTTTAAGAGCTGAAATTTGGCACACACTCATTATGTTTATGCGTTATCTGATGCTCCAAGAAATAGCCTTTCTTGGAATTTGTCTACCCCCCTCCCCCAATTTGACGGTTAGGAGTAAATTAGAACGGGTTTTAAGAGATGAAAATTTGCACATACATTCGTTATTATCCAATGTAGTGCCTTTTGTGCAATTCCCCCCCCCCCCCCACCACCACCACTGGTTTACCGGTTTTTTTAGGAGTAATATAGAGTGGGTTTAAGAGCTGAAATTGTGGACACATTCGTTATGCTCCAAGGAAATGCCATATGCAGTTTGTTTCCCCCCTCCCCCCCATTTGGGGGGTTAAGAGTAGGTTAGAGAGGGTTTCAAGAGCTGAAATTTTGCTCAAACATTCGTTATGTTTATGTGTTACGTTATGCTCCAAGAAAGTGCCTTTGTTGCAATTTGTCCATCCCCCGCCCACCCATTTGGGGTTCAGGAGTAAATTAGTGCGATTTTCAGGAGATGAAATTTTGCACACACATTCGTTATCCAAGAAAGTGCCTTTTGTGCAACTTGTCCCCCCCCCCCCCCACCATTTTAGGTACTGAGTACTAGGTACTACTGAAATTTTTTAGGTTCCTACTGGGAAGAAATATTCACTCCATTAGTGCAAGAAAAAGTGATATCCCCCCAAAACAACCCTGTTGTAAAAATTTACTGGCCAACGAATGCAATCACATCAAAGCATGGTGATAAGTCCGCACGTAACTACTCACACCACATTTTTCACTGGTTTCTTTTTTTGACCGATCTTCATTACCAAGTTCATCAAACAATCGATTTTCCCGATAATCCTCCCACAGTTCTTCGATTTTGGCTTTCTTCTCATGGAGTTTTCTTGGCTTGGCTCGGTGAAAAGGTTCTTCATTTTTCAATTTTATTCCATCTCAACCTGTAGTCATTTTTAAATTTCCTTGAGGACTTCAATAACTTTCCATACGGAGGGATGAGTGTGGTAAAATTGAGCGGTGAAATGGGAATGGAACGATTCCGGTCCATTCGTCGTCAGGGGATCGCTGGTTTCCGCTGAGGCCCACATCGCAGGAGGGAAGTTGGCTTCAGAAACATATAGTTGTCATGCACATAATCAGCAAATTTCAAGTAATTCAGTAATCGTAACAAGAGAAGGTAAACATCACTCGTAAACAAGGCAAGGTAAACAATCGGAGTCATGAATATCATCGGCTGAGTTCATCCAAGGTACAGTCACTCTAATCAGAATTCTCTGATGTTACGAAACGATTGAACATCGCCCGAAACTTGCATGTGACGAAAAGACATAGAAACCTATCGTTTCGGAACAAAAGGATGTGTCGAATCGATGAACAACGAAGGAAAGGGCGAAGGCGGACGGACAGAACATTTTTATTCCATTTTCGGACTCTACGTACCTTGAAACCATCAAATTTTTGAGGGGAGGTTTGTTCCACGCTCGATTCCAAAGGTTTATTATTGAAAATAATAAACCAAAAATATATACGTAGGTAGGTAGGCAACGTTTAGTTTAGTTACATAGCTACTAGATGTAGGTGCTATTTGCTACGAGGAACTCGTTGCAGAATAAGCTTGAAATGGACTGGAAAAACGCGAACATAATTTCGTTAAGGTGACCCTGTCGTGGGGGCCACGTGGTGATCCGGTTTCGGCCGAATCACCCAACAATAGTTGAGCTCATGTTGTCATGCGACGGGGGACTATCATTCTATCAGTCCGGACGGGTAAGAGCCTGCAGTGGCTCACTAGACCTGTTTATTTACCCTCCATCCTCATAAATCTTCCAATGTAAACCGTGAGAAGTGGTCAGGCAACGACCTCTCGAATTGGACAAATGGGCGACACGAGCCGATACATCGAGTTGAAACGAATCGCACAAAATACAAAATTCACGGTGGTTTTTACATTTTCCACGTTTTGTCTACACTGCGTTTGTTTCTGCACATCTGACTGCACCAATCCCCTGCATTCAAGGATCGCCTGGAGCCAGGACTGCCAGACATGCTATAATTGAGTAGAAAAATTGCAAAACCAGCTAAATCCATTTTTTGCTTCCTCACTACTGAAGGTAGGAAAGCCTTGGATTTAAGATTGAGTAGAAAAATGAATCAACTACTCAGAATTCAGCGCACTGTATATCACTAACACCATGTTTAGTATTTTATGTTCCCACTCTGGTGAATGGATCAAAGTTAGTCGTTGACGTCAAAGCTTGTATAGATTTAGAAGATTCTCTCTAGATTTGACGCTCGGTATAATTATTTGATTTGTTCATACAAAATTAGTGCCTTGGTCGCTATAAATTCTGGCAGGACGACCTCGTCGTGCAGCAAAACATTTTAGAGCCTGTGAGAAATCGTCAGTTGACAAAGAAAGAAGTAGCTCAAGATGGATTGCACGTGTCACAGTACATGTGAAAAGGCAGATCCACGCCTTCCGTTGTTTCTTGAGAAATATCCTGTACTTTTCTATTCGCTGTAACAAGACACAGCCTAATTATCTCCCCCGCTAAAGAATGGCAAATGGCGATGGGTTACGAATGTTATGACTTGGTACATGAAAATTGATAAGAGAAAGAAGATCAGGGGTATCTAAAACGGAATTGATTATTTTATAAAGAATGCATTTTTGGAATCTACGCACCTTGAAACGGAAAAGAAAATGGGAGAACATGAACCGCTGATGAAACACAAACGGTGGGTACAGCTTCCGTACAAGTACGCAACCACGAGGGACATTTTATGTCTTAGCGCCCCCTCCCGCACCCACACCAAGTACTTCGTACTTATTGTTTTGGTCAAGATTTCCAACGAATGGTAAACTCTGTCCTTGGGCGGTCACAAATGACAAAGAATCACGTTTCAATTTAAAAACAAGTACTTCGTACTTAATTGTCGCAGAGCTATCACCTAGTCCGAACAGCCTTCAGTCCCAATTAGTTCGGATTAGCCGGACTCCACTGTATTATGTACGTAAACATTCATTTAAACAATCACGCTCATACCGCAGCTTGTTGGCCACGCAGTCCGCAGTGGTTAACGTAGTATGGTTAGGTAAATCGAGAGCTATCCAACGAGTGGTGAACGATTTTTGTACGATGATAACTGGCGAAGATAAAGTTCCGTAGCAACGAATCGGTTGTAAGCGAAAATCATCAGAAACATTTTCGTGACGTTGTTTCCGTTGCATGTCTCCGTTGCATGTCCCGCGTTTCATTTTCGAGTTTATGTAGCAAAGTAAAGACATAAAATGTCAAAAAAAAGGTGTGTCCTCCAAAATGAAAATTCCGTGTCTGCCTGTCTGTGGTCAATTCCTTGTAACGCCCATAACTACCAGAAATAATGGTCGAAATGGGCTGAAATTTGGAGGGTGGGTGCGGGTTGGGTCACAGATGATCCCTTACCAAAATCATTGGAATCGTGATGTAACTTTCGTCTGCGCATGCGCAAACGTGAAATACTTTAAAAGCTCATAACTTCCCCAAATATCGTTGAAATGAGTTCAAACTTAGAGGGTCGATCAGGAATAATACTTTGATCGTTTCTTATGAATTTCATTTGAATCGTAATGTAAAGTTTTTCTGCGCTTGCGCGAACAAGAAATGTTGACCATTTTCTTGCAACGCTTCTAACTACGCGAAAAATCGTCGTGCAGAGCTGGAATTTTGAGGGTACAAGCGGTTTGGATCGCAGGGGGTCCCATTTCAAAATCATGGAAATCGTTTTGTCTGCGCATGAGCAAACGTGAAATATTTTAAACGCCCATAACTACCTTTAATATCGTTGAAATGAGTTCAGATTTGGAGGGTCGACCAGGAATAATACTTTGATAGTTCCATATGAATTTCATTGGAATCGTACCGTAACTTTTGTCTGCACATGAGCTAACATGAAGTGTTGGCCATTTCACTGTAACACTTCTAACAACGCGAAACATAGTCGTAGAGAACTGAAATTTTGAGGGTACACGCGGGTTGGATCGCAGATGGCCCCGTTTCAAAATCACGGTTCTGTCTGTGCATGTACAAGCGTGAAATACTTTAAACGCCCATAACTACCTTTAATATCGTTGAAATGAGTTCAGATTTGGAGGGTCGATCAGGAATAATTCTTTCATGGTTCCATATGAATTTCATTGGAATCGTACCGTAACTTTTGTCTGCGCATGCGCGAACATGAAATGTTGACCATTTCACTGTAACGCTTCCAACAACGCGAAAAATAGTCGTAGAGAGCTGAAATTTTGAGAGTACACGCGGGCTGGATCGCAGATGGTCCCGTTTCAAAATCACGGTTCTGTCTGTGCATGTACAAGCGTGAAATACTTTAAACGCCCATAACTACCTTTAATATCGTTGAAATGAGTTCAGATTTGGAGGGTCGACCAGGAATAATACTTTGATAGTTCCATATGAATTTCATTGGACGTACCGTAACTTTTGTCTGCACATGAGCTAACATGAAGTGTTGGCCATTTCACTGTAACACTTCTAACAACGCGAAACATAGTCGTAGAGAGCTGAAATTTTGAGGGTACACGCGGGTTGGATCGCAGATGGCCCCGTTTCAAAATCACGGTTCTGTCTGTGCATGTACAAGCGTGAAATACTTTAAACGCCCATAACTACCTTTAATATCGTTGAAATGAGTTCAGATTTGGAGGGTCGACCAGGAATAATACTTTGATAGTTCCATATGAATTTCATTGGACGTACCGTAACTTTTGTCTGCACATGAGCTAACATGAAGTGTTGGCCATTTCACTGTAACACTTCTAACAACGCGAAACATAGTCGTAGAGAACTGAAATTTTGAGGGTACACGCGGGTTGGATCGCAGATGGCCCCGTTTCAAAATCACGGTTCTGTCTGTGCATGTACAAGCGTGAAATACTTTAAACGCCCATAACTACCTTTAATATCGTTGAAATGAGTTCAGATTTGGAGGGTCGATCAGGAATAATTCTTTCATGGTTCCATATGAATTTCATTGGAATCGTACCGTAACTTTTGTCTGCGCATGCGCGAACATGAAATGTTGACCATTTCACTGTAACGCTTCCAACAACGCGAAAAATAGTCGTAGAGAGCTGAAATTTTGAGAGTACACGCGGGCTGGATCGCAGATGGTCCCGTTTCAAAATCACGGTTCTGTCTGCGCATGTACAAGCGTGAAATACTTTAAACGCCCATAACTACCTTTAATATCGTTGAAATGAGTTCAGATTTGGAGGGTCGACCAGGAATAATACTTTGATAGTTCCATATGAATTTCATTGGACGTACCGTAACTTTTGTCTGCACATGAGCTAACATGAAGTGTTGGCCATTTCACTGTAACACTTCTAACAACGCGAAACATAGTCGTAGAGAGCTGAAATTTTGAGGGTACACGCGGGTTGGATCGCAGATGGTCCCGTATCAAAACGAACCTGCCCAACAATTCTATACGTTCATGTGATACAAGTGAGGAAGCTGTACTGCCTACTCAAATTGACAGACTTTTTTTTCTAATTGAGTTAGGGATATCGTTGGATTCAGATTGCCATCAGCTACAATTCTGGCCCACATTCAAGAGCTAAAATTAGTTATAAACCTTCGAAAATCGAGATTGAAAATTCGTAGCTGTATCAAAACAAGCTAAAAACTGGCAGTTACGGGAGCAAACTCAGCCATAAACAGTGCGGTTGCATAAGCAGTCAAAAACCACGTGACACCCAGAGGGCTGCATTAGTTCAGATGCAAAATCAGCTATAATCACTAACCCGCCCCTGTATCCCTTTCTTGCGTCTTCTTTTTAATTTTCGGAAATATAATGTCTGCATTCTTTTTCTGTTTTAATTTTTCATGTTGGTGACATTGCCTCAGCGCAGTCCCAAGAGTTCAAATCCTGTAGTATTTTTTTTTTTTTTTTTTCTGTGTTTACCACATCAACAAGCCCTTGTACTTTGAAGTTCAATTTTCAACGTTGGTTCTGTTCTGCAATATTTTCGCGGCGTTTGCAATACTTTGTGAGTTTTTAATTATTATACCTACGTAATTCCGATGGATGATCAAAGGAACCGTTCCCTAACCAAAACCACCCTGGGGAACTCCCGAAAACGTATAAAACGGCCGGAAACGTGGAAGCGAAACATAGCTAAAACCATCAATTTTTGTATTTCTTTCGTCTCGATTTTTTGTGCGTAATCAGCTTATTTTAGTATTTTAAAAATGTAGCACATACATGCAATATGTTAGCCAGCCTGTTACCTACTTAGTTAACAAAAAATAAAATTGTTTTTAATGCTTACGCTTTTTTGCTTACCTACCTGATAAAACCCCTCAAAACCTAGTTTCACAAATTTATGACTTGTTTTGCAGCCTCACATACTTTCATAATGGCGGTTCGTCCAGTCGCAAAAGCAGCCTAATACCTGTTGCAGATGCAAAACCAACTATATCCGGATTTGATTTTGCAATAACTAATTGGCCGTTGACGTGACTTTGTCCAAAAATTACGAGCCAATTCTATGATTTATTACCTTATACCTAGTTATGTTTAACAAAGAGAATCGTAGCTCTATCTTATCGAGATTAATCGCTACCTTTTTCGCGTTTTTCTCATTTTCATTTTGACTGGATTTAGCTGGTTTTGCAACTGGACTACTCAATTTATAGTAGACCGCTATATGTTGGGTTAAATCTAATTACATGTTAATATGAAAAATATATAGTAGCCAAAACTGCAATATTTTTGAGCACATGAGAAATTATATTGGCGTCAAACAATTTCATGCTACCGACTTACGATCTAAATCACTCGCGACGAAATCGTGGAAACCCATTTCAAAGAAAAACGGAGTTACATCGGGTGCTTTTTGCGTTTTTCGTGTATTAGTGGAAATAGACTATTTTTTCGATAACTCCGTTTTTCTACCGACTTACTTACAAAATCTCAAAAAATGAGAATCACAGCGTAAAGGACCTCCATGGATTGTAGGAGATGTACCTTGCAGTCAATTTTACAGGTAGATGTATGTACTCAGGAACTCCACCGAAAAGACGACTGTCGACAAATCTCGGAAAGCACTAATTTCAGTGAAATTTACGTTCTACCCCTGAGTGGCTAAAGAACCAAAAGACGGAGAGTCAAAGTTGACATGTAGTTGCTAGAAGCAGGTAGTTACCTATTCACCTCATATTTAGAAATCTCGTTTTCGAAAGATAACATCAGGGGTCGAACCTTCAGCCCGTCAAACTCACTTCCTTTCCCTGTATTTGGCTCATACACAATGGGCCCGATCTTGAAAGACAGGAAGAGTAGGCAGGTAGACTGCCTTTCTACTGTTACATTGATGGTAGGTAGGCAGTCCTATTCATGGTTATAAAAAGACTGGTCGACATTTTTTGAGTTATTAACAAGAATCGACCAAAAACTTAGCTAGAAACTGTCATTGTTTGAACAACTTTGCAAGTTTGCCAACAATTTGGTTTCCAAAGATGGTAAGAGTACTTGTGGCGCTGCTTGCTCTCTCATCATGAAGGTACTTGGATGCCTGGAAAATCGGCAGTCGACATAATTATATTTGCACGATCTTTCCAAGGTTTTTGATTTGGTCCCTCATGGCAAACTGCTTGAAAACTTTTTTCAAACTGTATATTTCGCTTGCTTTGTCAGCAGAATATCTTACTATGTGCTTTTATGGGGGCAATTCATGTCAAAGCATTGATGACTTCAAGTTGCAGAAGAAAGCGATGCGAATCATCTGTAACCTTGACTGTCCTGTCGTGGTCATTTTAGAGGTATTGGAGTAGAAAAACTAAATACTCAGTCAAGTATTTTCATCCTGGAGAGCCTTCCGTATGTGAAGACGAGCCCTGGTATGGTTTGTTTCAGAAGAGCAAGTGAACTCGATGACCTCCAACCGAGATGGGCATATTCATATTCGTAAATACGAAAATGAATATATTCACACGGCGTATTTTCTATGAATACGAATACGAATATATTCATATTTACGCGTGTAAATATGAATATATTCATATTCACACAAATTCCATGTGAATACGAATATATTCATATTCACACGAATTTCGTGTGAATATGGTAGATATTTATGATGGTGTTAACTCGAATTTCATGAGAATATTGTAGACATATGGTATTTAGTCGAATTTCAAGTGGATATGATAAGAATATGTTCATATTCACACGAATTTCGTGTAAATATGGTAAAAATATAATAAGTGGATATGGTAGAAATATGTTCATATTATACGAATTTCGTATAAATATGGTAAAAATATAATAAGTGGATATGGTAGAAATATGTTCATATTTACACGAATTTCGTGTAAATATGGTAGATATATATTTGTATTCCCTCGAATTTGATGTAAATATTGTAGGAATATGTTCATATTTACACGAATTTCGTGTAAATATGGTAGAAATATAATCGTATTTCCTCGAATTTCATGTGACTATGGTAGGTGGATGTGCATATTCAAACGAATGTCGTGTAAATATGGTGGATATATGATGGTATTCAATCGAATTTCACGATGTGTATTCAATATAATGCACAAATACACGTATTTCCTGAAGTAAAGTTGAACTGAATATTAAGAGTCTACTGAATTCATCGCTTGGCTCCTATGTACGTGGGAGTTTCTCTTTTGTATTTGGACTGAAATCACCGTAGCTACTACCTACTCATTTTCCTTCCGAGTCTACTAAAGCAGCGGAAGCTTTGTGATCACATTCTTTGTGTTTTCCTCTAAAACATGAACACACTATTTCTACTGAATTGCCTTTACTCGAGTAAATGCAATACCTATTGTATTGCATTTACTCGAAATTCGTGTGAATATGAACATGTTCCTACCATATTCACATGAAATTCGAGAGAATACCATTATATTTCCACGAAATTCTTGTGAATATGAACATGTTCCCACCATACTCACATGAAATTCGAGGCAATACGATTATATTTCTACCATATTAACACGAAATTCGTGTGAATATGAACATATTGCTATCATATCGACTTGAAATTCGACTGAATTCCATCATATATCTACCATATTCACATGAAATTCGAGTGAATACCTTCATTTATCTACCATATTCACACGAAATTTGTGTAAATATGAATATATTCGTATTCATATTCATAGAAAATACGCCGTGTGATATTCATATTCGTATTTACGATTATGAATATGCCCATCTCTGCCTCCAACCTCCTACTGTCCGTTTGACGGCATCTCTGGTTGGTGACCCCATCCAGATTGGATCCGATTTTTCAACCACCTACCACATGAGATTCGCCATTTACCTTCTTCTAAAACTTTCAAGACCATAATCAAGAGGCGTTTGCTGGATATGGAATTTTATATAGTGTTTCTGAGTTTTTATTTTAAACGACTTAATTCTTAGTTTTTTACTGATTTGTTGCTTGCAATTATTTAACTTCCAGCCTTTTACAAAATAAACATTCTAAGCTGTGCTTTTTATCTTTTTTTATTTAGTTTTTATTTTATTTTATTCTTTAAAATCATTTATGCTTCCGAGTCTATCAAGATAGCGAACCTTATTTTCACTATTGAGAGAAAACAATTTTTGGTCTCCAAAATCAAAATTTCTACTCATGTTCAACTGAACTGCTGTACAAATTTGGTTGTCGGTTTCTGTTCAGTCAAGTCCTTGCCACACGCATAAATTCCTCAATTCAAATCCGATTTTGCTGGAATGTTCAGGAAACGTGCGGGTTGGGCTCTTGATGCCTCCTCCCCCCCCCCCCCCCCACCCACCATGAATTTCATCGCAATCGAACCACTGGTATGGCCACTGCGCGTGCGCAAACCAAATCCGAAATGCACCTTCTCAATTTCTCACGAACCTATGGCCCGATTTAGCTGGCGGGTGGGTAGTTGGGGCGTAGCTTCCAGATGGTCCCCACTATGAATTTCATCGCGATGATTGGTACCTAGCCACTGCGCAAGCGCAAACCAAATCCGAGACATGCACGGTATGCTTCATGCACTTAACAACGAATCAAATTATAGAATTCCTGAATCCACCCTAACCTGCACTGAATTGATTATTTGTCATTGTTATTGATCTGGACGATCATGTTGTCGATACGAGAAAGCGATGTGCCATTAAACTTGGCAGATATTTTCCATTAATTTATGGGCGATAAAAGCTGACATAATATGATATGGAAGGTAAATCGAAACCGAGCCCTAAAACTGGTTTTTAACCAAGTTCGCTAAGGCAGCTATATTTCAACTTGCCATCGAACAGTTTTGGTAAAATTCATAAGTAGTACTCAACTGCATGACATTTATGTGATAGCTATGCTGATACTTGAATCAGTTTCCACAACAAGATCGGAAGGTTCCATCTACCACGGGAAAGAGATCGTTTCACCTCCCTGTGTATCAGTAAATAAATGTTCGCTGTCATTATTTTAACTCTCGTGTTTTTCCTTGGAAAGCCAATAGCCAGGTACCATCCAATACCGACAGACGAGTGCGCTTCCCGAAAATTGCCAATTTCTACCGTCTCCATCCCGGGGTTACTCCATTCTTGCTTAGCAAATTATGGTTTCCGATTCTTTGCATGATGGTTTCTCGTTCTCTCATGCCTTCTATAGCCTTGGCATATTCAATTCTTTGCTCTACCTCCTAGCAGTGCACACGAAACCTTATTATACGATGAAGGGTCACGCTTCCTAACCACAAAAACCACCTCTGTAAATGCAAAAGAAGCCATAGATGGTGCATAATAAGATAGAGTAAGAACTACTGCTAAAAAAACATCGTACTAAGCTCCTCGACATTAATCTAGGAAAGGTTGCGTTAATTTCGAAGGTACCTATGTGCCTCACGTTCTTCTACTTACCTACTTGCAATCTTCATTAGAGGCGAAATTAATTTGTTAAGACTAAGCAAAGTAGGTAATTACTTACGTTAATAAATGGGTAGAATGATCGTTTAAATGATTCTGAAGCAGAATCTGAATCCGAAGTCAATGTTTCCCTAGATTACTGCCTATAATACTGGCTACCAAATCCCCGAAAGTTCCACTTTTGGCCCATTGAAACCAAATGATATTCAATATCATCTTTTCACAGCCTTGATTTTTTTCAAATTCGAAAAAACGTTTAAAATTCTCAGAAATCGTGGTTATATTGGTATCGAGAACTGCGGTTGGTCTACGGATCATTGCGATCAGATTACCATCTTTGGACGGGAATGATTTATTAAAAAACAAATAATATGAGTATACGCATGCGCATATGTGTTTTCCTTGAAAAGCTCATAGCGACCCGCGCGTATATATTATAATGTTCATAATACTGACGTCGATTAACCAAAGATAATTATTACCATGATGACAAAGTACTATTTTCTGGTCTTACCAGTGCTGAGCCATGTAGGTAATAAATGGATAACAGGACTGTAGACATGTTATCCATTTTTTGAACCTTTAGAACTGCAAAATGTTTTGAACTCTGGACCAAAAAACGTTTCATTACGCCGAAAGCGCAGATGACAAAACAATTATTATGTTGACAGAATAATTAGGTAGGTACGAGTAGTTTAAAAAGTTGAAACAGAGGTCGGAACACACGACAGGTAAGAAAGGAACAGGGGAAAGTTTGTGATTTAAGACATCTCCATTGAGGAGAGATACGAGGTACCTATCTATCTTCTAGGTACCGAATATACAAAAATTATAAAATTAAAAATTAATTAAAATAAAACAAATTTGTTTATAAAAATTACAGATAAATGAATTTGTTTAATAGGTATGTTTTTATATTGTCTAGGTTTTTTACTCGGCCAGCAGGGAAGGAATACTCCGCACAATGAAGTAATTAAGTTGGCACCTATGATAATTTGATTCTAGTGATATCATTTCTGTCGGGAAAGTTATTGTAATTTGTGTTTTACATCACGTGCTGCTCCCTACTATGTTCTGAGCTCACGCCTTCTGCCATATACCTACATCACGTTTTCAATAAAGCAAATATGAAGTATCGAAATGGAGAGCGGAGGATGGTATTGTTCTCGTGCCGGTGCGTGACAGCTTTGTGTCAATAGCGTGTCATTTATGATACGCACTGCGTGCTAAATTTATCTTGAATCGAATGAACTCCTCGAGGAAAATTCCACGCTCGAGTTGAGACGGTACAAAACAAAATGCAGGTACCTGCCTGTCACAAGGACGGGGATTTTGGATGTTGATTATTTTTATCGCGAGGCAGGTGGAAGAAAGGTGCAGTGGTATTATTCAACACACATAACCGATACCGCACGGTAAAGATGGGTTTTTTCGGGAGATCTCGAGATGCCTGTTATTCAAGTATCAAAAACTCTGCAAATCCCTACACAACGTACGTTGGGCAGAGAATAACTTTTTCGGAAAAAATTCACCAAAAATTAGGTGATTGAAATGTTTCAAGTTTTCCGAGATCATCTGAAAGTCAATGAGTCTGCACATTAGTAGCACTTGGATTTTTTTTCACACCTTTCTGTCCGCTAGAAAAATAGCAATGAAAAAAACTGCGCAAGGGCCTTCCCTCACTCACCACTAATGGAAAATAATCCACGGTGTAGGCTCTACTTGTGTACCAAGTTGTTGAGCTTATCAAGGATTGAACATACCCATGAAATCATGGCCTAGGTAGGTGGTGTCAGTCACCTTCAGGGCTTTGAAGTGTAAGTACCTACTCTGTCTCCAATATCATCATGAAATGGTAGGCACAACTCAATCACAGGTGCATCTCTGAAAGTAACTACTAGACATTCAAAGATTCCACATTCAGTAGGCATCATCTATTGATAATAGTAAGTTCCAGCTAATACAACGCTGCAAATTATTACACAGCGGTTTATTATTTACCTGTATAGATGCCCCTTCTGCGTAGATCACTGTTTTATGTGGTCAATACCCTCGAGCTCCCTCCAGGAAAGCCCTAAATCGAATACTGGAGTCGGCCGGTCAATTAAAGTTTCATAAATATGCGGTGGATTCAAGGATTCCATCATTAATTATTTTTGTTGTTATTCATGAAGCGTAACGTTTGTTCAAGTTAAAAAAGTACCTATCAACAAACAAAATAAACAAATTTCTTCAAACGAAATAATATCACGGAACAGCCAACTCGACTTCGTACAGCCATCCGTGATAATAATCAGGTGTTCCCAGGCAATGCTTTCTGGGCTGATAAATAATAAACCGCTGTGTAATAACTGGCAGCATTTTGGTTTATTATTTTTTGTTATTTTCAATAATAAACCTTTGGAATCGAGCAAAAAATGTTTAACCCCCCCCCCCCCCCCCCCATCAAAATTATATGGTTCCCATTTCAAGGTATGTAGAATTCGAAAATGGAATAAAACGCTGCTAATTATTACACAACGGTTTATTATTTACCTGCATACTCGTAGATGCTCCTTCTGAATAGATCGTTGTTTTATGTGGTCAATACCCTCGAGCTCCACCCAGGAAAGCCCTAAATGGAGTACTTACTGGAACCGGCCCGGGAATCACAGTTTCATAAAAAATGCGCGGGATTCAATAATTTAATCATTAATTATTTGTTGCTATTCATGAAGCATAACGTTTGTTCAAGTTCACAAAGTATCTATCAGCAAAATCGATCCATCATTCTTCAAATGAAATAATATCACAGAACAACCAACTCGACTTCATACAGCCATCCGTGAATATTATCAAATGCTCCCTAGCAATATCTGGGCCGGATTTATACTATTTCATTCACGATCATGTTGATGAAGCTTTTCGTTGCGAACGAACGGCTGATCGTACAACACTCCGGGTGGTTTCAAAAAGCTTTAGTGTAAGATCAATTTAAAAACCTGGACAAATCATACTTTCCATTGAAAGGTCAATTTAAAAACCTAGAAAAACCATACTTTCTATTGAAAGTTTTCGAGCTACGGCGTTCTGAAAATTTCAACCCCTTTTTTTCACACCAGTTCGCGGACCAGGTAAACCCCAGATGGGACCTACAAACAAAATTTCATTTATTATGGTTCATTGTGACTAAGGAAAGTGCGAAGTACGGCGGACGGACAGAATTTTCTTTTTTAAATCCCATTTTCGGATTCTACGTACCTTGAAACGGAAACCCATCAAATTTTGAGGGGGGTAAATTTTTTTTTCATGCTCGATTCCATAGGTAGGTGCAGTACTGAAAATAATAATAAACCAATAGATTAAAAAATCGCTTACAAAAATTTGCGGCCTATGAGGTAGTTATCTACCAGTTCATGGCGAAGTGTTTCGGGGCCGGCATGTCGAGAGTTGGGTCCTGGGTAGTTGTAGGTGGGTACTTTGACAGAGTGTGACAGTGGGCCATCGAGAGTCCACTCGATTAGAGAGATGATCACCGGTTAAGAAGGGATATCCGACTGGGCTTCCACCAAAACGACCCCATCTTCACCGGAACAGCAAGCGACTCGAGAACAGCCACCGTCACAGCACCTAATCTATCCCCGTCTGGGATACAACTTCGGGGCGTCTCTGGTTCTCGTCACCGGCGGAGGACAGCATGTGTTTACGCGGACCAGCGATTAGCTCTTCACCTCTGATAAAATCATGTGGAGCCTACAAGGACTAAAGGTTGAAACAACAATATGCAGTGTCATAATTCATAAAGGTCCCCCCCGGGATACGCCCAGTGTGGTAAAATCCAGGTTTATATAAAAAGAAAAGAAAATTTAAAAAATTCACCTAAATTATAAATTATGCCATTAACACATATCCAGAATAGAATCGAAGATACGTACTCGTATTCCCAGTAGGTCTTCGGAAAGTAAAAAATTCGCATATCCCATTTTTTTAAATCCGTTTCAGACCGCTATAAATCATTTTAACTAGGTTTATGAGTTCTCTACAGACGTCACGCTACTTTTGTTTACAAGCAAAATACAATAAAATCATCTTCCTTGTTTGCATAACCAACCACCTTTGTACAATTTTCACTATTTTAAACGTTATCATTGTAATGGGTTTGCCCTAGGCCTTTGATTCCATTTGCACTCCGGATGATAAATTTCTCCTAACAATCGAAGTCGATTAATTTTTTGCCCGCATAGGTCACGTTTCATCTGTGCGTGGAGTCAACGCCCCCATTCAAGAGCTTCTCGTTTTGATAAGGCGTTCCGTTTGTGAGATTCTTAATACTTTACTCCCCATACATATTCTAATTTCGTAACAACTGACTATATGAAACACATTGTGGGAGTTGTTAGGGACTGGCTCAAATGAGATCTCATTAATGTTAGTACAATCAGAGGTATATGCGACCTTCATATCAGCCTCAGTGACCATAGAAATTTACAAATTAATATTAATAATTACCTGTATCAAGTTATTTATCCTAGTAATCCTAATGTTCTACTTGTGGACGCTATAGTGGTTCAGTGCAGGTACCTACTAGGTATTTGTGTTTTTTATTTTTATTTTTTCATTACAATTTAAAATTTCAAAAACTTCGGTGTTTGCAACTTCTTAGTGTTTACTTCTTTAATGCTATTTCGTTGCCCATCATACTACCTAATGATTAATAGAACGCGCATCATCTGATGTCATACGAAGTAGCGAGGGAGTTTGCAGTCGCTATCTGATGTCATACGAAATTCAATTCAAGCCTTAAATAATGCAACAAAAAGTTAGTAATGGGTTCACAAATTCAGTTTATTAAACTTCATATTTTTTTGCTGAAGTAGGGGAAGATTGAATTTTAAACGGAAAAAGTTGAATTTGACTTAGAAAACGCTGCAAATCCCTGCACAACGGTTTATTATTTTGTACAGAATACCTTTCTGTTTCAGATCACAGCTCACTGCATAGATAACCCGCCTATATAATATAATATGTACTATTCTATACATATTATGTGGATCACAGATCCTCCCTAGGTTAGTACCTAACCCCGTACTCGTTACTAGGTACCCACCTAAATCACGAGTTAAATGTTGCTAAAATAATTCTGTCGATGACGAACAGTAACTAAAACGGCATAAAGAAACGCAAATAATGAAGTTCTGATGGAAAGTTGTTGATGTGGAGTGAAATAGATGCCCCTTCTGCGTAGATCACTGTTTTCTGTGGTCAATACCTACCCTCGTGGTCAAGTATAATGCACCGTTGTAACTTGCCCATCAATAATACTTCAACGGTTGGTCAAGTTGCAAAAGTACCGATCAACAAAATCCAGCCCCTTCTAGGTAGATGAACCGTTGTGCAATAATTTACCGTTGTGTAATAATTTACCGCTGTGTAATAATTTGCCGTTGTGTAATAATTTACCATTGTGTAATAATTTACCCATCAACAATACTTCAACGTTTGTTCAAGTTCTACAACCTATCAACAAAATCCAACAGTCCATCACTTATCAAATGAAATAATATCGCAGAACAACCAACTCGACCTCATACAGCCATCCTTGATTACAATCAGGTGCTCCCTAGTGATGATATCCGGGCCGGATTTATACCGTTTGATTCACCATCGTGTTGACGAAGCTTTTTGGTGCACACGAACGGCTGGACGTACAATGCTCCGGGTGGTCTCAAAAAATTGTTTAGCTCAAGACAAATTTAATATCGTAAAAAAACCATACCCTTTAATCGAAGGTTTTCGAACTACGGCATTCTGAAAATTTCAACCCCTATTTTGAACCCCTTAGAGATGACTGACAGTAACGTCGAGCTTCGAGGACCAACTAGACCCCGAGCGGAACCTGATCCGAATTTCATGAATTTTTGGTTTATTATTTTCAATAATGAACCATTGGAATCGAGCATGAAAAAAAAAATTCTTACCCCCCCTCAAAATTTGATGGTTTACGTTTCAAGGTATGTAGAATCCAAAACTGCAATAAAAATATTTCTGTCTGTCCGCCGTACGCCGTACGCCGTACGCCGTACGGGCCACTTTTCTTAGTTACCATGAAAAAAAATTGATGAAATTCGGGTTATAGGTTCCGTTCGGCGTCTAGTTGGTCCTCGAAGCTCGACGTTACTGTCAGTCATCTCTAAGGGGTTCAAAATAGGGGTTGAAATTTTCAAAACGCCTATACAATTTTTTTACGTAAATATTTTTACGGTTTTAAATAGTTCTTGAACTTGCGAGTTTTTTAAGACCATCCGGAGCATCGTACGTTCAGCCGTTCGTTCACAGTAAGGCCCCGAAGTTTGCACCGACAGGCATTTTCGACTCCAGTGTGAATGAAATTGTATACAATTCAAACCAAATCTCGTAACCAGAGACGCGCCCACAATAGGAAATTTGGCGGAGATAAAATCATTGGTAGGGATCACCTGATTATATTGGCGGAGTATGAAGTCGAGTTGGTTGTTCTGTGATATTATTTAATTTGAAAAATGATGGCTCTTTTGGAGTTTGTTGGTAGGTAGTGAAACTTGAACAAACGTTGAAGTATTATTGATGGGTAAATTATTACTACGGTAAATCATTACTCAACGGTAAATTATTACACAACGGTTCATTATACCATCTACGTAGAAGGGGCTGGAGTTTGTTGGTAGGTACTTTTTTTTCACTCCTCATCAACAATTTCTTTTCAGAACTTCATTATGTGTGTTTCTTTTTGTTAGGTACTGTTTGTCATCGGCAGAACTATTTTAGCAACATTTAACTCGTGATTTAGGTAGGTACCTAGTAACGAGTACGGGGTTAGGTACTAACCTACGGAGGGTCTGCGATCTACATAATATGTATAGAATAGTACATATCATATTATATAGACGGGTTATCTATACATAGAGCTGTGATCTGTAACACAAGGGTATTCTATACAAAATAATAAACCGTTGTGCAGGGATTTGCAGCGTTTTTTCATGGTAACTAAGAAAAGTGGCCCGTACGGCGTCCGGTGGGCTGACAGACATTTTTTTATTGCATTTTCGGATTCTACATACCTTGAAACGTAAACCATCAAATTTTGAGGGGGTTAGAATTTTTTTTTTCATGCTCGATTCCAATGGTTCATTATTGAAAATAATAAACCAAAAGTTGAGTTTGGTTTGGAAAAGGTTGAATTTGACTTGGAAATGCTAATCATCTATACATTCACAGAACCACAACTACGATGTAATGAATTACTTATCCATAATTGTTGGGGTCGATGAACAGTCTGAAATTGTATTTATAACCAGTTCTTTAATAATAGGGCGGTATTTTAGATTTAAATCGGCCATTTAAATACCCCCTCGTAGCAGTAGCGATCACGCGGACACTGGTCAGCTTCCAAGAGAATCTGAGGCTCGGAGCGGCGCCACCCGATCCGCCTCTCGTCCCATTATCGCCTCCAATGTTTGCTCGTATTTCACAATACAACTAATTAAACAGAGCGATAGGATATGAACTGACTGACAGCCGCGTGATCGACTTTTTTTTAAATAGTTTTTGCACTGGCTGATGATATCATCTTGTTTTCAACATCACTGAACTACGAGCAGATGGGACACCAACCTTCGTGTGACATCACAGATTCAAACTAAATCCCGCACAAAGTAAATTAATAATAATAATAATATATTTTAAAAACCGTTAATTCTGTTCGAACCAGACTGTTCATAATATATTATTTTTCTTTTCATAATATACTTAATTTATATTTATATACCTACTTTATTTATATACTTTATTATTATTTTTCATAATATACTGTATTTTTTGGTTTATTATTTTCAATGATGAACCTTTGGAATCGAGCATGAACAATTTTTTCAACCCCCCCCCCCCCCTCAAAATTTGATGGTTTACGTTTCAAGGTACGGAGAATCCGAAAATGCAATAAAAATAATAAACCAAAATTTCTGTCTGTACGCCGTACTTAGCCCTTTTCTTAGTTACCATGAACCAAAATTGATGAAATTCGGGTTATAGGTTCCGTTCGGGGTTTAGTTGGTCCTCGAAGCTCGACGTTACTGTCAGTCATCTCTAAGGGGTTCAAAATAGGGGTTGAAATTTTCAGAACGCCGTATCTCGAAAACTTTCGATAGAAGAGTATGGTTTTTTAAACGTTTTTAAATTGATCTTGAACTAAAGAATTTTTTGAGACCTCCCGGAGCATTGTACGTCCAGCCGTTCGTTTGCACCGAAAAGCTTAGTCAACACGATGGTGAATCAAACGGTATAAATCCGGTCCGGATATCATCGCTAGGGTCAAGGATGGCTGTGTGAAGTCGAGTTGGTTGTTCTGCGATATTAGTTCAAAATAAGGGTTCGGTTTCGACAATAAAAGTCCTTAATTCATCAAATCCTTTAATGAGGAGCTTTCAACAGCCCTCTGGCTGTCATTGTCAACTCAACTTCTCAAACTCAACTACTGGTAGTTGGTGTCTGCTGCAGACCCCATATTGAATCTCTTCTTTGAGAAGTTGAATTGACAATGACAGCCAGAGGGCTGTTGAAAGCTCCTCATTAAAGGATTTGATGAATTAAGGACTTTTATTGTCGAAACCGAACCCAAGTCCACCCAAAGGAAAGAAGAATTTATTGATATTATTTCATTTGAAAAATGATGGATCTTTTGGATTTTGTTGATAGGTAGTTGTAGAACTTGAACAAACGTTGAAGTATTATTGATGGGCAAATTATTATACAACGGTAAATTATTACACAATGGTTCATTATACTATCTACGTAGAAGGGGCACCTATACAGGTAAATTATTACACAAAGGTTTATTATTTGCCTTATGATTCATGAATAACTACAAAATAATTAATTATTGAATCCCACGCTTTCGTAGGAAACTTTAATTCCGGGGCCGGCTCCAGTACTCTATTTAGGGCTTTCCTGGGGCTCGAGGGAATTGACCACAGAAAACAGCGATCTACGTGGGATAGACATCTATACAAACCTTTGTGTAATAATTAGCAGCGTTTTTCATAATATACAGAATGTGGAATTACAAGAAAAAAGAAGGAATGAATGGAAGGGGATGGGGATGGAGGTGGGAGGAATAGATTTCTGACTGACTGCGATCGGCAAAATGTTTAAGATTAAGGATGGTGTCGAAAAGTTGAGGTCCTGATTTATGTCATCGAGCAAAATAAAACCAAACTTCAGCAAAGGCTAGTTAAATGATCAAAATATATCATCGTTTAGTAATCGTCGGATTCAACGCTTACGATGTAAGGGAAGTACTTGAGAGTGCAGACGTGCAGAGGATCGTTATATTTGTATTTGGAAGATTGATATGTGGATTTGAACTAAGTAGACCTTGCGTCTCGTGTCCCCTGTGAGGTTGATAGCGGCAGCTGACCTTAGCGGTGCCTTCAAGCTGAGTCGCAGAGTTGTCGCCGAGTCGCTGAGGAAGCAAACAATACCTACACAAAATGAAGGCGTCCAGGGAAGATCCACAATAGTGTGATTTCGTCAAGGATGGCTGTGGCAACGCGGCGTGAGCAGTAAATTTCTCCCAGACGCAGAAACATATGCCATATTTTTTAAGAGTCAAAGGTTTTTGTATTCTTGAATGCGTTCTGTTCAGAAAATACCAAGTCTCACCTTGAAAAAAACCGCAGCGAACTCCTTGTCACACACAGACATGTTGGCTGTTCATTTATTGTTTCTCTCATGTGCAACAACTGAAATAGCTATTTTTGATGGCCCTCAAAAACTCGTATTAGGCTCCTATTTTCGATCATCTTTGATCACTTGTAGTGCCATTTAATTGTCTTGATTCACCTGTTGATACAACTTCTAGTGTTATCATACAAATTTATGGTGATTTCAGACGATTTCCCAGGGTTTTGACTAATAAAAAATGAATTTTGGGAACCGAAACTTTGTTAGAACCTTTATTTTCCACTCTTTGGTCAAAATTGACTTCATATTCGGTCTCCTCGCCCTAAAAAAAAAAAGAAAACACCAAAAACCATATTTTTAAACCCATTTTTCACCCATAACACCCCCGACCCGGCTGCAAAGTTTCGGGACACAACTAGGGCCCAAATGGAAGCCAGTTGCGAAAGAACGAATTTTTTAGACCGAAAATAAAGGTAAATATGGATGATACGGCGGGCGGACGGCATTTTCGGAATCTACGCACTTTGAAACGTCCAAGTTTGAGAGCGGTGTTCCAAAAAATTTTTGCTGAGCGAACACACAGGTTATTATTCACAGAATAATAAACCAAAATAAGTAGGGACTACAACTGACAAATGTTGTGGTTCACGGACCTCTTCAACAGCGAACAGCTCTAACTTAGTGCAATATGTATAATATTGCGTATATTATAATATTATAAACAAATAAAAATTCCACTCTACCCAGTAAGTAAATGATAACACAAGTGCCAGTAGCTCAAGATTTGAAAATTAAATTATCGAATCAAGTGGCACAAGACGACACATAACATGAAACACTAATCTAAATTCGTAAAATCGAGGTGTGAATGTTGAAGAGTAATGTTGAAGCAATGACGCGTTGTTGAACACAATTGAACAAGAACTGAATGTACATTGCGATTTTTCATAAAATGAATACATTTTGATCGTTGTTTACACTGAATTTAGCGAATCCTGAACCATCCTGACTAACTCACTACCTACTCACCTCGACATCCTGCCACATTTCGTTATATATCGGTACTTCGTTCTATAATTCGTAAAATCGCGATCGAGCTTCCTGAAAAATAGTTCTATAAATTAATATGTAGGTTGTAGGTTCATCTAAAACTCGTTATACCGCCGCAAAAATTTTCGGTTAGTTAAATCGAAGTCCGATTGTACGTATAATTAATTATATATCTTCATCGTGGAATGTATACGATCACGCTAAAATGCGCCTCAATTCGTCACTCACTCACAGTGACATAGACCCACTTGTTGATCGATCTTCATCACCAGCGACCCTGGCATTGTGTGGCTTTGTGTTTTCCACAATGGCCGACTCCAGCCTACGTCTGGTCTTTATCTTGATTAAGGAGACAAGCGCCTGATAACCACTAGTGAGACCAAAATATTGGAGAGGGCGACCAAAATAGCAAAACGTTGCTAAGCCCTTGTCACGTGGGTTTATTATTCTACTGAACATATCTACAGAAATGTTGGCTGTTCTTTTGCTGTTTTTCAAAAATACGAATGAAGCTCCTTTTTTACAAATCATCTTTGATCATTGATAGTACCATTTCATTGTCTTGATTCACCTGTTGATACTACTTCTAGTGTTATTATACAAATGTGTGATGATTTCAGAATTACCCAGATTTTTGACCCATAAAAAATGAATTTTGGGAGCCGAACCTTTGTTACAACCTCAATTCTTCACTCTTTGGTCAAAATCAACTTCACATTCGGTCTTCTAGCCCTGAAAAACATGGAAAACGATACCTCACAAGCTCATGTTCACTAAAACCTAAAAAAACCCTGTTTTTAGACCCATTTTTCGCCCCATAACCGGCCGAGCTTCGGAGCACAACTAGGACCCAAATGTGTTCCAAAATTTGTAACTATACAGTGTGAGGAAGAACGACGATTTTAGACCAAAAGTTAACGTAAATTTAAGGCTGAAACTTAGTTAGAACCTCAATTTTCCACTCTTCGGTCAAAATCAACTTCATATTGGGTCTCATCATCCTAAAAAACGCTGCAAAGTCCTTGTCACATGGGTTTATTATTCTATTGGAGTTCTGGAGATTTTTGTTGGCTGTTAAATGTATTGTTTCTTTCATGTGGAATGATTGAAATAGCTATTTCTGATTATTTCCACCAATTTTGGCCCCCAAAACATGAAATAGGTACGCTTTTTTTTTTTAAGATCATCTTTGATCATTGGTAGTGGCATTTAATGGTCTTGATTCACCTGTTTACACTTTTTCCAATGTTATTGTACACATTGATGGTGATTTCAGACAGTTTTCCAGGTTTTTGACTCATAAAAAACCAATTTTGGGAGCTGAACCTTTGGTAAAACCTCAATTTCCGCGTCTTTGGTCAAAATCGACTTCATATTCGGTCTTCTCGTCCTCAAAAACATGGAAAAAGATACCTCAAAAGCTCATGTTACTAACATGTAGTTAAAACGCAAAAAGTACCTATTTTTATACACATTTTCACTCATAACACCCCTGGGTATATTCCGATCGGGCTGAAAAGTTTCGGGACACAACTAGGGACCAAATGGAGCATGTGTGCGAAAGAACGACTTTTTTAGACCGAAAATGAAGCCTGTACACGTGATACGGCGTACGGCGGACGGCGTACGGCGGACGGCGGACGGACATTGCATTTTTGGAATCTACGCACCTTGAAACGGAAAAGAAAAAATTTTGAGGGGGTGTTATAAAAATTTTTTGCTGAGCGAACACATAGGTGTATTATTCACAGAATAATAAACCAAAACATGGAAAACGATGCCTCACAAGCTCATTTTACACCCATTTTTACCCACAAAACCCATGGGTATGTTCCGATCGGGCTGCAAAGTTTCGGGACACAACTAGGGCCCAAATGGAGCCTATGTGCGAAAAATGAATTTTTTAGACCGAAATTAAAGTAGATATGGATGATACGACGGACGGACACTGCATTTTCGGAATCTACGCACCTTGAAACGTAAAAGAAAAAATTTTGAGGGCGGTGTTCCAAAGATTTTTGCTGTGCGAATCCACAGGTGTATTATGCACAGAATAATAAACAAAAACAAATAAAAATTGAATAAAAGCTGTAAATCAAAAGGTATTGGGACGCGTCGTAAATAGGTTGCATCTCGACGCTGCGTGCAGGTGGTTGGCGCGTGATAGGATCCTGGCAGCCTGCCACGGGAGTCTACGGCGGCTGATTCAAAGGACGAATATCAATGTGCGCCCTGCTATCGGAGTTACGAAACCAAATTTTCGCGGGAGGATGATAAGGAGCAGGAGCACACTGTCACAGGTGGGATGCGACTGGTAAAGAAGTTGACTTGTTGGGACTTGGATTCCTCTATGGGCCTGTGTTTTGAGCTACTCAGACAGTTTTGAATATTACGACGACCGGAAAGCCGAAAGAGAGAAGCACGGAATAGGCAAATTGAGGAAATTGACAATGGAACATTCCACGATAATTTGTGCTCTGCTCTGGGAGTCAAGTCGTTCTCCGACGGAGCCAAGTATGAAGGAGACTTGATTCAAGGCTGGTTCCACGGGCGTGGTGTGTTTTGGAGAGCCGATGGTACGAAATACGAAGGAGAATTCAGAGTTGGGCGTATTTGGGGAGTAGGTTTAGTGACATTTGCCGACGGGTGGTACTCAAGGATCCCCAAGGCACGAAGATCACTTCCAGGACTGTAGACTGCTGAAAAGGAAGCCTTGTCTAGACGTAGTGCAACGTGCTCAAAGGTGGCACTCACGGCCAGATAACTACTTTAAGCCTTGCATGGCACTAATCCGACGATTAAAGATTAATTTTTATCGAAAAATAAGGAGGATAAGAAGGGAATCAGTGATAAAGATATTTACAGTGACAACTGCCGCAGCTGCCGAGAAATTGTTAGGGAGAATCTGTAGAAAAAAAGTCTGCCAATTCGAGTAGGCAGTACAGCTTCCTCACTTGAATCACATGAACGTGTAGAATAGTTGGGTAGGTTCGTTTTGGTATCAGACCATCTGTGATCCAACCCGCGGGTACCCTCAAAATTTTAGCTCTCTACGACTATTTTTCGTGTGGTTAGAAGCGTTACAAGGTAGTGGTCAACGTATCATGTTCGCGCATGCGCACACGAATGAAATTCATATGGAACTATCAAAGTGTAATTCCTGATCGACCCTCCAAGTCTGAACTCATTTCAACGATATTTAAAGTAGTTACGGGCGTTTCAAGAATCTCACGTTTGCGCATGCGCAGACGGAACGATTTCCATGATTTTGAAATGGGACCATCTGCGATCCAACCCGCGTGTACCCTCAAAATTTCAGCTCCCTACGACTATTTTTCCGCGTAGTTGGAAGCGTTACAAGAAAATGGTCAACATTTCATGTTCGCGCATGCGCAGACGAAAGTTACATTACGATTCCAATGAAATTCATTTGGAACTATCAAAGTATTATTCCTGGTCGACCCTCCAAGTTTGAACTCATTTCAACGATACTTAGGTTAGTTATTGGCGTTTCAAGTATTTCACCTTTACGCATGCGCAGACTAAAGTTACAGTACTTTTTCAATGATTTTTATAGGGACCATCTGTGACCCAACCCGCTCCTGTCCTCCAAATTTCAGCCCATTTCGACCATTGTTTCGGGTAGTTATGGGCGTTACAAGGAATTGACCACTGACAGACAGACACGGAACCAAAAACGTTCCTCGATGTCTGAAACGCAAAATGGTAGTGGACATTTTCATTTAGGAGGACATAACTTTTTTTACTCAATCACGAATCCCAAGGCTTCCCTACCTTCGATAGTGAGGAAGCAATACCGTTTTCTATAATATAAAAATGTTCATATTATAAAACAATACTTTTCCTTTAAAACAGGTGCCTTATTTTCACGAAAACATACAAACCTTCATCAAGCAAACAGATGCACTTTATAGCGAACTGCACAGTCTTATCAGAACCTATAACTCTGTCCAGTACCCATGAAGGAACCCAATAGCCCAAGTCCCAACATGACTGCTGAGCTGTTAACTAAATATAGGTAAAGTGACATCGGTGGCTGGTAGTTGTACCTACCACTAACACCTGCTAGAATCGGTGATGCCAAAGAGTTTAAATACGCTTGTAACAAGGATTTGACGATGGAATTCATGCAGCCTAGGTAAGCCATGGAAACACGAAATTCAGCTTGATGCTTTAACAATATTGAGAATCTACATCGACACATCGGTACGTGGATATGCCTTACTTTTACCCATGTTAAAAATGTCCAATGTAAAACAAAACACGTTCAAAAATGAAATAGGTTTACTTTATTTATTTATTGTACAAATTCAGAGACAGTATTTACATAATTTGACCTATTTCAAAAATGAAATAGGTTCACTTTATTTATTTATTGTACAAATTCAGAGACAGTATTTACATAATTTGGTTTAGCACCGAAATGCCAATTTTGATTCGAGGAGACCTTCACTGTCCTGGTAACGAACCGATACTCAGTTACACCGCTACGGGTAAAAGGGACAAATGTTTCTTCTTTTTCCTCCAATTTTTTCCAACAGAAATCCATGATCTACTGTTTATGCCTATTTATATCTTGGCTTAAAACTCGATGAATTTTAAATAAATTAATATGTAACTACAAGATAAATACTAGATAAATCAAGAGCTTTCCAGTGAATGGAGAACGATTTTCGTGCGATGAACTAATGAAGATACTACACTCATAGCAACGGGTTGGCTGTAAGTGAAAACCCTTGTGAGATGTCAAATAGCGTTACGTTTTGGTTTATTATTCTGTGAATAATAAATACACCTATGTAATCGCTCAGCAAAAAATTTTTATAACACCCCCTCAAAAGTTTTTCTTTTCCATTTCAAGGTGCGTAGATTCAAAAAATGCAATGTCCGTCCGCCGTACGCCGTCCGCCGTATCACGTGTACTACAGGCTTCATTTTCGGTCTAAAAAAAATCGTTCTTTCGCACACATGCTCCATTTGGGCCCTAGTTGTGTCCCGAAACTTTTCAGCCCGATCGGAATATACCCAGGGGTGTTATGAGCGAAAATGTGTATAAAAATAGGTACTTTTTGTGTTTTAGTAACATGTTAGCAAAATGAGCTTTTGAGTTATCGATTTCCATGTTTTTGGGGACGAGAAGACCGAATATGAAGTCGATTTTGACCAAGGAGTGGAAATTTGAGGTTGTACCACATGTTCAGCTCCCAAAATGGATTTTTTATGAGTCAAAAACCTGGGAAATCGTCTGAAATCACCATCAATTTGTAGAATAACTAGAAAAAGTGTCAAAACGTGGATCAAGACGATTAAATGGCACTATCAATGATCAAAGATAATTTGAAAAAAAAGGAGCGTACCTTATTCGTGTTTTGTGGGCCAAAATTGGTGGAAACCACCAGAAATAGCTATCTCAATTATTTTACATGAAATATACAATAAGTGAACAGCCAATATTTCTGTACGTATGTCCAGTCGAATAATAAACCCATGTGACAAGGACTTTGCAGCGTTTTGGTTTATTATTCTGTGAATAATACACCTATGTATTCGCTCAGCAAAAAATTTTTATAACACCCCCTCAAAATTTTTTTTTTTCCGTTTCAAGGTGCGTAGATTCAAAAAATGCAATGTCCGTCCGCCGTCCGCCGTACGCCGTATCACGTGTACAGGCTTCATTTTCGGTCTAAAAAAGTCGTTCTTTCGCACACATGCTCCATTTGGGCCGTAGTTGTGTCCCGAAACTTTTCAGCCCGATCGGAATATACCCAGGGGTGTTATGAGTGAAAATGTGTATAAAAATAGGTACTTTTTGCGTTTTAACAACATGTTAGTAACATGAGCTTTTGAGGTATCTTTTTCCATGTTTTTCGGGACGAGAAGACCGAATATGAAGTCGATTTTGACCAAAGACGCGGAAATTGAGGTTTTACCAAAGGTTCAGCTCCCAAAATTGGTTTTTTATGAGTCAAAAACCTGGAAAACTGTCTGAAATCACCATCAATTTGTACAATAACATTGGAAAAAGTGTAAACAGGTGAATCAAGACCATTAAATGCCACTACCAATGATCAAAGATGATCTTAAAAAAAAAAACGTACCTATTTCATGTTTTGGGGGCCAAAATTGGTGGAAATCATCAGAAATAGCTATTTCAATCATTCCACATGAAAGAAACAATACATTTAACAGCCAACAAAAATCTCTAGAACTCCAATAGAATAATAAACCCTTGTGACAAGGATTTTGCAGCGTTTTTTCTTTTCGATTTCAAGGTGCGTAGATTCCAAAAACGCTGCAAAATCCTTGTCACAAGGGTTTATTATTCTATTGGACGTACCTACAGAGATGTTGGCTGTTTATTTATTGTTGATTTCATGTAAAATAATTGAAATAGCTATTTCTGTGGTTTCCACCAATTTCGGCCCCCAAAACACGAATACGGTACGCTCCTTTTGGTTTATTATTCCGTGAACCTATGTATTCGCTCAGCAATAAATCTTTATAGCACCCCCTCAAAATTTTTTCTTTTCCGTTTCAAGGTGCGTAGATTCCAAAAATGCAATGTCCGTCCGCCGTCCGCCGTACGCCGTATCACGTGTACAGGCTTCATTTTCGGTCTAAAAAAGTCGTTCTTTCGCACACATGCTCCATTTGGGCCCTAGTTGTGTCCCGAAACTTTTCAGCCCGATCGGAATATACCCAGGGGTGTTATGAGTGAAAATGTGTATAAAAATAGGTACTTTTTGCGTTTTAACAACAATCATGTTAGTAACATGAGCTTTTGAGGTATCTTTTTCCATGTTTTTGAGGACGAGAAGACCGAATATGAAGTCGATTTTGACCAAAGACGCGGAAATTGAGGTTTTACCAAAGGTTCAGCTCCCAAAATTGGTTTTTTATGAGTCAAAAACCTGGAAAACTGTCTGAAATCACCATCAATGTGTACAATAACATTGGAAAAAGTGTAAACAGGTGAATCAAGACCATTAAATGCCACTACCAATGATCAAAGATGATCATAAAAAAAAAAAGCGTACCTATTCCATGTTTTGGGGGCCAAAATTGGTGAAAATCATCAGAAATAGCTATTTCAATCATTCCACATGAAAGAAACAATACATTTAACAGCCAACAAAAATCTCTAGAACTCCAATAGAATAATAAACCCATGTGACAAGGACTTTGCAGCGTTTTTTATTGGTAAAGTACTTATACTGGTATGGGAATATGCCGACTTTCTCTCTTCATGGGTTCAGAAAGGGTTTGAGTTTCGGGGGCGGATAGGACTTGGGCTTGGGTTCTAGAAAGGGCATGTACGAAATTTGACTCCATTCCGACAATTAGGGCGCGGCTGAGGGAAAAAATACCGTAACTGGCCACTAAGCGATGAGCATAAGAAGAAGAGAAGAAGAAGAAAGAAGCATAAGAAGAAGACGTCAACTCGACATTTATTGCAATAAAAATAATCGAAAATATTACAATAAACCCGAATAACATAGTACGGAGCTTTAGCAGTGGTAGAATCTTGAATGAAGGTGGTACAAAACCAAATCAAAACACACAACCATTGAACGAGTTGATAGGTAGGAACGAAATTTTCCGTTTTATTTGACCTGACTTGTCATAGTATTTTCCTGTTCATCTTAGTACCATTTCCAAATAATCATGAAAATTAACAGTTTGGAACTGGCTGTGCCACCAAAGTCGGATCTCCTGACTTGGATTCTCCAGTTTCACCTCCACATCCTACCATTTGCTATGGCTTAAACCTAGGAGAAAGTGCGTATCTCATCAGTTTGAGAAAATGCACCTACCCCCAATGTTGCTATGAGTAGTTTTACTACCTAATATGGTTCATAATTACCTGTATGTTTAATGATGATTACCCTCGACTTTGTAGTTATTTAAGGAAATATTACTTACAATAAATCAAAATAGCAAAGTTGCACGTTACCTTTAGTAGTGTGTACAATCCGAGAATGAAGGTAGAATCCAGTTCGTAGCACAAACCGCATACACAACCACTGATCAACGAGGTCCAATCAGTGCACACACGTTATTCATCGGATTGCCCATACCACTTCACGCGGTTAATCGGCGGATCATTCCGAGGCGATTCGAGAAAAAACACAAAAACACAATAATCTAGTCCAGGAATTATTGTTTAAAGATGAATTTTGACGAAAAACTACCACAAACCTACCATCCGTCGCGGGTGATCGAGCGACTGACGTGAGGGGCGGCAGGGTGGGGAAGGTGGTGGTGAGGGGAAAGTAGGCACTTAGGTACTTGTAACTTTAATTATTTTCCCCTTTATTTTACCCGACTTATTGTCTTTACCTGTTTTTACCCTTTTCCAAAAAAATCCACGAAATGATTGAAGTTACCAATCTACGTGGCACTGGGTCTGCCCGCCAGAGCTTAAACTCTCCAGATTTAGGTTAATACTTGGAATTTTCCATCTATTTTATTGGAATTGGTCATTAATGCGATCTTGAATTTCAATAAACCACCAATGGTTGTATAATTGGTGTTTTAATCGTTCCAAGTAACTACATCATGTTGTGAACTGATGCCCTCGTGGCACAAGCAGTGCCACATAGATAAGTAACTTGTATATTATTTCTTCGATTGTTTGAAGCAGATAGGAAAAGAAAAACACAATGAAAATTCAGGTAAATGTAAAAAAATAAAATCAATAAATAACTAAATAAATTTTAAAAAATCGAGTGAATACCTACCTACCCCACCACGCCCAGCCACATCACCTTCCCCACCCTGCCGCCCCTCTCTATTAGTCAGTCTGACCCGATCAACCGCGACGGATGGTAGTTAAGTGGTAGTTTTTATTCCAAATTCATCATAGAAGAATAATTCCTGGACTAAATTGTACTGTGTTATTGTGAGTTTTCTCCTCGAATCGCCTCGGTATCCGCCGATTTAATCGGGAGAAGTGATATGGGCAATTCGAAAACCAACGTGGGTGCATTGTCGGCCCGGCCGATGATGATTGTGTTCAGTGCTGCGATTTGGATTCCACCACCTTCATTCACCGACCATCCAGTACTAAAGGTACCGTAAAATTTTGCTCTTTAGGTTTATTGTAAGTAATATTTTCTTTATAATTTATAAAGTCGAGGATCCTCTGGTGGCACAGCCCATGCCACGTATACATACCTACCTACCTTACCTACACATTTCTTTAATTGTGTGGATAAGTTACGAAACGAAAAATACAATGAGAATTCAGGCAAATGAAAGGGAAAATATTAAGTAAAAACCTACCAAGGCCCACCCTGCCGATACTTTCCGGTAAGTCCCTCGATCGCCCGCTGCTGGTAGGTATGCGGTAGTAGTTTTTCGTCAAAATTCATCTTTAAACAATAATTCCTGGACTAGATTATAAAGTTTTGTGTGTTTTCTCCCTGATTTGCGTCGGTATTTCCCGCCGAATAACCACGAGAAATAGGGATGAAAAATCGAAGGCCAATAATCGATAATGACATCGATTTCACAATCGACAAACCGTAATCGATTAAATCGAATAATTCTAAATCAGTTCTAAAACATCGATTTTCAGCAATAATCGATTATTTAAATGTTAACATTAAAAAATCCTTAGGAACTTGTATTTTTAGTGCTTAAATCGGAAAAATTGATGGTAGCTTTTTTGTAAATGATCAAAAAAATAATAATAGTAAAAACGATAAGTAGCCGGGTTCAATCACTCAAGTAGGTAAGTACAAGAGTATACGAGACAAAAAATAAAGACGTTTAATAAAAAAGTACTGCAAATTACAAAAAAGGTAGGTATAATATTATACTACAATGCAAAACTGATGGGACTTAAAACTGCAATTTATAATATCGTCCTATGTAAGGTAGGTAACTGTTGATGAAATTATACAAAACTACTGGCTGGAAACAAAAGGACGGAAAATCGATTTTTGGGGTCCAATAATAGATTTCTCGATTTTAATCGACTCGTTTAATCGATTTCAAAATAATCCAAAATCGGTGGTGAATAATCGATTTTTCTATTTAATCGAAAATCGATTTTCATCCCTAACGAGAAATGATATGGACACTCCGATACCTCAAGTGAGTGCAGGTTGGCCTGTATTATCAGTGATTGTGGTTTTTATTATTAGTGCTGCGATTTGGGTTCTACCACCTTCATTCCCGGATCATCCGCTACTAAAGGTAAGTACAACTTTGTTATTTCCCTTGATTGTAAGTAATATTTCCTTATAACGATAAACGTGAGTGTAGTAGTAAAATGACGAATTTAGGTATCTACTTGGGAGTTTCTACATATTTGATTGAACTTAGTGATTAACACCATCTGGAATTTCCAAAAACGACTGATAAGGGACCTATACGGTGTTCCCATCGTTCCGAGTACCTGTCTGAATCAGGAGAATCGATCCTCTGGTGGCACAGCCCATGCCACGTAGACATACCTACTTACCTTACCTACACATTTCTTTAATTGTCTGGATAAGTTACGAAACGAAAAACGCTGCAAAGTCCTTGTCACATGGGTTTATTATTCTACTGGACATACCTACAGAAATGTTGGCTGTTAATTTATTGTTTATTTCATGTGAAATAATCGAAATAGCTATTTCTGATGGTTTCCACCAATTTTGGCCCCTAAAACACGAATTAGGTACGCTCCTTTTTTTTCAATTTATCTTTGATCATTGGTAGTGCCATTCAACCTTCATGATCCACGTGTTGATACTACTTCCAGTGTTATTATACAAATTGATGGTGATTTCAGACGATTTTCCAGGTTTTTGACTCATAAAAAATCAATTCTGGGAGCTGAACATTTGGTAGAACCTCTATTTTCCACTCTTTGGTCAAAATAGACTTCACATTCGGTCTTCTCGTCCCCAAAAACATGGAAAACGATACTCAAAAGCTCATGTTACTAACATGTTACTAAAACACAAAAAGTACCTATTTTTGTGCACATTTTCACTCATAACACCCCTGGGTATATTCCGATCGGGCTGAAAAGTTTCGGGACACAACTAGGGCCCAAATGGAGCATGTGTGCGAAAGAACGACTTTTTTAGACCAAAAATGAAGCCTTTACACGTGATACGGCGGACGGCGGACGGGCATTGCATTTTTGGAATCTACACACCTTGAAACGGAAAAGAAAAAATTTTGAGGGGGTGTTATAAAAATTTTTTGCTGAGCGAATACATAGGTGTATTATTCACAGAATAATAAACCAAAAAGGAGCGTACCTTATTCGTGTTTTGGGGGCCAAAATTGGTGGAAACCACCAGAAATAGCTATTTCAATCTATACATATAATAAAACAGTGTCTGTCTGTTTGTTTGTTTGTTTGTTTGTCTCGGCATCAATTGAGAACGGCTGAACGTAGAAAGTTGCGGCTGGTACCATTTGACGCAGAATTTATCTGGGAAGGTTTATGAAAAATCCGCATTTGAATCTGTCCATCCGTTGAAACGCTATGAATGAAATACTACTAAAAAACGTGTTATAATCACTTCTATGAGGACATTTATGCTTATAATAACTTTGAACGGTTGGACGTAAATCCGATTGTACATAATTAGATTCTGGATTCAGCTCGACGAGTACATTCAAGTGGTACTCCAATCAGGATGTTAGTGGGAGGGGGGGTACAGGTTATGAGAGGGGTTATGGGGGGGGGGGGGGTCTACAGAAATTTCAAAACTACTTGACCAATTGGAGTGCAACTTTGGGAATTTGTTGTGTGAACATTGAGGAATGTTTCTAACCAGGTAGGGAGGGTTCATAGGATACGGGGGGGGGGGGGGGTTTAAAGACAGTTAGGGTTGGCATTGGGGAAGGTTTCTGATCAGTTGTGGAGGGGGGGATACAGGCATATTAAAATACATGACCGTTGGCTCCATTTATTTAAATCGCAGCAACACGCGTCGGTTCAAATAGTATAATATATCATAAAACTGTTATGAGTGGGGCCTGTCCTAAAGGGGGGTGTCTGTTCTACCGTTGCGAAGCGCGGGTACACAGCTAGTTATTTTATATGAAAGAAACAATAAATAAACAGCCATCATCTCTGTAGGTATGTCCAATAGAATAATAAACCCATGTGACAAGGACTTTGCAGCGTTTGTTTTTAAATAAATTATCTCTGATCATTGATAGTACCAATGAATCGTCTTGATCCACCTGTTGACACTTTTTCCAGTGTTATTCTACAAAATGATGGTGATTTCAGACGATTTCCCAGGTTTTTGACTCATAAAAAATCAATTTCGGGAGCTGAACATCTGGTAGAACCTCAATTTTCTACTCTTTGGTCAAAATCGACTTCATATTCGGTCTTCTCGTCCCCAAAAACATGAAAAACGATACCTTAAAAGCTAATGTTACCAACATGTTGCTAAAACGAAAAAGTACCTATTTTTACACACATTTTCACTCATAACACCCCTGGGTATATTCCGATCGGGCTGAAAAGTTTTGGGACACAACTAGGGCCCAAATGGAGCATGTGTGCGAAAGAACGATTTTTTTAGACCGAAAATGACCTGTACACGTGATATGGCGGATGGCGGACGGACATTGCATTTTTGGAATCTACGCACCTTGAAATGGAAAAGAAAAAATTTTGAGGGGGTGTTATAAAAATTATTCACGGAATAATAAACCAAAATGCAATGTCCGTCCGCCGTCCGCGGTATCACGTGTACCGGCTTCATTTCCGGTCTAAAATCGATCGGAATATACCCAGGGGTGTTATGTGTGCAAATGTGTATAAAAATAGGTATTTTTTGCGTTCTAGTAACATGTTAGTAACATGAGTTTTTGAAGTATTGTTCTCCATGTTTTTTTGGGACGAGAAGACCGAATGTGAAGTTGATTTTGACCAAAGAGTGGAAAATTGAGGTTCTACAGAATGTTCAGCTCCCAAAATTGATTTTTTATGAGTCAAAAACCTGGAAAATTGTCTGAAATCACCATCAATTTGTATAATAACACTAGAAAAAGTTCCAAAACGTGAATCAAGACGATTAAATGGCACTATCAACGATCAAAGATAATTTGTCAAAAACTCGGCGCTGCGCGCCTCGGCGGGGGCTTCGCCCCCTGCATCCCCGGATGACTTCCGCTTAAGGGTAAATGTCCCGGGCTTAGTTCCAAGAACCGCCACCACGTTGTGCTTCAAAATGAGCCAATCCAATATTCGGTTTATCTCTTGAACGGGTCAACCGATTTTCAATCTGTAAAATGTTCTGTAATCATTATAAACAACCACAAGTGCGGACATTCAGTTTTGATTTTTAAAATTTTTTTTTTCATGGAGTTCCCGAAATTATTTTACTTAATTTCAACCTTTTTAAAAAAAGCAACTAGTACTTTTGTAGGAAAAAAATCGAAGAATTCAAATCCGCTTTCAGATTGAAGATCGGATCATTAGATCGAACGGCATCTGGGAAAATCACTATAACAATGGGGCCTATTGTTAGCCCTCTAATCCTCTACCTGGGCCCACCTTGCAACGATGCCTTCCCTTTCCTGTTGATTTGAGCTAGCAGGCGGACTGGGTTCACATCTAGGAGTGTATTTTTCCTTCTACATCTATTTCTTCAACTACAACATTTTTGCTTGGCAGAAATAGTTGGCTGCTGGATCAAATCAGGATACAGCCAAATTTTGGCTGAATCCTGCCAGGGTATCGAGAAGGCCTGTATCCCCCCCTCCACAACTGATCAGAAACCTTCCCCAATGCCAACCCTAACTGTCTTTAACCCCCCCCCCCCCCGTATCCTATGAACCCTCCCTACCTGGTTAGAAACATTCCTCAATGTTCACAACAACAAATTCCCAAAGTTGCACTCCAATTGGTCAAGTAGTTTTGAAATTTCTGTAGACCCCCCCCCCCCCCATAACCCCTCTCATAACCTGTACCCCCCTCCCACTAACATCCTGATTGAAGTACCACTTGAATGTACTCGTCGAGCTGAATCCAGAATCTAATTATGTACAATCGGATTTACGTCCAACCGTTCAAAGTTATTATAAGCATAAATGTCCTCATAGAAGTGATTATAACACGTTTTTTAGTATTTCATTCATAGCCTGACGGCTAAAATGTGGTGTACCTGACCCTTCAGGTTTTTGTCCCCCTCGCTGTATTATATAAGATCGGCTGTTTCTTACCTTACTTCACGCGCGGCTCATACTAGACTCCACCTTTTTTGTTTTTCAGTAAAAATATAAGTATCACTTTATAAATACGTATTATTATGTAGGTACCCAACTACTATTGCTAACGTTATATTGATCGAGTAAACCGCTTTGTATAATTAGGTAGATCAGGTTAAAAAAACATGCTTTAGCCGCGTAGTTTACTACAACCAAGTGACAACCAAACAAGCGTAATTGTTTACTATCCATTTACAACATTCATTTATATAGTTATATTATGAAACTAGGATGTAAATACCAAGAACAAATACGAAATACATTCGTGATAAATCAAGAGCTTTCCAACGAATGGAAAAACGATTTTTGTCCGATGAAAATGAAAGAAGTTTCATTTCCCTAGCAACTACTCGGTTGTAAGTGAAAATCATTGTTAAAATACGTGGTACTTTCGTCTCACTATTTGGTCTCACTATTTGGTCTCACTTTTTCCTGTCGTTTTTCGGCGGGGGGTCCCATCGCAAAAACCTTAGGAGCTTATAATATATCATGTTTTTGGGGGGCCAAAATTGGTGGAAACAATCAGAAATAGCTATTTCAATTATTTCACACGAAAGAAACAATAAATGGGCAGCCAACATTTCTGTAGGTACGTCCAACAGAATAATAAACCCATGTGACAAGGACTTCGCAGAGTTTTTTTAAACGTGCTGGTGTGTGTGTGTGTGTGTGGTGGGGAGGGGGGACAATCGTTCGAATTATTATGGGCGATTTCACGTTTTCACAAACAAATGAAAGTGACATCGGAAATTTGATGAAATTCATATGGGCCCATTTGGACAATAAAACCCACACACAACCACCAAATTTCAGCTGTTTTCTACCATTTTTTCGGTTAGTCAAATGGGGTTTTGCAAGGGTTCACGTTACTTACACACATGCCTACTATTTGAAGGAGCTCGAATTTCGGATTTTTATCGTCAGATTCGTGTTTGAGACGATCAAAAATGGTGTACAGCGTGTTTCACTGATCAAAATATTGATGTTTTTAGATAGATAGATAATAGATAGATAATGATATATTGACAATAAAGAAAGGGAAACAGTAAACTTTATGAGAGTAGAAAGTACAAACTTGTAAGTATCTATAAGTCAACATATTGCCGGCTATGGGCAGCTGCCGACAAG